>OX155958.1:20694033-20989033 GCA_944548615.1 Micropterix aruncella
TATTAATGTGATTTAGGACTAACAAGGCACCTGTGTACCGAATTTCAAGTCTATAAATCCAATATTTCGAGGGTGATATGACCAGTGTGCCCCTGGTAGATGAATTTAAACCACAATTTTTTTAACTCTTGCCATGAACAAATGATACCTGCATACCAAATTTCAGCTTAATCAGATAAAGCCTTTGGACGCTAAAGTGGAGGAATATATACATACAGACAGACAGACACACAGAGAGATTTCAATCTGGATATGTTATTAATCGTTTCGGGGGGTCGAAATGTATGTATATTTACGTCTTCCGTCTTTCCGAAAAAAAAACATAAAATTTGCCCTCCTCGTCGGTTGGTGGGTCAGGAGACTTAGAGCAATGGAACCCGTCACTTCAGACAGTTTTAATGATAGTGATAATTCTATCTTTCGTGGGGTGAACGTAGAAGACTTAGAGACGAATACAAACCTACCACCTAGCTGAGCCTTGCCAGTCAAAGTCCTTACAGCGGGACACCGGGAAAGGTAACCAGCGGGCAGCCTCGCCACCTGACTACCATTTTTGGATATCTCCGTCTGTAATTAACCATCAGGATACTTTCAACCTCCAGACTGTTTAAGGATTCTTAGTCGCTTGAGCGAACTCTACCTACCGTCAGTGGCGTGCCCGGGGTTGGTGAATGGGGCAAGCCCGACATACCTTTTTGTGTTTTTTTATAGTAACAAAAAGTAGTACCTCTTTCCTCTTCAATCTTCAATTTGAAATTTACTGCTTGTGTCGTAGATTCAATAAAGCACACTGAAGGCATACTACTGCTAGACAGAATTTAACATACACTTATCAGCAGTCGAATACCTCCGGTGGCTTTAAGAAAAACCGTTTTATTTGCTTGAGCGAGTGACATCGAGTTAAGAAGTTGACCCTTGCTTGTATGAGCTGTAAGACTTTTTTATAAAAAAAGGGAACAAAAAGTAATTAGGTGCTAGGTACATAGCTTTAACTAGCTTATTTATATTCTAAATCGAAGCGTCTATCTTTTTTCAAAAATGAGTTTATTACGTCTGAGTAAAATGATGGCGAACGCTTTAATTCTATTAACAACTGTTTTTCAATAGCAACCATTGATAACTCAGATAGACGTTCCTGACCCTGTGTATTTCTTAGGTAAGTATGAATACGTTTAAGAGATGAGAATGCACGTTCCGCGGAAGCACTTGTAGCAGGAATAGTTACGACAAGATACGCTAACTTCAACAATTGGGGAAAGGCGTCTTCGAGGCTATTCTGACTAATGAAAACAATTAGTTCAAAAACATTGCAATCTTTCAATTCAGGAGAGGAGTACAAACAAATCAATTGGTTCTTTAAAACTTGTTTGTCAAAATGGTTTGCATAAATATCAAATAATGAATCTAATGCCTCTGTAGGAAAATCTAAACGGTATTTCTCGTATAGTTTGTTGTTGAAGAGTTGGAAAAATTTCAATTTGAAAATTTCCGAATATCGATCCTCAATCTCGCAGAATATGTTGTCAATTACCTGGACAAAAAGTCGCTTATATTCAGTATAAGCACAGCGTACGTTACGTCTCAAACGAGGAGCTGAGTTATTTTGCAGAATGTTTTCATAAAGGAGATCAAATTCTGATTGAAATTCAACACGTAACCAAGTCTGAAATTCCTTTATTTTATTGCTACAATAACCTACATCGACTTGTGATTTTTGAAGGATATTGTACAAGCTATCAGTTTTTCAAAAATTCGGTGGAAAACAAGGAGAAAAAAATTTAAATGGAATGATCGCAACGAGTTTTCAAAATTCTCCGCTGCTAAAACCGTATCCCCGTCCCAGTCCTGAGGGTTGTCACATATGTCAGAAAACAATGTAATAAGATTATTTTTTTGCACAAAAACTGTGTTTACAGTTCGCGAGATATACGCCCAACGCGTAGCGGGGGCAAGAGGTAATTTTTTGCTACAATGAGTATCGTAAAAGGCAGATCGTTTTGTACTGTGGCTAAAAAAATTACACAAAGACTGTAGTGTTGAAAAAAACGAACTGATTTCTCCAATTCTGTTGCATGATTTAGACAACACCAGGGCTAAAATGTGTGCATTGCACCAAATGTAAATTGCTTGTGGACAAACATCTTTTATTTTTGATTGCACTCCGTTTCTAACACCCGACATAACACTAGCGCCATCATAGCTCTGTGCTACTAATTTTGCGGTACACTCCTGTTTATTTAGCAATTCTAAAATAATATTACACAGTGTGTCTGCTATACGACTTTCAGATACATTAACGAACCCCAAAAAACGGTCATGAATGTCGTTTCCAAAATAATATCGAAGAATCAGGCATAATTGTTCTTTGTGACTGATATCGGGAGTTTCGTCAATAATAATTGAAACAAATTTTGTTGTTTTGATTTCAAATTCAATGCGAGTTTTCATAACAACCGCTACGGAATGAATAATATCATTTTGAATTTTATTAGACAAATAACTCGGTCCTCGCTTATCAGACTGTTGAAGCTGCATGTGTTTTTCTAAAACGATATCGTATTTCGAAAGAAGTGATACGAGTTCTAAAAAATTTCCCTTATTCAACGAAGTTTTGGACTCATCGTGACCTCTGAATGGAAGTTCTTGTTGAGCTAAATGACAAACAATATCCACTAATCTCTGAAAAACACTACGATTTTGATCAACGCGAATATTGTGCTTCAAAATTTCATCATTTAACTGCCGAGATAAAGATGTCTCAATTCGTTGTTTACCAAAATTACTAAACGAAATAACCGCATTCATGTGTTTTTGCGAATTCATGTGTCTTTTTATCGCGCCGGCTAAATTATTTAGATCATCATAACCGGACGAATTCCAAACATTTAAGTCGTTTGAAAAAAAAATACAACAGTAACAAAACAATTTATTGACATGTGAGCATCCAACTACCCAGTGAGTTTTGTACACTGATCTATTAAATTGTCTTTTATGCGATTTACTTGTCTGAGAAATACACAAATCGGGTGTAGGTTTAGGTCCAGAAATTAGTAACTTCTTTTGCTCAAAACTCAAAGATTTTACTTTGTCTTCGCCGATTAAAAGTCGTACACATAACTCACCACAAGGGACAATTTCCTCCATTGTTTATCAGGCACTGAAAACCACAAATGAATTGAAATTCCACAATAAAAAATACCGTGATGTCAGTCGCACAAACCTACACTAACTACAGTCAAGTGAAGTTCGCGCTCATCGTCTCACATTGCGACATTTGACACGTTCGCTGTCACCTTCATGGGCAAGCACGGCTTTGGTTTCCATAGTAAAATCCTCTATATACTTATAATTGTTTTGCGTAATTTGCCACTGGTTAGAGCGAGAGGTACACTGATTTTGAAAGCCACATTGAAAGCCCACATGTGCGAGCGAGCGAGAGGACACGTCGGTACACAGCTGCAATCGCACGCTGCTTTATGGACGCGCGGCCATAACGAATTTTGTCGCGTGGAGCGAGCTCCGTCCGCTAGATAGCACTCGTTAGATAGCAAATTAATTTATTTAATTGTTTTTTTTACGAATTGTGTTATTAATTTATTTAATTGTTAATTACGAAGAATAGGCAAGCCCGGCTTTTCGGCTTATATGAAGAGACCGCCACTGCCTACCGTATATTTAGCGGTAATTCAGTTTGAAAATATCGCGGACCATTACATTTTATCCCATATATGCCTGGAACTATTTTGGTTATTTTCAGATATGTTTATATTGATAGGTCCCTATAACAGTATTGACTAGTTTTAGTAAATATATTTTTTGTTAACTAGGTATTTTAGAGGTGTTCGAAACGAAACGATAGGCAAATATCCAACATTAGTTATAGGTAATTCAAACAGAGATGTTATAATGAGTTTATTTAATATCTATTATTATTTTCACATGCAATCTACTAATTCTATCTACAATCAACTAATTGTGAAAGCACGAATAAAAATGTGGTAAATTTGAGGATGTAGGTTTTCACTAATACATCAATATTAACATTAATATATGCTGTTAATAAACGAAGCAACTGAGTGACTGACATCAGTGCGAACATCTATATTTTGACTTAATAAATTTCATGTTGGAATATCTGATTTCGCAAATATACTTGCTTCCCAGCATTGAGCCTAGTGTAAGCTCTAAGTTTCGTAAGTTATCGTTCTTCTGGCAAAAACTTGAAAAAGCCAATCCAGTTTCGGTTGTTTCTTGCTAAAAAGGATCTGATTGCAAATTACACAATTCCAGTTGAAGAACTGCTCTGCTTGCATTCTCAAATGAAATTTTAAGGGGCTGACTAAACACTGAAATCTCTGTTTATTTTTCTTTTAAAATCGATAAACCGATTTTATAATTCTTCTTCAATTGTGTTAATGTATTTTATTAAAAGTACATTTTAAACTTCCACAAAATCCTTCATTTCTTCAAATTGCTCCCCGGGTCGAAAAAAATGAGGTCGTGGGCCGCATGCGGGCTGCGGGCCTCATGTTGGATAGCCCTGAATTAAATCAATGATTTAATCGTTCATGAACAATGGAATAAAAATGCAATAAATGTAAAAATAAACTTTTCAAATTGAAACATCCTCTTTGGTGCGCCGTATTTCTCTACCCCGCCGCGCTAGCAAAGCAGAAGCACAACCTCGTTAAGCCATAAACGAATTAGAATTCAGCTAGCAAACGGGGGCAATTATAAGGTTGTTTCGTTTATACAGAGTGCTCCCGATTTTTTCGCGGCGCGCTCGGTTAATGAAAGTGCGGTGATAAGCACTTCGCCGGCATCCACAAACGACGTCCTTACGGCTCAGCGTATGATTTCCCACGGGGCTCTTCGCCGCCGCGCCGCCGCGTTGGCAGCCGCCAATAAACGCTTTTTGTTATTTTTTTCACACCTCCCCTTAACCGCCATCTTCCTACTCGAGTTTACAAAATGTGATTACTTACAATGTGGAAATGGCGCTGTTTACGAAATTTTATATTTTCCTACCATAACCATTAAGAGGGCGATCAAAGCGAAAAGTGGGCCAAAAAATTCGCTTCATTTTTGTTCTTCCAAATTAGATTTTAAGCTCTAACATTTTAATAATTCATTTTACTTCATGCTTCCGACCATTCAAACTTTATGCCTCAAAGATAGCTATCTATTTAAAGAACTTTGAACTTTGCATCTCTATTTTCACTATGATCATTTAATGCTGCGCTTTAAACTATTATATATTTATAAAATAATTATGTTATATAATTAATTCATAATGGGCCCGATTGCGTATCTTTGTGAACTAAAACTGAATTTAGTTCAAGCTAAAGAGATAGAGCAATAAATTAGAGCGGAATATGAAACAAATGGTCATCGATAAAACTACCTGTCGAACTTATACTCGTCCGGATAAGTTTGAAAACATTTCGTGCGGTGTAAGATTCAGACACTTTTATTTTGGTGGGTAGTTTTTATACGAAAATTTGACAACCGTTCATTTCACATTCCGCTGTATCGTTTTGCCCTGTATCATTCACACTAGCTAATTTCCGATTTTATTTCACGAAGAAACGAAATCGAGCCCATTGTGTAATGAATGGGTTCGATTTCGTTGGAGAGCAAGAGCATTCATTACTCTTCATTAAATGATTATTATATATATTTACATTATTATTATATAAATTCAGTACATTATTATATTTATACATATAAATTGTAACATATAATATTATGTAATAAATTATTTCTTTATTTAATAATGAAAATATACAGCGCCAATAGTACAATTATATTAAATACAGTGTTTTTTGGCCATTCGCAATCTTATAAAAAAATAAAACAAAGAAAAAATCAATAAAATCAGCATTCCTAAATCACGTAAAAAAATATATATTTTGCAATGTATGAACATTTAATTTAAATAACAAAAAATATTTAATTTAATTATCAAAAATAAAACAAAATAAAGTTGTTTCATTTGCGTATCACAAGTTCGCTATAACTTTTTAAGCTAATGGGCTCTGTTGGAGCTGGCCACGAAAACCCATTTCGTTCAGGGTCGGTCATACTCACGGGTCAACACCCATCCGGCAGCCTCCAAGCAGAAGAGAGAGCCAGGGTAGGACGATGGCCCGCGGGCCGATCTTCCCTAGGAGTCAACCTTCGGGCGCTCCTGGACGGTTTGCGCATCGATCGGCGTCAGCCAATCGATTGTGCACTCCAACAAACAGCCGGGAAGTCTAAGAACAGTAATGTTTCCTATAGATCGGGGGTGGTTGTTAACATTATGGCAACTGCTCTTGAAACGACCACTCGGCCACCCGATCACGGGTGAATAAGCCGGGCAAAGGATGCCATGGTCCGCGATATATTCGGTTGACAGCAAGTCATCATTTCATAAGGGAGAGGTCTGCGCAAGCGACCTCGATCCTGTAACGAATTAGGAGGTAGGAGATGTCCTGAAGGTTAAATAAAAAAGGAGATATCCTTCCGAATTGGTAGTCAGGCGGCGAGGCTGCCCGCTGGTTACCTTTTTCGGTGCCTCGCCGTAAGGCATTGGCATCTGAGGGGCAGATGGCGTAGCTTGACTGTGGATTGTTTTTCGTCCCAAGTCTTCTGCGCTCACCTCACGGGAGACACAACGATAAATTTCTTTAAAACTTCCTGACGTGACGGTTTCGCCCGTTGTAGTTAACAGCTTTAGTAGGTACTATATAAAATACTCTATAAGATTGATCATTTCACAGAATTAACTACGGAAATCTCCTACACGGCCTTTATTTTTTCCTTCGTTAAAATTACTTATTTGGCGTTTCACCTTTGGCCTTGGAGTCTGATGTAATGCGCCTTTTTGTCACGGGTAACGTATGCAAATTTCTCTGTTCAATCTTCATGTAGTTTTTTTCCCTCGCTCTCAGGCGCGCGCTGTCCGCCCTTTATATTCATTGAATGAGTGTTCCGTTCGTCTCCAGCGCGAGAGGTAATTTTCAAAATGGTTAAACCTGTCAACATGTCGAGTAGATTAAGGCGGATAAAACGCTCGCGCTCCATTCTTGGCGCACGCTTTTTACCTGCGAGAGAAAAATTCCGACGCGAAATTTCGTACGCAACTCAATTGCGGCGACATACTGACGTAGACAAACTAACAAAGAAATACACCTGCTGCTTTTCAGACTTTATATGCCCTACATGGCAAATACAATGGGTGGCCTCCACTTTAGGATAACCGTGCAATTTCAGTACAAATTGACAAATTTTAATATTGCTAGGCTTTTAAACTGTAATTTATGCTCTTCTTCTTCTTGTATTTATGTCTCGTCACGGAGGTTGGAAATCATCCTGCTGATTTCCGTCTTGGAGACCGCCGCACGGAACAATGCGCCAGTGCTCAGCTGAAACCACTGGCGTAGACTTTGAAGCCATGCTGTCATTCACACCCAGGTTTCCTCTTGCCTTTAATTTTTCCCTGGGTTATTATTTGCAAGAGCTCGTATTTGGGGTTGCGCATTATGTGGTCGAAGTATTTACGCTTGCGTCTCTTAGTGGTTTCTATTTCCTCTGTGCCTTTTCTGACAATTGTATTTCGAATTTTCTGGTCCACGATATTTTGAGTATTCTCCGATACACCCACATGTCCAACGCTTTAATGCGCTTGGCCATCCTTTCTATGAGTATCCAGTCCTTAGCTTCATATAAAAGGATGGAGAATACGTTGCATTTGCTATGCGCGTGCGTAGATTGAGGCTCAAATTAAGGTACAGGCACAGAAGACTCTCTCAATTTTTCGAAAGGCGCTACAGGCCTTCTCAATTCGGCATTTAATTTCCAGACTGTGGTCTATATGTGGTAATATTGGCTCGTATCCACATTATTTATTTTATTAGATAAATATAAATAGACCATTTCTCTCTAGTTTTACATCTGGTATAATGTCCTTCGCAAGTAATTTTTCATTGAAAGACTGAGACATAATAAAAAAACAAATTTATGTTTAGACCGTTTTGATTGAAACCGGAATATTTAAGATCATTTTGATAGCAACTGAGTTCATAAATTATACCGTTTTGATTGCTACTAAGTATTATAAAAACAAGAAATTAAAACATTTTGGTTTTTGTATCTTTTTTATATTTCTACATCGTTAATCTTAATTTATAAATCCCTTTTTAATAAATATGTAAAAAATTCTCAAGAAAATTAATATTATTTAAGGCATATACTAATACGCCCTAAATAATGAATATTATTTAAGAAATATATGAATATGTCTTCTTAGAACCGGCGGTGAGTGCCGCAACCGTAACAGATGACATTTTTTTCACCATTTACACCAAACCAATTTGCACAGTAATTGACTTTACCGAAACTACGCTCAAATGTAAAGTTACCATAATATGTAAATTAGGGATACCACAACCAAAACAAGAAAAAATGCAAAAAAAATATATTTATACCGTTTTGAAAGAAAACATTATTATGTTTTTACTTTTTATGGGCTATGATTTAGTATGGGCTATGAACATTTTATGGGCTATGATTTAGTATGAAATTTATACTTCGTATAACTAAATCAGGAACCATTGTTTAGAAAATTAGTTTTATCTTTGTTATTAAATATATGATTACATTACTAAACCTACAGAATAAATTTAAAGATTGAATTATTTACATTTTTTGGCTCAGGTATAGGCTCAGGTACAGGAACAAAAGTTATGCATAAGGTAACAATTCATCAAACTGACGAGTATGCAGAACCGGCTAATCGCGACTACAGTCTAATGGTCACTAAGTTGGCGCGAAATCTCGGATGTGTAAGTAAAACAATTAGAAAGGTATAGGGAGATATTTACTAGATGTTCGTCGTTTTGGCGAATGTTTAGTTTCTAAAGTTAAATATATTTTTATCTGCTGACGAATTCTAATATACCATAATCAGCTTTAACTAATTTTGACATGTACCCTATTATCGTATATTCTAAACAAAAAAATTATTCCATAAATTGATAATGATTTTATATAAAAAAATAATGCAATTTTGAATTGAAGAAAAATAGCTATATTAATTTCAAGACTTGTTTTATTTATATTAAAAACTTGACCGCAATTATTGCAATACCCGTTAGTTGGTCTCTAGTCTCCTTACTGCTTCTTCAAAGATTCTGACAAAGTATGCTACATAAAGAGCTCAAGCTTTTACCTGAATGAAAATTTTCTTCACAAGCAGTAAAGAGCTAACTTGAAATTCTACTCCGCTGAATTGAGTCACCCCTACCTTGAGTGACTTATTTCGCTGAGCAGTATAGCAAGGCGAAGGAAATCTCTGTCACCTTTTGACTTTATTAAAATCCTCTGAGGTGAACCAGAATGACAGTAATTCCTTTTTAATTAAATTATGTATCTCCAAGCGAAGGCTCTTGCCGCCCGGTTGTTTAATATTGCATTTTTTGTTAGTCGACTCCACGTAATCTCCTTAGCGGAGAAACTAAACGAGGCGAAAAGTATGCGAATATTGATTTAGGGTCGGCATTATTCTGTTATCATGCTTTAATTAACCTATCTAATTCGCAGTTAACCCACCTACCCCAAATCAATATTCGCAAATTTTCCACTATGATTACTTCCTTCGCAAGAGATACATATGACGTTACCTCGTTTTTAATAATTTCCCTATCAGTTCAAAAATTGAAACCCATTTATTATAAGTCCAGGGTAGACTGGACCACGGCGGCTGCAACGTCACCGAAACGTCGGGTGCTACAAATTTCACGCGGTAAATTCGTTTCTATCCTATTTATAATGTTAAAAAACCGCGATAGTCTTCGATTTTATATTGAAACATATCTGTTTCTCAATTAATCCACCGATTCAAAGTCGATATTTATTACTTTCTTAATCAACCAAAACTCAAATTACTTTCTTCGCTAGAGAAATGACGTTACCTCTTTTATAATAATTCCTCTATTACTTCAAAAATTAAAACCCATCTGATACTCAAAAAATCCACCGACCCTAAATCCATATTTGTACCTTGTTTTTAATAACTTCTCTATCAGTTGAAAAATTCTCTGATTCTCAAATTATCCACCGGCTCGAAATCCATATCTCCAAATTTTCGGCTTTGATTACTTTCTTCGCTAGAGATATGACGTTACCTCTTTTATAATTATTTCTCTATAAGTTCAAAAATTGAAACCCATCTGATTCTCAATTATTTTACCGCCTCCTAATCCATATTCACAAACTTTCTGCGTTGATTACTTTCTTAGCTATAGATATGACGATATCTCATTGATAATAATTTCTTCAAAAATCGAAACCCAGTACTACAAAATGGATAGGTACTATTTTATGTGCTATACAGTTTGCCGATCAGGCGTGCAATATTTATTTTTCTATAATTAAATATGTTTTCACTTCGCAAATTGAAGGAAAAAAAATCCGAAAAATATTACATTTTAAGAATTCGCTGTCTGCCACTAAATCAAAAGTAATATATCTTGTTTACGACGAATTATATTACATTAAGAGATTACTAGTGGTTATTCGAATCACGTATTTGAAATATATTCAAATGTTATTAAAATTGTTAATTTAATTTTCATAATCTAAACATTCGCTTGTACGCTGATGACGACTGGTTATACCATTCCAGCTATATAGTTGATTCAGCTCTTTGTTGTCTCGCTTAACGCATAAAGCTTGTTAATGAGTTTATACTTGTTGCATTAAACGTCGCGCCAACGGATGATTATTTAGAAATTAATGGCAACATTAATGATAGCAAAAGCCAAACCTCCCGCGCTTAATAACGGGATAGAGGAGCGGGCCATTATTTCCAGAGTAAAGTGACTCCCGCTACGCGTTACTGAAATGCCGAACGGGAGAAACCCCCTAAGCATTTCAACCTTTTGTTTTTTATCCAGTGTGACGCTGGAATTTATTTAAAGAAAATACTGAAGCAGGTATTAAATTGCAGATATTCGATATTATAATTTATATTAGACCTGAAATAATTAGCCGAATGACCAGAAAAAAATCACAGGCCAAGCACAGCGGTATTTTTACAAGCTTTATATTAATTTGCAATGTTCGTATGTAACTGCGTTTTAAAATTCATTAAACCATTTTTCAAACACTTCCTGTTATCTGATTGAGCTGAAATGTGGCATACTTATAAAAGTTCGGTGATAATGCAATATTGCGTTACTATCGAGCTGATTTGATGATGAAGCCGGGATGTAGGGATTGGAACTCCTCGATGTCAAATGGTAGGACAGTCGAATTTAGGCTAGTATGTTTTGTTATCATGAGTACTTCCCATTTTACATGATCACGAGGGCCTTAAGATGGAGCCGGAAGATTGCCACTGGAACTCCCTGATGGAAAGTGCCGAGATAGTCGACTTTAGGCTCGTTTTTTTTATCTTGAGTACTTTCCATTACACCTGATGACGAGGGCCGGAAGATGGAGCCGGGAGATGGCCTTTGGAACTCCCTGATGAAAAATGCTAAGATAGTCAAGTTTGGGCTCTTTTATTTTATTGTAATGAACACTTTCACACACGATGTAGAGGGTCTCAAGATGGAGCCGGGAGATTGCCAGTGGAACTCCCTGGAGGAAAGTAAAAGTTGTTGTTAAAAATCCTTTTCTTTTTTTAATTTATTATTCAGTCACTTAACTAACGAGCTATGCGGGTTTTACAGTAAAAGGCAAGTATTTGGTTAAATTAAATACACATTAAAGGAATCGGCCGGTGACGACATAAAGTGGGAGTTTTACAATGTTGCGATTAAAATCGATGAATCTTTAAATGTTACGTTTCAATCACAGCACAATATTGCGAAGGGCGCTTAAGTCGCCAAGGTATCGATCTTCCGTTTGATACTAATATTATAAAGAAGTAATATTTGTAAGTTTGTATGTAAGGGGTAATCTCCGAAACTACTCATCCGATTTCAAAAATTCCTTCACTAATGGAAAGCTCCATTATCGTCGAGTGCAATAGGTAATATTTTATGCGATAAATGTTTATTTTTAATACGAAATCACGATATTTGTAAATCAACTCGGAGGTAAATGAGCCGGTGAGTTTCTTTATCGGGGCGCGCTGACAAAACAGTTTGATTTATCTGAAAATAATATAGAACCATGACATTGGCCTTAAAGAGATCTATAAGAAAGTCTGCGACAGCATATATTTAACTTTTTTATTTAAGCTGCTTTTATGTCTCAAAAAAATAAGAAAAAATAGTTAAAGTTTGTTGAAGACCTTAGCAATAAAATATAAATCCTTATCAAAATAAATTATTCCATCATCACGGGTAATAAATGGAGATAAAATATGCTATGTAATGTAACTTTTCAAGGGGAATAGTTTTAGAGATATCATGAAATAAGTAACGCGGACAAGCACCTCGAAATGCGGGGGCTGCGCGGCGGCGACTAACCCGACAAGGTCAGCATTCAGCGGTAGGCGGCGGGTAGCGAAGAACAAGATGCGAACAGGACGTCTTTTACTATATATCTGAAGGTAGCGTATTACACCCTACTCAAATTAACAACTCGATTCGAAACGTTACGCGAAGCGAAGCCGCGGGCAACAGATAGTATCATATAACTCGGCCAGTCTCCCGACAAAGAAGATAGTTTTATTTACAACACAGGATCGCCTTAAGTCCAGGAAATATCTGGGCAGCTTTGTGCGTTGAGGAGACTGTTAAATTAAAAAATGCTTCATTTTTAAAGTACTTCGTTTAAAAGAATCCAATGTCCGATGTTAACGGCGGGTTTTCTACCAGAAAATTGTTTCTTGTTTGAATGTGATTTCTTGTAAGCAAACATACACTACCAGTAGGTACCTAATACTAGATAACACGATGAATTTGTAAAACTTATTCTCTTGGCCGGTGAATCGTCGCCGCCTAAATGATATCCAGAAATGTAAGTTAGAATTACTAAACATTATATTATTTTCAAATTTCTCTTTCTCTAATCACCACCACTGCGATTGTGAGAGAAACAGGATATTAAAATAATAAAAAAAAATATTCTCTTATAAATTTCTAGATATCAGCTCAGTCTTGCCATATACATTCGACGGTGATCGTCTTGTTCATGATAATAATAAATTGCATTTTATTGATATCAAATATCAGTAGGTTCTTATTCAACCATTTTTCGCGTTTCCCAGGAATAATTCTGATTCCACATACAGATTTGCCCAGATCAAAGGCTTGACCAACAACACGGTGTTGTCGGCAAAACTGATCACTTTTCCCAAAAAGAGAATCGGATCCAACTTGCTACCCTGTAGGACATCAAACGTTATATGCTGTGTGACGATATTTCTTGGGCGGAGTTTTTTTCATCTGCTATATTCTAGACTGTTACGATTTATACTACTCTAGCGCATTTCCTCCGTGTCTGATCCTTGTCAGTTTAGTTATTATCAGGTTTGGTGCGAGACGGTATCGAAAGCCTTTGCAAGGTCGAGGAAGAAGAAGCCCTTGCACATGTTTCTTTATCCAAAGCTTCATCTTGGTAAGCTCCATTTATGCATCTCCAGTACATATTCCCATTCGAAAGCCGAACTGGCTAATATATTATATTCTACCTAAAATATAATAAAACGCCTGTTGACCATGTGTTCTAGAATTTTACTGGCTGTGGTCAGGAAAGATACGAGTCTATAGTTCTCTCGCACCAACGAATTACTTTGGTAAAGAGGTTACCCATTACGATATTTGACTTTTACCCATACGATATTTGATTTAGGAAATATTCCTATTTTAAGATCAGGTTAGCTATATGGAACAAGGGAGAAGCTACACATGATTTTAAATGTTCTAATGTATAAGAGTAAATACAATCCTAGTGCGCCGATTGACTATATTTCGATTGATTTATTATCTGAAGTATTTCTGATTCATCAGTTTGTTGTAGACATGAAATATTAACAGTATTCGCTTGTGTGTTAATTGCCATGTTCGCAAGTTGACGCACATTTAGATTCTGCGGGTGAGTATGAGTTAGACTACTACTAATAATAATAATAATAATAATAATAAAACTCTTTATTCTTAAGAAAAGGCGAGCTTATTGCCTGCAGGCAATATTTTAGAGCTAACCTATACTATTGTAAGAACATTATTTGCGAGTAGACTACATAACTTAACCTATATAAAGAGTATGACAAATAAAATAGAGGAGGATAGAAAAAAGTATTTACTTTACTCTTTGTGGGCACAGATTTGCCACAACAAAATAATCTAACACCTATAAGGACGCTAAAGTTTTAAAAGGAGGGGAATGGAAGGGGCAAGGGAATTTGAATTTATCTGGAGGATTTCAAATGCTCTCTGAGTCTGTTTTTAAAAGTTGTTATGCTTGGCGCGGTTCTCACATTTTTCGGCAAAGCATTCCAAAGACGGGCTCCATGCACGGTGAAAGAGAATGAGAAGAAGTCACTGCTATGACTAGGGATAGAGAGTAGCAGGTTGTTTTTTGATCTCAGAGGGCGTTCATGAGCCGATAGTGCAGTAAATCTGCCGGTGAGATAATTGGGAGCGACGCCATCCAAGATCTTGAAAAGCATACAGAGAACTCGCATGTCTCTTTTCTCCCGGGTCGACAGCCAGTGAAGCTTCTCTCTGTACTCCGTGATGTGGTCAAATTTTCTGAGGCCGTGGATATACCGAATGCAAACATTTTGGAGACGCTCAACTTTGGCGGATAACTCCTCTGTGAGGTCGAGAAATGCGACATCTCCATAATCCAGAAGGCTACTACTAACGCTTGCAAAAAAAACTATTTAAACGTTTCCTTATTTGACATAAATTTTAAATTGTGTCTAAAATATACCAGTTTATTTTCATTTTGCTGATATCCAACGTAGTCTTCGGAGCCTGTTATTTACTTGTTTGTTCTCCCTTATCTTTTTGTAATTTTTGAAAATCTGAGTAGATCTGTAATCTCACTAATAATTATTTATATCTGGAATATGCATGTCTTTCTCAGATTTAATTAGTTTATTGAAAAGGTTTCTGTAATATTTGTAACAAACATATAAATCATAATTTTCAGTATCTATAACTAGCAGATTGTGAATGTTATCTTTTGTATGTTTACTATTTACAAGACTTCTATTAATTCAGGGTGTAATTTTTCTACTCTGTTAATACTCGATAATCGTTATCTTATATATATATATATATATATATATATATATATATATATATATATATATATATATATATATATATATATATATATATATATATATATATATATATATATATATATATATATATATATATATATATATATATATATATATATATATATATATATATATATATATATATATATATATATATATATATATATATATATATATATATATATATATATATATATATATATATATATATATATATATATATATATATATATATATATATATATATATATATATATATATATATATATATATATATATATATATATATATATATATATATATATATATATATATATATATATATATATATATATTATGACTAATGGCTTACCGACATTCATTATTGCGGTTGTCTTTTTATTTTAAATAAAGACCGGCCTCTCTGTGTATATATTCTGTTGTCTGAAGTTTGAAAATGCTTGAAATAGTCTTCACATACGCCAGTGACAGTTTAGGGGCGTGCGTCGTTATCGCAATAGATTTAGGTAAGGGAATTCTCCATTAGAAGTAGGACGCAATTATGGGATAGGGTTTAACTTAATGTGTTTCCTAGAGATATTAAAGGGGGTGAAAGAAAGCGAATATCGCCAGCAATTTTATTTCCTCTTCTATGTTACAGTCTCTCTTATATGTGAATACGCTTACTCCTCTTTTTCCTCTCCTACGACTTTAGTGGTCTTAGAGAATAAATAGTAAAACTCCGATAAATTGTTACAGAAAATTAAAGAGAGGCAGGAAAACATAATTACTGGCATTGTCCTCACGCGTTGTTATCCTCCTGTTTACATCGCTTGTCCGGTGTAGATTGAAGTTTATCAGCGTGATTTGGAATCTATGTTATGAACAATATGTTTCAGACATTGAAAGAGTTCAAAAAACGGTTATGAGGTGGATGCGTTTTAAATTCTTTCACGAAATAGAATTCGCCGATTACAACGCCCAAACTCACTTTTTTAAATGTCAATCTCTGAAGACGAGACGTACTCTTACAGATCTTCTCCTCATTAATTCACTCTTTACCCATAAACTCGACTGCCCTGATCTGCTCAGTTGTTTCCCGCTGAACGTTCCGTCGACCCACAGAACTCGTTGTTGTGATGTCTTCCGCCCGCCGCATTGTTTAACCAATAACGGTCTATTCTCGCCGGTGCCCCGTATAATGCACTCATATGTAAAAATTGTAAATTGCTTTAATGGTATGCTTCTAAGTAAATCACAATTCAAGCAACTCGCGTCTGCAAAAATAACGGACTAAAAAAAAACACCAAACTGAAATTAAAATAAAATATTTAAGGTATTAGAAGTGTATAACAAAATAGGTAAATTATCAATAAGTAGAAAACTTTTTTAGATTTATATCAAATAACTTAATGTATTATCATCTCTAGTACGTAACACTGATGCAAATCTGTTGTTTTCTAAAATCAAGAGAAAAAAAAAGAAAAAAAAATGTAATACTCAAAGATTTCAGATTGATAGTATAAATTTAAATTTATTATGAAATATTGACATGATTTTATAAAGTAAGTGTCGAAATAATATAGAATTGTGAATTATTGTTAATATTTGTAATGTTTTCTTCCATATCTTTTTTAAAAAAAATGGAAAAAGCGAATGAGTAACAAAATATAGTATTAAAAACAATTTATTAGTAAAATCACATTAAAAAAACAAGCTTTTAATAAAATGCTCTATCCTGGGCCAACCCTGAGTGCAGCAGCCATGTCATAGTGGAAATTAAAAGGGTATACAAAATTTCGTTTCTGTGCTGTCGACCGTTGAGGAGCCCCTCGTTGGAAGCCAATCCTGGGTGTAGCAGCCCTGTCGCGGTGAGACTTAGAACGGGCAATCCGTATACAAAATTTAGTTTCTGTCCTGTTGACCGTTGAGTAGTCCCCTCGTCGGGAGCCAACCCTGGGCGCAGCATCCCTGTCATGGTTAAATTTAGAACGGGCTATCATAATTGAATTCGTATACAAAATTGTGTGTGTGATGTTGACCGTGGAAGATTAGCCACGTCGGGAGCCGATACTGGTTATAGAACCGATACTGGTTATGCTTAACATAAAAATGTATTGTAATCAGAACTGAACCAAAGTGTAAAATTTCAACTTCATAGGATAAGAGGAAGTGGTTCTAATTCAACTTGCAAGATATAAACTACACAAACATACACACATACTAACATAAATTGCAAGGTAAATAAAAGATTGTAATAAAAGACACACACACAGTAGCGAAGGAGTGCAAGGATCGGGTTTTGTTAAGCGTGTTTTTAAATTAAATATATAGATATTGATACTTTCGACAAGGATATTGTTAGTATACTGGCCCATTGTCGACAGACTCTATCAATTGATCGTAAAAAAAAGTTTATAATCCTTAAAAATAAAATCAAACGATTCGTGAGGAAATTGAACGAAAAAACAAAGAGAAAGCAATGAATAAGTACATTATTAAATCGGCGAATGCCGTCTCATAATATTGGTTTGACGTTTATATCGGTAAATTTATGAAGGTTTTCCTTTCAAAAAAAATATGATTAAAAGTTGCTGGATCGTTATCAGCCAGCCATAAATGAAATTTTAAAAATCGGTTGGGCCACCCCAAGACTTTCCCGGCAAGTAAAAATTGCCTCCCTCCACCCCGCGGTAATCCCCAACCTACTCCCCCCCCCCCCTCCCACCACCTACGCGTCCCAAACCCTCTTCCACTATAGTGAATGGGTTCGATTAAAATCGCGGAAAAATATTTCAATTTTTTTCGTAGTGTGTATTAGGGTTTCCTAGTATTTCGGTATTATTTTAGTCCTTTATTTGTACTATATTCTGTGGTATTAAAATGGTATTTTCCAAATATGATGTAGTATTTTTAACACGCTTTTATTAGGTCGACCTGTATGTAACTAACTACGTAATGGAATCTAAGGTAACTAATTTAACCATTTTCCAATGATCGCAGCGTCATGAAAATTGGCAGCTGTATGTAGTTCTGATGACAATGCAATAATATGGTACTGTCGAACTGATCTGATGATGGAGTCGGAAGATATGAACTGGAACTTCATGATGGAACCTCGTATCATGGCTGTGTTTGAACTTGTTAGAAAAGTCTTGGAATGAACTTTGACCACGAATAGGTTTCAAGGTCTGATGATGAAGCCGGAAGATAGGCACTGGCATTCCATGATGGAATATCGTATCATAGCCGTGTGTATGTGAATATCGTATCATAGCCCAAAAACGTGTTTTTTCAGTGTTTTTTTTAAACTATTAATTTATTTTAAATATGACGGCGTTCAAAAATTATTTGTATCGCTTGTATATGAGATTTCCAACTAAAATTTCCCAATGTGATTTCGCCCCAATAAGGCAACTGTGTACCGAATTTCAAGTCTCTAAGTGCAATATTTCGAGATTGAAGTATTACTAGCCCGTCCCACTAGTAGGCCGATTTCAACTACAATCTTTTCAACTCTTGCTATGAATAAATGACTGCACGCCAAAAATCGCAAACAAGTGATATATCTGTGCTTTTTCTTTGCGTTCTTCTGTTCCATTTAGTACATTTCTATATTAGTGAATATTTTATGTCAGTATACTTTGGTTAGCTACTGTAAAGTATCTGTATGGCCTCCAGGATGTCTCACAGACATAATGTCAGTATTAATGTATGTTATACTTCACAAATAGCATTCGCATTTGTGTTAAATGAAGAAGCAATTGAAATAAGAAGAACCCCAAACTTCAATAGAGATGATGGTTTCAAAATCTCTACTGCGTGAAACCCTCTTCTTAAAATGTTCTCAATGCCTATCCCTAAGCGCAAAGACCTACACAAGATACAGCGAATGTTGTGTGCAAGTCGTGTTTTAAAAATTCACTCGTGCCAAACCCGCCGCACCCACCACTACTATAATCTGCGTAGTAATAGCAGCAGTTTTAACCGCCTACCCGCAGAACAACGAATGACGATTGGCAGCACTTCAGTCTATGCTGGACAACGGCAGATGAAATATCGTCGAAACGTCTGGTGCTACAAACTTCAAACGGTAAGTTCGTTTTATCTTATTTATAATGTCAAAACAATCGCGATAGTCTTCTATTTCATAATATTTATTGACCTTCTAGATAGAAACATAGAAGTTTGAGTCCTTTTTTTGAATTGTAAATGCCTTAATATTGTCCTACAGCGACAGTCGCTGTAGCCTATTAGCTATCTCAAAAACGCAAGACTGAGCGGCGGCTACAGACAATTTAAATTGCTTGTGCTAGGTTCTGTTTCAATATTCCCCATCGTCATCGAGTGTCTCCATTCCCCTTTAGAGCATCCATGCAAACACGAGTCAGCTACGGCAAATTCACCACGTGACCTACATGCTAAAATTAGTCCGGTCTAAGCAAACGCAATACCTCCACTCTATGATGAACTTGTCCGGAACCGTCACAATCACTCCACTCGAGGACGTGAACATCTCGCTATCATCCCTAAGTTTAAATTAACAAGTTCTCAAGGGGGGTTTTCCTACTACTCGACGGCTGTGTGGAATTGCTCGGGGGTGACGTTACGGTCAACTTGATTAAGTTGCTTCAAAATTCAAAATGAATTAATAATTAGGCTGGCCGCACACGTAGGTACGGTTTCGGTATTCAATTTCCGAATTCGGAATACCGACTCGGAATACCGTGGACCTACCACAGACACTCGTTTTTTTATTTGGATTTTTTATTGCCAGTACCTACATACTGGCAGTGTTACTCTACAGTGATTTTATTTTTAAGGATTATAAGCTTTATTTTTACGGGAGTCACTCTATAGTGACTCCTCGCGGCAATATGGATGACGACGAATTAATTGCTATTGCATAGGCATTTACTGTCAATTATACAAAAACAAGAGGAATTGTCGTTATTCGGTACATCAATTGAATACTTCGAGAATAAAGGAGAGTTCATGATATCTCAAGAGAAATTACGAGCATACCCAGACGCATTCTTCGATTTTTACAAGATGTCAAAAAAGTCCTGTAGTGACACATGATGATGAATAACCCATCAAAAAATGTTAAATGTTATTTACTCAATTCAGTAGACATTTTTTAATTCCAAGATTCAATTGACGTCATGCCATCAGCAAAATTATCTTTTTGCCTGATGAAGCATTCAAAGAATTGATAGATTCGTATTTCAGATG
Source organism: Micropterix aruncella (assembly GCA_944548615.1). Taxonomy (NCBI): domain Eukaryota; kingdom Metazoa; phylum Arthropoda; class Insecta; order Lepidoptera; family Micropterigidae; genus Micropterix; species Micropterix aruncella. The sequence goes on from OX155958.1 coordinate 20,714,483, forward strand.
TGTTTTTATTACGATACAAATAATTAATGTACTAAAATAGCGTCATTCAACGTTGTTTTTCACAGTTGCAAAAGGTAATTCATACGAACAATCCCCCTACTAGGCAACAAGCATCAAGACTTGCGGATATAAAAGCGCGTACATTTAGCATACTAATCACTCTTGTCGATCGTATCAACAGTAAATCATCTCTCTTATATTAGTTTCGTTTAATAATTAAATTATCTATATAAACACATGTCTATTATTAATTAATCACTCAATTGTACCATATGTAACTTATTAATCACTCGATTGTACCTCTGGTCAAATCGACAACGCACGACGGCCATATATTCCACAATTCTTTGATACTCTTTATAAACTAGACGTAAGCTAGGCACTAGTCCTCTAGGCGCAGCGCCTTGTGCGATTCCGAATCGGAATTCCGTCCGTGTGCGGCGGCGCACACAAAATATATGTGAGCGCTGCGTTCGGGATGACGTCATTAGTTTTTTTCCGTTAGGAATATCGAAAGCACGGGCTAGATTACGAAACGAACGTCAATTGTTATTTTCGAACGGACAATAAAAAAACATGTGCGCCATAGTAGAAAACTTTGTATAAAATCCGTGCATTCGGGTGCCCGAATAAGGAAATCGAAAACGGAAACCGTACGTGTGCGGGCGGCCTTATGCTTGACGGCTAAATACTTTAATACGTTTTGTGACCTATTTATTTTTAGATTATTGATATTAAACCTTCATTTTAATTAGTACAAGAATATTTACTTTCGTGCGATGAAACTGAAAATCTGAAAAATCGAATGCAATATAATTATTTATGTTTTTTTTTTTGAAAGCTTTAAAATATATACACCAAGTTTCAACAATCTGTAAAGATTTCAAAAAATAAATTGAAATCCAAATTGCAATTTAAGGACACACCCACTTGCAGAATTTGCAGACTTATTGTGTGTGTGGCTTTTGTCGTTATAAATATATGGTTTTAAGAATTTTGTTTATATTATTATGCACATTTTTTCTACTTTTTTAATGCTGCAAATACAAATAAATACAGAAGTACAAATACAAAAATGAAACTTGCATGTTATATTTTACGAATATAATCAAAAGTAGGTATACGAATCTATAATCTATATCTATATATATTTTACGAATATATCAAAAGTAGGTATATTTTACGAATATAATCGAAAGTAGGATATTTTACGAATATTACGTTTTTTGTAAAATGGCATAATTTCACATTAAGTAAAATTAAGCGTAATGGAGTCACCAGTTAGATTAAATTTCGGATACGACTTTTCGGCTACGTAACGACCAAATTTGGTTACACATCAAAACACCGTTGACTACGTAACACCAATATTGGTGGGTTGCTCCCGGAGCGCACAGTAATATTATTATCTAATTTGAACGCATCCTAAAATCCATACCAAATATCTGATTATTACCATAGGTACATAGACGGTCGCTAGAATAATTTCGCGCTTCATTTCACGGATATTTCTAGTAAAATTCCATTGTCAAATATATTATTTTTTTTTCGAGATGTCATCAAAAATTTTATTGGTTTTATGAGATAATATCTAAATATTTTTGTAAGGAAAAAAGAAAAACGAAATATTACCTTTGATAGAAAATCTAATAAAGATCATGATAGTATTTACAATTTCTAAATAGAGTTCCGTATTTTTCTGTAAGACAAGTAGAAGTTAGAAATGCAGAGTTTTTTTCACTTTTTCGACTTTCTCATATTTATTCATAATTATCTAATTGTTTTACAAAATGATATTTCAATATTCTATATACGAAATGTCAATTCTATATGCGATTATTGCACAGTTATTCTTTTCATGATTGCTATAGTAGTTCCATAGTTATCGTACGTTTTGTCGAGCGCGGCGATATTGCAAGAAATTCCAATAAATTGCTGCGGTCTGCCATAAAATTATGCCGCTACTCGAAGAATTCGAAATTATGCAGCTTCTCTTATTGTTTACATTTCTAGATAAACATGCTACTTCATACGATACGGATGTATAATAATAATATAACGGTGATAATAGTCGGTGAATTTCATGGCAGCTCCGTTTGTTTTATATTTATAATATGCAGATTTTAAATTTAAAACACTTGTCACTACTGCAACCATATTGACGATGACGATCTTTTTGCCTCGGTCGTTGTTCCACAGGGTTCAGCACTAGGACTGTATCAAAATCATCGGCTTTAATAAATTGCCCTACTAAACAAGTAATTTAAATTTAAAAAAGCATTAGATTGTTATTAAGTTTCGATAAAATTTTAGTAAAGGCTACCTTTACGCAAAAGCCAATGTATTTTATGGTGCCAAATATATTTAACAGCATTGAAAAGTTGCAAAAAATATCGATATGTGTACGTCACTTATGAACATTTTGTAACTATGTAGGATTCGTATATAAGTATGTGTATATTGTAACTATGTATGTACTTTATTATTATATGGATTATTGAAATTTCTGTTATAGAATATATTGTATGATAAATATTTATTTCTCATCTCTATACGAATATTTTTAATATTTAAAAATATAAAATTGTGGAGGGTTATTTTTTTTTGCTTTATCCTCCTTTTCGATTTATTATTTTTTTAAATAATATTAATATAATACTATTGTTAATGTTTTTTCTCTACAGTTATTATGCATCTAGATCAGGGGTTCCCAAACTTATTGACGCCGCGACCCACTTTTTAAAACCACAATATTTTGCGACCCAGAGAGATTTTTTTCAGGAAAGTTACTGAGTGTTTTTATTTGAAAAATAAACAATTTATTTGTATGTATCATAAATAAGTCTTTACTTTGTAAGAAATTGTAATGTGCGACAACATGAAAAATAGAATTTTTTGCTAGAACACTTATCCATCGTATTTCGTGACCCACCTGGAATCGGCTCGCGACCCACCAGTGTACCTTTTTGTACCTTTTTGTACCAAATAAATAAATAATATGTAATACTAAACATTGACAAAATGCTGGAATTTTTTAATTAAATTTTCTCTGAAAATCATTTTTTTGCATAACATCTGTTACATTGGTCTTGAATTGTAATCCGATCTTTAAGCCAACGATATCAGCTGTTGTTCTACAAAACCACCAATACACCAATAGATACCAATACTCGTAATTTTTCGTGCTTTTTTAAATTCAAAATACATTTAAACCACAATGAATATCGGAAGATTATTGAAGGAGTAACTTTTTAAATAATTACGTATTTAAACGTAACTAATTTGATATAAGGGAACTATACTGTATGTTGTTTGTTTTCTTTGTTACGACCTGATGTGTAACGTTCGAGAACCAATATTATACCTAAAGATTAAATCGGAAAGGAACCACTCAACTGCAATAGGGTTTTTGGAAATACCAGGAAATACAAAAGCGATGAATTTCATTATACATATAAGGTTATATAACAATGTTTTTATTGTAATTTATATTATGTCAACAAAGTATCTCAAAAATAAAAACCAACCATGTAGGGGTGTCGGCACAGCGTGGGAACCCGCCATATCAGTTTAACGACATCAGGTCATTCTATCTCCCATGTAGTTAACGTGAAAACTTGGCGGATAAAGATAGTCCTCTGTCTAGCTCCATCAACAAGCTCATGTAAATCCAACGCCTTATCGCGAGGCACTGGGAAGTCAATTTATCGGTCCAAACTCACGCCCTCACAACCAGATTTAGCAGGGTTTCTCCATCCTCCAGCCTTTTCACGGATTTGAAGTCTTTGCGCGGCCTCTAAATGATGTTAGCGGTAATTCAGTTAGAATTCATCGCGCATCGTGGCGCTATTTACCCGTCAATATAACACAGGATCGGATGGCAAACAGATCATTTCAAGGTAGCCGTCATCAGATCAACAGCCACCCCCGTTGCTGACGAAACGTATTAGACTGCTACCAAATCAAAAAAAAAAAAGACTATTTCCATCCCTTCCTCACCACCGGTTATTCGCAAAAACCATGCAGAACTAATCGATTAAATTTAAGTTTCTTTTCTCAGCTTTAATTTTAATGGACTAGCTCTATTCTGAATAACGCCGGCCTACTGCTAACAAATTCAGCGATGGCGTCTTGTAAGACAGTGAAGCAAAGGGATTTGGAAGAACGAAAAGGATCAGTTCGCCGATGTCGCTAAAAGTTTGGGCCGTCTCGTTGATTTCCTTAACGAGACCGTCGAATATGTCCCGGCCATTAAAGTTTTACTGGCGGGCCAGCAGAGGCCGCCGTCTTCTGCGGTCGCCGGTCGTCGATAGTGTCGGCAATTTTACGGGATACTAAAGATGCTCTATATCAATCCCGCAGAAATACTTGCATCGAGTCGGGATTGATATTTTTGGTGACTGCTATATAGAATAATCATGCATATAAATCTATCTCAATTGAATCGCGTATAGGGCAAATATAAAGTATTTAATTTATTACAAAATTATGTATTTTTTTTATTAACCCGTCGACGATGTGGTCAAAAAGTGTACGTTAGGAATGTGGGGGGTTATGATGACCCTGAATTTAGTTTATTTTTAAATTATTTATTGGTAAGTGATAAAAAACGAAGGGAATAAAACTTCAAATTGTTCGGTGTGAGGTGGTGGTATAGACTTACGAGTTATCTCCGTATTGAAAGGCGGTTTTGAATGAAATTGAAGGAATTTATTGATCGAATTTATTGATCGAATATTGCCAGTTATAACGCTTGCCGAATAGTTTACGTTGACGCGAGTGTATAGATGCGCGACTGCGGTTACGAGGATATACGGATGAGGATTGTACGTGCGCTCCTAGTATCTTGTACTGGGCACGGCTCGAGTCTGTGGGATTACAGACTGATGCTTCGAGACTCAGGGAGAATAAGGAAAGGAAACCAAGGAGCCGGATTCGTTGACCTAACTCGTGAGAGAGAGTGCCTAATGCCGTCGCAACCTTGGGGGAACGTGATCACTCGGGAATGATATTTTGGTTGCTTTTTCGCCGGTTTATATAGGCCGTGAAATGATGCAATCAAAAAATATTCCGAAAAAAGTATTGTTTCATCGTGCTGATTCATAGCTGCACTAGTCAAAATAATAGTTGAATTGTGTCTGTAGCTTTCACTGGAAATCGATGCATTTGTTGATCGCATGTAATGGACTTAAGGTCCGTTACACGTTACTAAATAAATATTTTTTATAAGAAAAAATAATATTATGCTTAGACAAGTCTTATTACATTTAACATACAAAATGTCTAAAAAATAATCAACCTAAGCAGGACTCTCGGTTACATATTTTAAAAAATCTTTGTATAATAGAATGTAGAAAGACATTGTAGAATAGATCAATCATTTCTCATCACAAAATTACTATTTGAGCCTTTTAATATATTAATCATCTCTAGCCAGAGCATACGCTTCACAGAATGGAACAATGTGTTCTTGACAAATGTACGAATGAGACCTTTCGCAAACATTCATATATATTCATCATAAATATACATATTCAATATTGCATAGAACACTGTCACAGGCCATTTTTTTTAAATAATGCCATGAAAATGGCACAAAATTGGTACGTCGTGGTTGTGGAAGGGTAATAAATACCCTTTTTGCATTCGCGCTTTTCAATCTCCAGCGTACGACCGCAGGACAAAATACTGTCCACAAAACAAAATGAGCAGGGCCAATTTGACCCCTCCACGTCCTCGCCGGGTTAAATACATATGACAATATTTTGTTTATTTAGTTATTATAATTATAGAACATATAAACATTATACAAGATTACATTTCTAAAGCCTTTTATATGAAAGAATTAAATACAACGAATGGACAATTAATGTGTTTCGGGGGTCCCGGCCATCTAAGCCTGCGCTTGATTTAGGACAGACGCTTGTTAACTCTCATATGTTGTTGTATGCAAAGTATAAAGTCTTCTTAAATAGATGGGTCTAGAGTCTTTTTCCGTCTGCGGGGCGAAAATTTAGGAAATGGTATTATGAATGCCGAAGTACGAGACCATGGGAACTTAATGTCTCAATAGGCTCCTGGAGATAGGATGGTCTTGATTGGGAGAGTATTTATACTATAGAAAAGAGTAAGTATGTATATGAACATTTATCCGTATTCCACCGGAAACCACTTTAACTGTACCCTATATTCGGACAAGTGATCAAACTTACGTAGACCGAAGATGAATCGTATGCATACATTTTTCTAACGTTTAAGTTTGTTGAGTAGTTTCTCTGATAAATCGAGATAAGCCACATCTGCAAAGTCAAGAAATGGTAAGAGGGAAGACTAAGCAAGATGTGTCTTTGTAGTTGCCAGAAGAAATGTTCATCGATAATTAGACCATGATATTTATATATGTAAAACACTTTTTATATTGTTTATTTCCTACCTTCCAAATTTTCAAACGTATAAGAGTTTAAAAAAAAACGTTCGTGTCACGCCAAGACTTTTCCGGCACTTTCTCGGCCGGCGGAAGAGGCCATTTGGGTCCGTTATACAACCGCTTCTGGCGGCTCGGTTCGTTTCTCGGCTGGTCTTGTTCGATTCAGCGTTAATATTTGATTAAAATGTATGGCGGATTTGAATACAATAATATTAGTGCAGCTTGTAAATGAGATACTCGAAGCAACATTTCACAATGTGATTTCGTCCCAAAAAGGTATCTGTGTACAGAATTTAATGTCTGTATGTCAAATAATTGGAGATTATAATATGATTAGTGCGCCCTCTGGTGGACCGATTTTAACCATAACCTTTTGAACTCTTGCAATGATGAAATCATGCCTGCGTACCAATTTTCAGTTCAATATGATTAAGCTTTCGGTTGTTATCGTGGAGGAATACACACAGTCACACATACGCACACAGACAGTCTTTTATCTGGAATTTGCGCATTCTTCTCAAAAAAAAAATATGTTAGCACGTTCACAATACTTCCCTTCTTGTCGGGTTGTGGGTGGGGAAAGTAAAATTTGGGATTCGGGATGAGGAAGTTCGCGATTGCGATCACTATTAGATGTACGGTAGCGGCGAGACGCCTTGTTTGTCAGATGCGTCTGTCGGCCGACTAATTAATCTAGCAAAACACTTTAGGAGGGTCGGACCTCGGGCCGAGAGGCCTGCGCCAAACTTAATCACACGCGTAGACTTCAGCGCCGACATCGCCCCTCTTGTCTCACTTAATTCAATCTTCTTGAATTTTAATAACTCCCAACCAAGCGGCGATGTTTACTGCCCCGCGAACAGCCCCACCTCAAAGGGACCGAAATAATAAATTATCCATCAATTAATTGTCGACGGGCTGATGCGAAATTCGAAGGCCGCACTTAAGGAGAGCTTTCATTGGGCCAGTAGCAGTCGCACAACTTCAAAGTAACCTGTCTGTTGACAACACATTGTAATAATAACTAGCTGTTGGCCGTGGCTTCGCTTGCAGTCGTTGACAGTTGCTGTCGTTGACAGTTAGTCGTTGGCGGCCTTGGGTACTGTGTGGTACTGTTGGACCCTGGTCGGTTTGCTGGCAATGTGCTCAACCGGTGATTTATTGGAGGAGCCTGAAAATATTAATTGCCTAACAAGCGGTGATAAGTGTCGACCTGACGTCTACTACTCTTAGAAATGATGTGCAGGCAAACAGAACTTTATTGATATATGTAGACTGGCAAAGGGCTCCTCAGGTCTACGATAAATTCGGATACGAATTAAGGTCTATTCAAACATATTTTCAAATACGAAACAAGGTCTAGCTACGATAAGTTAACTCAGTTATTGGTTCGCCATTGGTTATCAAACATAAGTTTTTGGTATATTTGGCATATACGTATGAGGTATATTTTAGGCCATGTTTTATTTGTAATGTCTATTCCATTTTAAAAATGGTTCAATAAGTGGTGGTAAATGCCTCAAATATTCAAAATACATCGATCACAAATATCAGAGCAGGGTCATCAGTGGCCTTACTTCGCGACTATTGTGTTATTGAACTCTATTCAATGCCGCCGAATTCAACGACATCGATCCTTTGCCAAGGTCAAATAAAACAGATGATCGATTCTCAAAGTTTTCTAAATCATTTGGAATAAAATGTAATTTTAAAATAATTTTATTATATTATTTGTTTTAACAATTTGTTATCAAAAGTTGCTTATTTGCTCATACTGATTCACCCACTTCAAGGATGTCACTAATCAAAAACTCACCCTTTATAATATAGTAATGACAATAGCTTTTGATAGTGACATTAAAATAAATGAATAAATAAAGACATCGCCGCTAACTTCAGGTTGAGGCCGCGCAACCGGATTCTATTCCGTTACAAGACTATTACCTATGTGCAGGTACTCTCGCTCTAGTAGAGATCAAATTGACAAATATAAAAAAATATATTGATCGTTTAGACGTTCGTAAAGCGATAGACGTTCGTAAGCCGGATGGTCTACCGCCGCTATTTATTAAACGATGCTCTCCGGAAATTATTCTGCCATTATTATATATTTTTACCGAATCTGTGCGAATTGGCGTTTATCCTGAGAAATGGAAAACGGCCCATGTGACTCGGGAGATATAAGCAAAGTCAAAAACTATCGGCCTATAAAGAAACTGAGCATTTTTGGCATGCTATTAGAATACCTCGTATGTCGGAGGGTTTCATTCGCCTACAAAATTATCCTAATACCAACAGCAGCACGGTTTCGTTGCCAGGCGGTCAATATAATTACTATATACAAAATACATGCCTATTACTATATACAAAATACATGCTAACTCTCTGGACAGCCGTAATCAAGTCGACGTCATATTTACAGACTTTTCAAAGGCTTTCGACAAAGTGAATACCTCATTACTCTTGCATAAGTTATACCGTTTAGATATTCACGGTTCATTGCTACGCGGCCTGGATGGATTCATACTTACGAATCAAAGTCCAAATAAACGGTCATTTTTCGAAAGTCATCGACGTCACCGCCGGTGTGTCACAGGGAAGCCATTTAGGGAGTGTATTATTCACGCTGTTTATTTTATTTCATTTTATTATTGGTATTATTTTATTATTACAAACAGCTTTTACAAAATATTGGGTACAAAATTATTAAATTTCAAATATAATGCTAATAACATGTTTCCACTTAAACATTAATAATTTAAACACTTAACAGTTTTCTATTAAGAATAAACTCACATGAGGGGAGGTGGGAGTTGGGATGGAGGGAGTCATATATAAGTAAATACAATTTTATGTGAATACACGTTCCATAATATATACATAATATTGTCATATATTTTATTTAAATATATTTTATATATATTCTTGAATACATATTATTAATATTATATTATATAGTGCGATTACAATTATATGTCAACACCGTCATTAATTAATGCTTTTTAAAAGAGATATATGACGAATTGTATACGTCAATGTCGCCAAGCTGCGTATTATAAATTTTACATACTCTATAAATAAAACAGTTTTGTGCAATAATTAGTGCCAGCCTGCTGTAGATGGAACAACTCCGTTTTGGTGAGAGAGTCGTGATGGTACACGAAAATATACCATTTCAAGAAGACAATGTAATCTGTCAACAATTTATGGAAAAACACCTCATCCGGACATTTTCTTCTTGCTTGTAGTGATTGGAACAACAACAACATCGGAAAATGTTTCAGGAAATCGCAATTCTTACTTTATGCTGATGACCTTAACCCGTTGAGTATGAGTCAACCAAATCTGGTCGCGAAACAATTATCCGTTGAGTACGAGTCGACCAAATCTGGTCGCGCGTATTTTTCACTTCTTTGACGTTCTCATATTTATTCATAATTATCTAATTGTTTTACAAAATGATATTTCAATATTCTATATTCGAAATTTCAATGCAATCATTGTGCAGTAATTGTTCTTTTTATGATTGGTGTAGTAGTTTCGTAGTTATAGTACTTTAAGGTCGATGTCGCCGAAAATCCTGCAAAAGAGACAGATGCATCCATGAAAATACCCATTTACTCCAAGGGTTAAAATTTTCAATTTGATTGCTTGTGCTGATGACTGTTATCATATCCAAGCCGAGCTAGTAAATTTACAACAGTATTGCGTAACGAATAAACTGTACGTGAACTTAAACAAATGCAAAACCATGTCGTTTTCTAGATCTCATCGGCCTACACATTACTAATATGACATTAACGAGCATAACCTGGAAAGAGTTTCGTAATTCAGAGACTTGGGTTTAATATTTAGCTTAGCTTCAACTCTTATATCGAGCTGATGACCTCCAAATGTTACCAATTTCTGGGTTTCATTTGGAGGGTAACGGAACCGTTCAAGGATTTCCGCGTTGTCATGCTCCTGTTTACATTGCTTGTTTGGAGCAGATTGGAGTTTGGCAGCGTGGTACAGAATCCATGTTATAAACAATATGTTTCAGATATTGAAAGAGTTCAGAAAACTATTCTGAGGTGGATGCGTTTTGAATTCTTTAACGATATAGATTTCGAAGATAGAGCTAGAGATAGACCCAAACTCACTTTTTTTAATGTTAATCTCTGAAGACAAGACGTAATATTATAGATCTTCTCCTCGTTAATTTACTCTTTATCCATAAGCTCGACTGCCCTGATCTGCTTAGTTGATCTGAAGTCGTCGTTGTGATGTGTTCCGCCCGCCTCATTGTTCAACCAATAACGCACTTTTCTCCCCGGTTGCCCCGTATAATGCACTCATACTTACGAATTGTAAATTGCTTTGATGGTATGCTCTTAATTAAATCACAATTCAAGCAACTCGCCTCTGCAAAAATAGCACATTAAAAATAAAACTGAAATTAAAATATTTAGGTAGGTAGGTAAATAAAATTAATGTAGGTAGGTATATAATAATAATAAGTTAAAAACGTTTTTAGATTTACATAAAAAAACTCCATGAAATATTATCTCTAGTACGTAAGACTGATGTAAATATGATGTTTTACCCTTCGGCTACGTAACGACCAAATTTGGTTGCACATCAGAAAACCGTTGGCTACGTAACGACCAATATTAGCGGCATGCTTTCGGAGCGCACAGTAATATTATTTTCTAATTCGAACTATTTTTTAATGTCTCATTATTACCATAGATACATAGACGGCCGCTAGAATAACGTCGGGCGTGATTTTAAGGAATATTTATGGTAAAATTAAATTGTCAAATATTGCTAGTTTGTCGCTATTGGCTGACATCGGGTTGTGAAGTTTTTTGTGTGTTTTAGTGTTTTCATTAAAATGAATATTATATCCATATAATATTCATACTTAAATGGAATACAAGAAAAAAAGTAGGTAAGGAACAAACAAAAAGTCAGAAAGGAAGAAAGAGAAGAAAAACATTCACAGAATATGTAGAAGATATTCTTTCTTATCTTATGTATTTATTTTTCTAATAAATTATTGTAACTAGATATATAAAGGTAATATTAAAGAAAATAAATTTATAAATGAATAAAGTATTATAATGGAATATAATACTGTAAGAGTATATTAAATATTTCTATTGCTCAAGCAGCTTCTTATCCATTTTAAATTAAAAAATAGATTTTCTACGTTTGATAAAACGTAGAATATTGATAAAAGATATATGAATAATGTAAGAGCGTTGTAATCAGCCTGACGCTTTACAAATGAAATTTTAACTATTGGAGTAATTATTTGTCTTTGGAGTAATTATTTGTCTTTGGAGTAGTTATTTGTAGTTGGCTTATTTCGGCAAGTGCAATAGATTTAAAAAGAACACAAACATTTGCGTTTTAAGAATATTTGTCAAATGTCCAATATGTGAAATTATTTATAATACATCGTGTCTGTTGCGTAAGGCGATAGTAGTTTTAAGATAATTTTAATATTCAACTTTGGTGACCTAGTCTTTTGGTCAAGATAAGTTTTAAATGTACATTATTGTACATAATACCCCACACTTACATGCCGTAAATCAAGATAGACCGAAGGAGTGTCAAATAGACAGAACCAATTTAGTATCCATATAAAATTGACCGTTGAGATCGAAAAACATTTCACAATTTTCTAGTCCGCTGGGTCGTTAACTTTATTTCATTCTCTATTCATAATCAGTCCACACCCAAATTATTATGGTTGTGACTTTTTCAATAGTTTCAGAAGTGTAAATTAAACTCACATCACATCTATTTAGCGCTAAATAGATGTGATTTGAGCCTTAAAGGCTATAAGCCTTACACATCTATTTAGCTTTAACGGCTAAATAGATGTGATGTGATAGGTTCTAAACTGATGGAATTTCACCGAAAGCATTAATACTAAATGGTATAAAAAAATACGTGATGCACTCGGGGACTGCCGCGGTAAAGCTATTGCATAGCATTTTTAACAACTTATGCAATTATAATTATTTATTTATTTATTTTTTCTGATATCAGATAACTGCGCTCTATCGGAAAACGTTGAAATTATTCCGAATCATTTGCGGCTGCGGAAGCAAATGATTCGGAATAATTTAAACGTCTTCCGATAGATCGCCGCGCACGAATTTTATTCGATAAAGCAACAAAAAAAAACGGATATTATTCTTTGACTATTCGAAAAAAATCGTAGATAAAAAGATAGATAATTAAATTATCTTTAAAATGGTGCCGGTTTCATAATAATACGCTAGATTATTTGCGTAGTAGTCGTTTTTGTGTTCGGTTAGACCTAATTTCACAAATTAATTACACTATGTAATATAAACAATATCTAAAATATTCAAAGCTAAGAATATTAGGACAATGTTCTTGTTTAACATATATTTTTTTCGAATCGTAAGCAGTACTCGTTTAGACGTAATTATCAGTTTAAAATCATTAATTTTCGTTAAGAAATTTCTTCATTCGGTCGCCGCGCTGGCCTAGGCCCGCGATAAAAGCTATGCAATAGCTTAAAAGTTTTAATGATATTAAGACTAAGTAGACTATCTACCATTCAGACAATCTCTTAACCCTCTCATTTCATGTTCTGGCAATCTGGAGAGAGTATTTCAACCGTCCTTAAATAGTAGCAGCTTATTAATTCGCTGGTTTCGGGGAATATCTATGTTGTTGGCAATGGATCGTCTTGTTGTATGTATTTGTTGTGAGAATGTCCTGTTGTATTGGAATTGAATAAAATTTACACAAAATTTTAAGTAGAGCTGTCTTCTATCCAATACTTCAAATTCCCCAAATATTTTTTCCGATGAGTACCTGTAAGGCTTACGCGTGATGGTTTTTATTATTAGTTTCTGTGCCACCTCTGCAGGGTAAATAGTAGTTTTTGCACAGGCTCCCCAACCAATGATTCCATAGCTTAGAATACTTTGGCACAAGGCGTAGTATGTCGTTTTTAGTAATGGTTAATTATTTTATATTTCTGGAGTCTTCTGCATAGAAAAGCATTCCCGGTATTTCTACGTGACAGTCGTAATCAATAATTGCATAGTTCGTGAGTAATAATCGAAAAACTAAAATAGGTGCAAATAAAACGGTTTTTTACCCTTCCTGAAGTTAGCTCATCCTTGGCGAGGTAAAAAAGTAGAAAATCGGGTTCAAACACCAAAAATACGTAAAATCCGTTGAGAACAATATCGGTTTCTTTCCTGACAAAAACCCCCATATGCTTTGGAATATTATGATATTTTTATATATTAGTCAAGTCTCACCGACGGCCAGCTCGACTTTGTAACTGCATGCTACTCAGGCTCACGCTGTATCAGGGGATCTCTAGACAATCAAGCATGATTGTTAAGCATGGCGTCGCAGGCTGGGAAGGGATCGTAAACCGCAGGAAATATGCAAATACATTTTTTTACATTTACCAAAAATGTTCAATTTTGTAGTTTATACCAGGGAATCACGTCATCCACCAATCAATTACGTCTAATAAGCCTGACTCTTTGGTATACAACTACAAAATTAGGCATTTTTGGTAACTAAAAAAATATATATTTGCATATATTCTGCGGTTTACGATCCCCTATCAGCCCGGGACGCGATGCTTGACAAGCATGCTTGATCGTCTAGAGATCCCCTTAGAGTAAAAATAAAAAAGAACGTTGAGAAAAACTGAAAGGGTATCATCAAAAATACTAAAAATAGGTGCCTAGAACTGAACGAACATATTATGCGCTAAGGAATGAATATTTTCCAATACCCCTTTTATATTTTTTTACTAGATCAATGTCCGTAAAATCGAGTATTTTTGCCACAAGAAATTGCCTTTTCATATTATTTTATAGAATATGCTTCACAAAAAAAAAAAACAATTCTTCCCCTCACTGTATCGTAAATTAGTTGTTATCGAATTACAAGGAAGCTTTGTAAAATTAGCATAGCGTAGGAGGTTACTGTACATATAACTATTGTTTATAAAGGGAATTAGATTACTCAATGCCATAGTATGCTTTGGCAACCCTTTTATGATGGCGACATACGGGTGGCGGTGATAGCATTGTCCATTGTGATGGTGTTGCGAAACGAATAGCAATTTATTTGGCCATCTTTAATGACATTTATAACGAATTATTATTTTATAAAGGACTGATTTATATAAAATCCAATAATTTTATTCATCCAATAACATTCCAATCCAATAACATTCAGGTGTTAGTGTCATTTATCGCATTTCTTTATAGGCTTATACATCACAGAAATATTACTGATAATTAGAATGCCATCTATTTGTCTATCTTAACTTTGAAGCGTGTAATTGAAACATGTATACCTACCAAATTCAGAATATACAAATTTATGATAATATTAAAATATTAAGTTTAAAATTAAAAAAAAAAAAAGGTTTAAAAATTCGTTGTTGAATATTGTTACTTTCATTCGAGATAGGGAACCATGTTCAAAGCGCCATTGATACTGCCCCGCCATAGTGCCATACCACGAACGCCGCCATAATGCACAAAAGATTCAATGTTTAAAACTCTGGGTGCCATCTACGCATTGCGTATTGTAGTAAAATCCGGGAGTTAATGGGCCATTGCTGAGTTGGCCACGAAGACCTATGATGTGACCTGTTCAGGGTTGGTCACACTCACGGGTCAACACCTATCCGAAAGCCTCCACGCATGAAGTGCGAGCCTGGGTAGGACTCTGGCCTTATGGTTACACTCAGAGAAATTTTTACTAGACAACGCTGCATTTTTACATTGCGAGCGAAAAATTGCGAAATTAACCATAGAATATTGTGGCAATGACAAATTACCCTTTGCGGGGTCAGCAACGCTTACTTTGTCGAATGCAAAAATTGCGGAATCAACAATATAAAATTGTGGCGCTAACAATTTTTTTCGACATTGTTATTACCTCAATGCTCTAAACTGCGGGGTTAACAATTTTACAGCTTGTGAGTTTAACAATGTAAACGTAACATTGATTTTATACGTTGCGGCGATAGCAATGTTCCGCTACTTTGATAAATTGACAACGTGCTAATCTGCGGAATTCACATAGTTAAAGATTGTGATTTTCACAATGTAAGCAGAATATTGATTTTATACATTGCGACGATGGCAACTTTACGGTACTTTGATAAATTAGCAATGTGCTAATCTGTGGAATTCACATAGGTGAGTATTGTGAGTTTCACAATGTAAGCGGAACATTGCTTTTTTAATGTTGTGGATAAATTAGCAATGTCCATGATTAACATAGTTGGTTTGTCAGTTCCACAATGTAAGCGAGACATTGATTTTATACGTTGCCGCGCTAGCAACTTTTACTAGCAACGCTAGCTAGTAACTACGTAAGTTGTGAATAAGGCAATGTTTTCATAATTCCTCAATGTTTTTAAATTGATATTAACACAACTTTGACGTAGATTTTTTCTCAATGGCAGATAGGTTTGAGAAAAACTCAAACTATAATTGTCAAAACCGCAACGTTTATTTTCTACAAAGTTGGGGGCTTTCCTATACGTTGTCAAAATCCCGCCGCGCGCGCAAGTCGCGACACGCTCGCCGCTCGGCTGTTTGTTTGCGACGCTATTCCAGTTGATTCCAGTCTGTAACAAGCGCGCGGGCGGAGCGCTCGCTCTGATCAAGTGCATTTTACGGCGTCGTATTTTCAAGAAAGAATTAAAAGCACAATTAGGAACTGTTCAAAAGTGCAATCAGTGATTAAGTGGCGACATCTCAGAAAAATGGAGAAAGAACAGCAGCTACTGCTGGATTTCTTAATATCGAACAACCTCGTACACCTGTCGCAACGTTCCAGGGTAAGTTTTTTGAAAAAAATATTTATCGAGTCTGTATTGGCGTCTCATCGCACGATAACATAAGAACACGCGGCCGTTCCGCCACCTTTGAGTTGTATGGCTGTGACTACATTGTACCGAAACTATTCTACTTTAGATACCTCGTTTCGGAATCAGCGTGGTGAATATAGTCGAATGATATTGAAAGATCAATAATCTAGAATAATACCTAAACTATAGAATTTTTTTCTAGACAATGCTGCATTTTTACATTGCGAGCGAAAAATTGCGAAATTAACCATAGAATATTGTAACGAAGACAAATTACCCTTTGCGGGGTCAGCAACGTTTTCTTTGTCGAATGCAAAAATTGCGGTATCAACAATATAAAATTTTGGCGCTAACAATTTTTTTTGACATTGTTATTACCTCAATGCTCTAAACTGCGGGGTTAACAGTTTAACAGCTTGTGAGTTTAACAATTTTACAGCATGCCTTCACATGGCGGTTTGTGTAGATTTCATAGTGCACCATTTTAAATAAATTAATTAAAATTTCCACAGTAATTTAAAAATAACACATTTTGCTTGTATCGAATATAATTGAATGCCTATTGGTAAAAAAAACTGAATTAATTGCAATTTAGTTTTAACTGCAGTATATTTCCTATCATAGCATAATATGATATTGAACCTGTAATAAGGCTGGATATTTTTTTTGTTACAGAAGGGTCCTGAACACATACTGTCTCTTCGCGTAATACTCAGATTGATGCTACAGAGAAGTTTTTGTCATCTGCTGTGGCTGGTTCATCATCTGCCAGGGCGGCGGTGAGTTAGAAAAATCATAAAAGAGTTTATAAGGGAAACCTCTTGGAAACCTGCAACATCTTGTCAACATCTTGTAACATCTTGTAACTTTAAAAAGTGACAATCCATTTGCATTTTTATTAATTCTGATTATTCTAATGTTGATTTTGTTTTATTTATTATTTGGATTAGATTTAGTTTTATCGTATTTTATTTTTATTTTAAAAAGATTTGAATTTTCTATTTTTAATTTAATTTTTTGTAGACTATTTTAATAATTAGTTTTATTTGATTGTGTCTAGAAATATATGCATTGTTAATAAATAGTAATCATAATGCACAAAGAAAATTGCTCAAGTCAGCCTTAGAACAGGCTCAGGCCTAGTTAGGCGACTTTCGGTCATAACCATGTCTCAGTCACAATAAGAATCAGTTTTCTGCTATTGCCTCATTTACATACAGTGTGACATGGTAAAATGTACTAGTTAAATTTTGTAATACCTACTCTAAATAAATAAATCTTGGAAACCTGCAAAATTATAAGGGACCACGATCAGTATTTCAAAACAAACAATGTTGAACACGGCTATAACACACGAAATAAACATGAGCTACAAGCACCCAAGCCAAATTTAACTCTATTTAAAAAAGGAATGTTATACAATGCAATAAAAATCTATAACCACCTACCTGCAAATATCAAAGAAATAAAAAGAAAAGAGTTTACCGCAGCGTTGAAAAAATGGCTTATCGATAAAAGCTTTTACACATTAAACGAATATTTCTCATAATATTATATTGTAGGCATGCATTTTCATTTTGTTTTTACAATAATTCAATTAGGAAGATTACAAATTTTCAATTATATACATTTCGTATTTATAGGCGGATTTTTGATTATTCCTTGATTTTGATTTTTTTTCATTATTTTTTATATTATTGGTGAATTATTTTTTATTAATTGTTTTCTACTGTTACATTTTAAATTATATACATTTCGTATTTATAGGCGGAATTTCGATTATTCCTTGATTTTGATTTTTTCTTTATTTTTTATATTATTGGTGAATTATTTTTTCTAATTGTCTTCTACTGTTAGTTCTACTTATCCGGTCTGTTTACATTTTTTAGATGTTAAACCAGTGAAATAATTACATTTTTAATAAGATATTATAATTAGCAGATAAGTCAATTTAGCACATAAGTAAATTTGTCAATCTGTTTTAATAACAGGTAATTGTGAGATACATAGTTTTACGCATTATCACCATAAATGTACCACCACAATTTCGGACAATAAAAATATTTCTATTTCTATTTCTATACATGTATGAATAAAACTGTAATCTGTAAATTTATGGCTTCTTATGTTTGTTAATCTTGGTTTTAAGAGAAGACAGAGATTAACACGGAAATCATAGGTTTCTATACAAAATATTACAGAAACGTCTTTCAAGTTTTGGAAGACTATTTTGTATGGAAATTTTCTATTTCCGACCTAAACTCTGTCTCCACATAAAATTATTCGAGTAAAATTAAAATTAAACACTCCTTTTGTTATAACATGTATGTCAGTTGTAAGTAAATAAATGTTTTATTTTGTGTAACTGTTGTTTATGTTTTAGGTTATTGGATACACAAACATGCACAAGTAATGCAACATAGGCTTCAGATCTTCTTCAGGTTTTATTTGCAATGCTGTTCCTGGTCAACCGCAGTGTAAATATTGCAGGAATAGCAATAATGGATTTCGTTTTCCCTGCAATTAATATTTACACAGCGGTTGTATAGTATACAGCAGTACAAATAAAATATGCTGAAGATCTGAAGCAATGCGTACGTTGCTTTATTAGCAACTTTCAAGTTGTTAGAAACACAACTTGAAAGTTGCTAATAAAGCAAAGTGCGCATTGCTAAACCCACAAGGTTGAACCACAACTCTGTTAGAAACACAACTTGAAAGTTGCTAATAAAGCAAAGTGCGCATTGCTAAACCCACAAGGTTGAACCACAACTCTGTTAGAAACACAACTTGAAAGTTGCTAATAAAGCCAAGTGCGCATTGCTAAACCCACAAGGTTGAACCACAACTCTGTTAGAAACACAACTTGAAAGTTGCTAATAAAGCAAAGTGCGCATTGCTAAACCCACAAGGTTGAAAGGCGGAATTGATTGCGAATCAACAGAGTAAAGTTGTGAAATTCGCAATGTGTTAACATTGCGAATTTCACAAAGTAAAATTGTGAAATATGAGCCATCAAAGTAAAGTTGTGAAAGCGCGCCTTTGTGAAATTAACAATGCTATGCTCTGTCATATAAGCAATGTTTTTCGACAATTTTGGCGTTGTGGCTCCCACTATTTTACCTTGATGGCTCATATTTAACAACTTTTTGTTGTCAAATTCACCATGTTTTTTTCTGAGTGTAGTTTCCCTCGGGAATCAACCTTCTGTCGCTCCTGGACGGTCTGCGCACCGTGCGGTGTAAGCCAATCGACTGTGCACTCTGACTAACAGTCGGGGGAGTCTGGAAGCAGTACTGTTTCCTATAGAGCGGGGGTGGTTGCAGACCTTAGGGCGACTGCTCTCGAAACGACCATCGGCTATCCGATCCTGGGTGAACATCCGAGCAAAGGACGCTGTGGTCCGCGATAGATTCGGTAAACACCGTTTCACCGCTTCGTAAGGGAGTGGACCGCGCAAGCGACCTCGAACTCGTAACCAATCGAGAGACTGGAGTAATCTGGTCACAATTGGACGTAAGGACGTGAGTGTAAGCCTGCCGGGTAACACTCCTGGCTATCTCGCGGCGTTGGCCTTAGGCGTTGGCCTCTTACGGGTTTGTGGCGGAGCTAGACGGTGGACTGTTTTGTCCAAGTCTTCTGCGCTCACTCCAGGGAGATAGATCGACTAATCGTTAAAACTTCCTGAGGTGACGGGCTCGCCCGCTGTAGTCGACAACCCTAGTTGTAGTAAAATCCAAGATACCAAAACGTACTATGGCATTTTGCAGTCTATTACCCTATATAATCAATATTAGGTATAACTGAAAAAGAAAATTTGAAAAAAATATACTTTAGTCATAAAAATTACTAAATAACCGTACTTAAAATTGAAATAATAATTTTCGTCGGTAACAAAGCCCTAACCAATAAGTTTTACATGAATTTAAAATCCAATTACGGTAGTAGGTCCTTAAAGATCATTGATCCACAACATCGTTTCAAGTTGCGCCAGTAAGATTGATCTAAAAGACGTTTCAGTATATTCCCAAGTGGATCATCAAAGAGACTAACTGCGAAATATCGACGTTTATAAATCAGGTTAAGTGACCTCCTGAGAATAAAGCACTTACTTGAACAGTGTTGGGTAACAAAGCGGAAAATATATTGCTTCTTGTTACTACAACACAATATACTGCAATCAATTATTTTCATTTTCTTTTTCGCTAATTGTATTTATTAACCCCTCCTGTTGCGAGGTAAAAACTCACCCATCACTTTTGCGCGCGACATTTTCGCGCGCGAAATCAACGCCAGTCGACGACCTTGATAAAAACGACCATAACTTGTAAACCACTATACGGATCGTAAAAAGAAGAACTGTAAAATGATCGCATTGAAATTTGACATATAAAACATTATAATCTTATCTCGTAAATCAATTAAGATAATAATGGCGACAAATTACAAATTTGGCGAAGTGAAAAAACTCGCCTATTTATCATTTCGATGTTTTTATCACAAAACACGAAAGTCTATGCGGAAATTGTATTTACAGTTATGTTCTTTATTAAATGCTTTACCAAAACCATTATTTTGTTTTACTTCTTTGCATACAAAAATATTTAGTTTTTCAGTCATAATAACCAAGAAAAATTTGATGTCTCCTCGTAAAAATTTTTTTTTTTAATTTTGTATTTCTGACTATTTAGGGACTTTATTTATATGAAATTCTTTCATAATAACTTTTCCACTACACTACACTTCTTATAAAATCATACCAGACTTTTCAACTTTGTCTGATATTACAGAAAAATCCAAACTTTTGCGAGTCGGTGACGAAAATTTGGTATTAATTTTGACAGGTCATAATACAAAAGTGGATAAAGTTTTTCAAATATATTGTGTTATTATGTGCTTATTATATGTCTAATAACTAATTATTATACTCTAAAGAGTCACATTTCATAGAAAAACTATAGGAAATCACACTCAAAATATGGTAATTCTTTCATACTAATTACGTAAACAAATAGGTATGCGCACCCCGCGATTTCGCGAATATCGATAAAATTAGGCAGCGCGCCTGTCTATGCAATATCGCCGCGGTGCGTGCTCATTTGTTTAGGCAAATTCGGAGTGTGATTTTCTAGTTTCTTCTATGAAATGTGACTGGAGTATAATAATTAGTTATTGGACATCTAATAAGCGTCAAGTTTTCAATACATTCGAAAAACTTCTAACCACTTTTGTATGCCTTTGCAATTATTATGAAATCAGACTATCGCGGTTGCTTCACATTATAGCTTTATAAACGAATTTACCGCGTGAAGTGTGTAGCACCCGACGTTTCGGCGACGTTGCCCAGGGTAGACTGGACAGCGGCGGCTGCAACGTCGCCGAAACGTTGGTGTCTAAACTTTACGTGGTAAATTCGTTTTTTAACCACATTTGTATCATGCCTTTGCAATTATTATGAAAAAGATTATCGCGGTTGTTTGACATTATAAATAGCTTTATAAACGAATTTACCGCGTGAACTTTGTGGCACCCGACGTTTCGGCGACGTTGCAGCCGCCGTTGTCCAGGGTAGACTGGACAGCGGCCGCTGCAACATCGCCGAAACGTCGGGTGCTACAAACTTCACGCGGTAAATTCGTTTATAAAGCTATTTATAATGTCAAACAAACGCGTTAAGTTTTTGATTTTATAATAATGGCAAAGGCATTATACAAAGTGGTTAAAAAACGAATTTACCGCGTGAAGTTTGTAGCACCCGACGTTTCGGCGACGTTGCAGCCGCCGTTATCCAGAGTAGACTGGACAGCGGCCGCTGCAACATCGCCGAAACGTCGGGTGCTACAAACTTCACGCGGTAAATTCGTTTTAAAAGCTATTTATAATAATAATAATTATTATTATTAAAAAATCCTAGAAGAAAACTCAACAAACCATTTTTTTTTTATTTACTAAATTTCCAGTACAAAATTTTATAGTAACAACACTCATTTGATAAAAATAAAACAAACATGTAATACAAAATAAACAAATAAAACAATTGTACCGACTAAAATAAAAACTTTCATCAGTTGGATTAGGTATACATGTATTGGTTTCTTTATATACAAAGGAAACATAGAAAAATTTGACAAAAAAAATCTAAGTGAAAAAAGTTGACAAGATTGGATTTTATCAATTATATTTTATGCGACTTATGCTTTCAATTTTTTTATTGGTACTAAATTTCCAGTACAAAATACATGAACGTTTAAAAATTGCCACATTTGATAAAAACTTATAATGTATCACAAAAAACACATCATGTTACATCACAGCGTGATTACGTATGAATAAAAAAAATAGAATACAAACGAAACATAGAAAAATATAAACAATTAAAAAATTGCGGAGTATCGGCTTATTCAACGGTAGTGAGTAGTGAGCGACGGCGGCAACTTGTGGCTTGCCGATACAAACAAGCTGTACACTGAGAAAAATATAGCGCTGTAATACACGGAAATACGCATGTTTCAACAAGGATTACGTATATTTCATTAGGTGCGACTTGGGATCTCGCTTCTAACATGGCAGCATGTAGTAGTATACGTACGGTTAGTCGGACACATGAATCATGTTAAAATATAATGATACATATAATCGAGTAATGGAGTTTCATCAAAACTCCTTGTAATACAACAAAATTTCGAGTAAAACCTCATAAATAGAATAGAAAACGAATTTACCGCGTGAAATTTGTAGGACCCGACGTTTCGGTGACGTTGCAGCCGCCGTTGTCTAGGGTAGACAACGGCGGCTGCAACGTCACCGAAACGTCGGGTCCTACAAATTTCAAGCGGTAAATTCGTTTTCTATCCTATTTATAATGTCAAACAACCGCGATAGTCTTCGATTTTAGAGTAAAACATCGTTATTCTATATAAAACATTATGTAAGAATCAATCTAATATTTTTCTCAGTGTGAGTCATACAGTTTATCAGTTGGTACATAAAATTATACCTAATGATGAAATACAGTTATTACCAAGTATCAGAGATGGATAACTTTTATTTTTTAGGATAGAAAACGAATTTACCGCGAGAAATTTGTAGGACCCCACGTTTCGGTGACGTTGCAGCCGCCTTTGTCTAGGGTAGACAACGTCACCGAAACGTCGGGTCCTACAAATTTCACGTGGTAAATTCGTTTTCTATCCTATTTATAATGTCACAACCGCGATAGTCTTCGATTTTGGATAACTTTTAGTTTGTATCGAGCACCGAGCCAACACCCCCCCCCCCCCCAAATTCTACAGATCCAATCAATCATCACACATCCATCCATCCATCGTACTGAAATAATGATACTATAGGTAAACTAATGTCAACTATTTTTATAAAAATCACTATAAAACAGAGAATCAGCCTACTCCAATGTATGGAATTCCTCGAAACAAGGTGGTTCCAAACACAGTGGCTTTAAGCACTTCTTACACTGGAACCTGGTTCTTGGTCCAATCTTACCTGGTACTCGAGGACGACGTAGTTTGCACCAGATACATTGAATTCGCGGAGTACTACCTGCAGCATTGGCAGGTATTAGCTCTGGGTAATGTCCATGCCCAGAGCCTGAAAAACGTACAGCTGGTAAGCGGACGTCTCTGGTTGGTCGTACATGACTTGCTCGAAGAGGGACATGAGCCAAATGCTGCTCCATAATCTCTTCAATCAAATTTAATCGAAAGTCCTTGTGAGAAATCATTCTCTTCTCGGGAAAACACTTTCTGAAGACAATGCAACTGTTAAATACAGATACATTGAGGAGTCTCTTGAAAAGTTTCTTGTACCACTTCATATTTTTTTTAGTTTCAACCAGGAAAGGCTCTAGCTGTTGATCCTTCTTGTCAACACCACCCATTTTGAGATTGTAGTCCGCAATAAGCGCCGGTCTATAGTGTGATGGACGTCCAGGTCTACCGTCTATTAGTAGAGACTCAGTGGTATGGTATGTTGACGTTACGTAAATCTGGTTCTTATCTTGGTAAGCCATCACAACAACATCCCCGGAATGCCGTGCTAGACAAGTGCCTTGATCAACCTTTGCCAGTTGGAGCAGTGCCGGCACATTTTTGCGCGATCTACGCAAAGTGCCAACACAATCTGTTTTGTTCCGCTTCAGAAACCTTGATAACATAGGCGAATTGAACCAATTATCCATGTACAAAATATAGCCTTTGTTTAGAAGAGGCTTCATGAGGCGTGCGACAATCTCGGTGCTCTTTGGAAGCGGAGATTGATCAGCGTGATTTTTACCCGTATAAATATGAAACGACCACAGGTAACCAGTAGTCGATTCGCAAATTTCAAATGTTTTAATGCCGAATTTGGCGGATTTAGTTTTAATGAACTGCTTGAAGAGCAGGTTACCTTTCCATAACAGCAACGACTCATCCAACGATATGTCTTGTTCCATCACGTAATTAGTTTGAAACTTTTCGTTGAAGTGATCAACCAATGGACCAAGACAGAAAGTCCTGGGTGAGTCGGGCGTGCGGGTAGACTTGTCTACAAAATGAAGGGCTCCGCTTAAATACCAAAAACGGTCTTTTGATATTAGATTTCTAAACACGGGGTTTTTCAACAGGGGATGATTTGAAAATTTATCATTTTGTGATGGCAGCCTAACAATGCCACTCAAAAGGTAAAATGCAAGAAGTATCATTATTTCATGCACATTTGTCTCGTACCAATCTCTAGCAAACCTTTCCGAAGCAGCCGACAGTTCTATAGCATACCGATTAGTTTCCTGCACGATATGCTCCAGAATTTGATCGTCCCAAAAAGAGCGGAACGCCTCATATTCACTTTGGACCTGAACGGTAGGACCAGCGCGACAATGAAATTCTTCCCGGCGGCCCCTAAAAGTATCCATAGGGAACCACTGGAATTGCATTGCCGTTCTATCTCCTTCGAACAGTTCCCGCGATATGATGGATTCCGCATCCACTGACAACTCGTTCTCGTCGCTTTCGTCCGCATTCGTGCCGACGTCCCGCAGCCGCAATAACCTTGCTGTCTCCCTAGCGCGCCGATCACGAGAAACCTTCTCCGCCTTATCCACTAACTCTTTCAATGGCGCGGGGATGTCTTCATCATTCTTACATACTTCAACAATCGGATTGCCTCGACACCACACAGTCTCACCGAGCACAGCTCTGTTGGCGGCGTGCCTACCGCCTCTAAACCCCCTCGACCCCGCCGCCGCTCGCCCCCGTCGCCCCCCGCCGGCTGCCCGCCCCCGGCGCCCGGCGCCCGCCGCGCCGCCTCGCCCGCCAGCCACTGCGCCGCCTCCTTGGCCAGCCGCCGCGCCGGCCCGTCCGCTGCCCGCCGCTCCGCCCCGTGCGCCGGCTCTCAAGCGCCGCCCGCCCGCTGCTCTCCCCTGGACTCGCCCCGCCGCCGCCAAAGGGACGCTGAAAATTCAAATTTAAACAATGATGTTAGCTTACTGCAGATGCTGTTTTGAGTTGTGGAACGTTAAGAGAAGCTTTAGATGAAATCACAAAATGGACTCAAGTCTGGGTTATTAAAATCAACCCTAAGAAATGCATCTCGGTATAACGATAACGGACAACTAGAAATGGGCAAACCATATTGAAAACATCGTAAAACGGGCAAACTCACTTCTATATTTGGTAAAGAAAGCTTTTCAAGTATTGACGATACAGACATTTCAAAAAATTAACAAAACCTACAGTCGTCCTCTGATTGAGTATTGTTTTCAAATCTGGAATCCTTATTTTGCCAAGGACATCGACCCGCTTGAAAGTATACAACGTAGAGCGACAAAACTGCCAAAAACCTTAAGAAAAACACCCTATGAACGTAGATTAAAAATCCTCAAACTGACAACTCTGGAGCGACGGAGATGCAGAGGAGATCTCATAGAGACATACAAAATACTGAGGCAACACTATGACTGCCTAGAGTTGGAAAGCATGTTTGTGTTCAATTCAAACCGTCACTTAAGAGGTCACAGCCTGAAACCGCCGAGCGACCGAGATGCCAATGGGGTTCAAAAATCTGGAATACGCAGAACGACTCCGCAGATTGCAGCTGCCTACACTTAAGGATCGTCGGACCAGGGGTGACCTCGTTGAAACATATAAGATCCTCAACGAATGCTACAATTGCCCCTAAATTGCAATTGCCAACATAAATTTCAATAAATTTGTTTGTGATCGTTTTGTGAATTTCTGAAAACTTACTCGATGGTGAAAACAAAGTAAAAATAAGATAACCTTTAACTGGTGACGAGCGTTATAGTGCGCTTATATAGGAGAGATTATGGGAGAACGAAGACACGTGCGACCCCGTCGCACTTACGACGCACAATGGCAAATGTAGTCTGGCCGCTTCGGTTAATTCTCGCGTTTGTACTTTGTCTACTGTCTTGATGTACCTACCCCCACCAATCGATCGATCAAAAAGTCAATATAAAATGAATAAGTTCTAACCTTAGAGCACTCGGCGACCAAACAGAGGCAGGTGATGATGTGCCAGAGCCAGCGGGCGAAGACCGAAGAGCGCGCAACGGAGACCTCTGGAAAGTAAGAATATTCCGCCTTTACTATATTTGCTATATAAGGATTACAAAATATGGTGCGTGTATGTATGTGTGGGTGTGTGTATCTGTAGTGCGAATGTGCTTGTGAGTGCTTGTGCATGCTAATTCAATCCGATCTGATAATCAGCTTTTCACGTACTTCCTTAACAAAGGATCGACTATTCTGATGGTTAAATATGTCAATATCGTTAAAGCATACATTGTATGCATACATAACGCGCGGCAATAACGAATTGGAACCATAGTTAGTGTTGAACCTTGGTACGTAAAAAGTTGAGTGAGCACGTGCGAGTCGGGAAGGCGCTCATATGCTCACCCTACTCCGGAGGTATGAACTGTCCAACCCAGTATGAACACTTGTAGCAATTTTTTTAATATTATCTTTTATATTACTTGTAATTTCTTCTTATAATGATTATTTATTATGATTATTTTCTTTAATTATGATTGTTTGCTTTGCTACTATTGGCCCCACTTTGGGCACCATTTTGTAGCGAATTATTTTTTATTTACATTACTTATTGTTGTTGCTTCTATTGGCCCCACTTTGGGCACGCCATTTTGTAGCAATTTTTTTTAAATTTATCTTTTTATTTTCTTTTATTGTTATATTTAATTTCTTGTTATATTGTTTGAGTCTATGGATTATAATTTTAATATCTATGCTAATCAATCTTCAACCAATCTTCAAACAACCTTCAAACAGCCCCACCAATTGGGAGACATTTGTAGCGTATAACTTTTATTTTTATATTATTACTTACTTAGACGTGCGCGCGATGTGTCATCAGCGATAAGCGCTTGATGAAGAAGATAAAATTGAACGGAGAAGTGACTAAACGAAGAGGAAGATGCTAATATATGTATAAAGATATTCAAAGTATGCAGAGAATAAGATTTCAAGTGGATAGCCCTGTTTCCTCTTGTACGCGCTCCTTCATATGTGAATTTCTCCTGTCCTGACTAAAATGTATTCTCCAAAAGAAGAAGAAGAATAATAAGGAGTATTCTATGTGTCTAGACCAATTTGTTAGACCCTTATGCACTTGGTTTTAGATAGTTTGAATCAATTTGAGGTTTATAAGTTAAGATCGGCTTGTAACCTACACTTTTAAGATCTCGTCTTGATGAGAAATATTGATTTTTGATGTTCTATGACACAATTCTTATCTAGTGGATTATCAAAGGTGTTCTATAGTTAAATACTTCCAGATCAATGTATGCTAATAGTTTTAAGTCACTTTCTCAATATCGGTTGACGATTGCTCCAATCAGCTGAGATTTTTTTATTTTTTAAGGTACTTATAAGTACGATATTTGTCATTACTGAATATCCGACATCGTTTGATTTGTCGATGCACTATTTATCACACTGACGGATGCTACAGTCTTCCGTCAGGGCGTTGTGAACTCAGGAGTTATTTTTTTTATATATTTATTGGATCACGAGATAAATTTATACCAAGGCGCCAATCTCGCGTATTCCTTTACTGCGTTCGTTCATCCGTTAGTGCTGCATCTGATCTATCGAATCAATTTCTAATTATGATTTAGCTCAGTCTATTTAGTTTTATTTTATTTAGTGGTTTATTGCTATTACGCTTCATTTTTAACGAATATATAAACGTTTTATTGTTTTATTGAGTTTTAATCTTATTTTAATACATTTTATATTCTCTTGTCGGCATTTTTACAGTTATCTGCTTATCGACGGTAACATTTCTCGCTTTTCTTTTCCGCTAGATGTCGCTACAAGTTTTGAAATTGATTTAAATTTTAGGATAATGAATGAATCGACTAATTACTACTTTTACGCTTTGAAGACCATTCACCTTGCCTTCCCGTTGCTGCGTATAGATGGCAATAGGTGTACTTACTTGGCATGGTTTGGTTTAGATATTAAGTATTCTATTTGACAGGAGGCGTTCGATTTTATATCATTACACACTTTTATGTAGAAACGACATATCTGATACTACTCGCCGGTCCTCTAATGTCTCTAAACCGTAGCGTTGCAGACCTTCAGCGTACGACAAGCCGCTGGAAAATAAGCGGTAATTTAGATGACGTATAAATCGTTTTTGAATACGCTCAATCCTCAGCTTGTATGTAGCATACTGTGGAGACCAAATATTAGAAGCAAATTCAAGCAGGCTGCGTACGTATGCAACATAAACCGTTGTCAAAGAATGAGTGTTTTTAAGAGGTCTACAAACTCTCATGATAAAACCGAGGGTGCTGTAAGCCCTGTTGACGACTGAATCAATGTGCTTATTCATAAAAGCTTGCGATCTAAGATGACTCCTAGATCACGCACTCGATCTACTTCCAGAATTTCATCATTGCCAATTGTATATTTAAAGTTAATTATATATAAAAGTCAATTGTCTATGTATATTGTAATTATAATAAAAGCCAATTGTATATAAAAGAGCTATTAGCTCAACATGATTGACACGATCAAAGGCCTTTGAGAAGTCAGTATATATCGCGTCCACCTGAATACGCCGATCCATACGTCCCAAAGTATAATCAGTAAAATGAGCGAGGTTTGTAACAACCGACCGATTTTTAAGAAACCCGTGTTGGTGCTCTGTGAACGAGCTAGCGAGAGCTTGATATAGCTATATAGATAATGCTTTATTTAAGAGAAAGTAGTACAAAAATTATGTCTTAAAAACTACCCAACTAGGTGCACGTACTAGGGTAGATTCTTTTCTTTTAAATTAAGATGCGCACGTAATTTTATACTGCAATTATAGAACTATGGTAATATTTTACTTGTTTATATAATATTTAACATTATACATATAATATTCTCATTTATACATAAATATATACATTTACCTACTTCTATTATTTACATACTATTATTATTTACATACATTTGCATTTACGTACATGTATTTATTAGTAATCGAAGGGGGAGTGAATGGGTGGCAAGGTGAACGCTCACATGTGGCAAGACAGCTGTCCTAAACCTACCACAGCCGGTTCGTAAGTCCGGAATCCACTGCTCACCCCCCAGAAGTGTAAAAAAATAGTATTATGATGGGCCCGACTCCGGTCGGTGAATTCCATGGCAGCTCCGTTTGTATTTATTTATTATAATTGATTAAATTGATAACGTCGTTTTAAACGAGGATATTTTAGTCAGTTTCCCCTGGAAATCTACCTTCTGGCGCTCCTATACGGTCTGCGCACCGTGCGGCATAAGCCAATCGATCGCGCACTCTGACTAACAGTCAGGGGAGTCTGGAAGCAGTACTGTTTCCTATAGAGCGGGGGTGGTTGCGGACCTTACGGCGACTGCTCTTGAAACGACCATCGGCAACCCGATCCTGGGTAAACAGCCTGGCAAAGGATGCCGTGGTCCGCGATAGATTCGGTTTACACCGTCTCACCGCTTCGTAAGGGAGAGGACCGCGCAAGCGACCTCGAACTCTCGAATCTGGTCGCAATTGGAAGTAAGGGCGTGAGTGTAAGCCCGTTGGGTTACACTTCTGGCTATCTCGCGGTTAAGGCGTTGGCCTCTTACGGCTGTTATAAGTTCCACTATGATATAATATTGATATTGGAAAATATTGATATAATATTGATATTGGATAATAATATTGGAAAATAAATAAATATTTGTATTTCTTACCTCTCTGTAGCTTGGAGAGAGGAAATGGTCCGGCCAGTAGTAGGCCGTGCCGGGCGGCGAGCGCTGTTCAGTCCTGGGCGGCGGGCGGCGAATCGTCGGCCTCTTGAACGGCGACGGCGTCTGAGGCTCGGCAGCCGACGCGCCGGCACTTGTGGACGGTTGCGGGTCCGCCGAGGACGGTGACGAGTGACTATCGAAAGATAAAAACACAATAAATAAATTGACTGATACTGTCTGACAGTCTGACTAGAGACTGACATATATACTTACAATTGTCGGAGAGTACCACCTGGGCTCTGCCAATCTATCGGCAAGTCGTTGAGATCGAGATGGCCCTCGATTTCAACGGCTTGCCGATCGATTGGCAGATCTATCGCCTGCGATGTGGCATCGAGACGTTCCTCGATATCAACATCGCAGGGAACGTAGGCGTAATCGTCGTCCAATTCATCGTCACCGTCCTCGTAACAAAATACCGGACCCGCTTCCTCGTCCGAATATTCGGACACGGACCCCTCCAGGAGCTCCATGAAGGCACGAGGAGGGGTCCGATCAGGGCTTAGATTGAATCTTCTTGACATCTAAAAAAACAAAAACACATTTTTTAAGAAAAAAGTCAAAATAGTCATCCCAATGCGTCTGTGCTTTTGACCGTTGAGGAGTTCCTCGCCCGTGAGTCAACCATGGGCGCAGCTACAGGCGAGCCCGTCACTTCAGGAAGTTATAAAGATATTAGATCGTTTTGACTGGTCAGGTGAGCATACAGAAGCTTTAGGACGAAACAGTCCAATTTTTTCTCAGTAAATAAGCCCAAATTTTGAAAAAACTTTTATGTTACTGCTGCATTTTTTATTTATTTATGCATGATAAGTTTTATGTTATTTTAGTTTCACTATAAAATCCAATATTCAAATATACAAATTTCTTCAAAAATAAAATATCGAAAAAAAATTTTTCGTCGGCTTTTTTTTTTAGTTCATTATCGATAGAAATACTATGTTTCACTATACACATTGAGAAATATCGCTTTTTGCCGCCAAATTACAAACTCAAAAAAACTGGTGACAGTTTCAAACACTTTGTATTCACAAAATACGTTTAATCCTATGATTATTTTTGATGTAAATGAAGTAATAACTATTTAATTAGCGAAATAAACAAATATTACGTCATATCAAGTGATATTTCGTCGATTCAAAAGTGTGACGAAAATTACCAGCCATTTTGATAAACAAGGCGCCTGGCCGCACAAAGTTTTTCACTCGAAAACAAATGAAGAAAAGGAAATGGGCTACGCACAATAAGTAATGCTCGTTGATTAAGAGTTTTAGAAAGGAAATCACTCACTTTTAATCACCAAATCACACAAAATCGCACAAAAAATCACTTTTTAGTGTAGCCGGCTCGCGTCGCAGTTCGTCGGTCACACGTCGGTCAGAAATGATGTCATCGATGTTTTTGTAAGGGACGTAGTTATTCATAAAACTATGATCGCATGCGGCAATCGAGCAATTTCACAGTGAGACATATTTGGCTATATTATGGCATCATTCGATAGAATATACAATCGCATTTCGAAATTTAAACGACATTTTCGTAAGAGCCGAGCGCTATATCCAGTAGTGGACGTTTCAGAATTTCGGCGGCCGCCATTCATGTCCCCAAATGGATGTTACGTGCTCAGCGGGTTAATATTATTTCTATAATTAATCTATACATACGGTATAAGGTGGTGCAAAATTAATCACCCTACCGGAAGATGTTACAATTTTTTTTAATGGCGTCGTACGTTAATCATATTTGACATTTGTGAACTAGACAGCTGCAGTATACAGACAGACAAGCAATAAATCAAGCAAGCTGTCTAGTTCACAAATATCAAATATGATTACCGTACGACGCCATTTTCAAAAATTATAACATATTCCAGTAGAGTGATTAATTTTGCGCCATCTCGTATTATAAAGAGTGGTATCGCCCAAAATATTACATCGCATAATCAAATAAAAGCTATAAATACGAACGTTTTAAATACAAATTTTATACGAATTGCTAAACCTAACATTGGTAATTGTGGCAGGCAAAGTGCTTTTTCCAGTAAAGGTGATATTAGATTTCTTGCAAATCATGCTGTTAAAAGTTCTAAATGAATAGGTAGCTAAAAAGCTAAGGTTTAAAAGTTATGTCCTTTTTATATACAGACAGATGAAAAAACAGACAACTAAGCAACATATATCTAAAAATCTATTTAACTTGCCAAAATAACGAGCTCTAAATTCTATAATAGTAGTTCTAGTTCTAGGCTCTAGCCGAGTCATAATGAAAGGGAACCTCCTCGAATCGTCGTTCAGATGAGGGCTATACTGCGAGAAAGTCACTGACCCACTGCCAGCGATATCGAAAAAAATACAGATTTTTGTAGCTGATGTTGTCGGTGATTGTCCCAGAAAGGTGAGAAATAAGGGACGCACTGCAGGAGCAAGTAATTATATGCCACATTATATAAACTAGCCATCAGCATACTATTTTACATGCAGCAACAACAACAAGGCAATTTTGTCAACAAGACATTAACATTAAATTAGCAATGTAGTACATTAAATTACCAATTGCGTCCAATTGATGGCTAAAAACCACTTTTGGACGTGTCAAAATTATTGTGACAGGTATTAAGTGTTGGTAATATCTCTACTTAACATACGGAGGTATTTTCTTATTTAAATATTAGATTGTCAAAAAATACTTTGTACGGTAATTAGATTAATAATTTAAATAGTCAATTATTTGGAATCTACTAAATGTTATTTATCGTTAAATATTATTACAGAACATAAAAACGTTTATTATTTAAAATAGTCTAATAATACGAATGGAAACCTACTAAAAGTTATTCATCGTAATAATTACAATAGACAGTAAGAAGTTAAATAATTAATATACAGGTCTTATTATTAAAATAATCAATAAATCGAATACTAAAACATAAAAAAGCTGTTCATGGTAATATGAAAGTATTGAGTAAATTGTAGCAAGTCAGTAAATTGTAGTAATTGATTTTATATTCTTATAAAATTCTTATTTAAGCATGCAGTCCGTAAGATGTAACAGTATAGAGTTATTCAAAAACACCCATAATTCTGTATGATGATTTTTGTAAAATAAACACTTTTAGGACATTTAACATAATATGTTATGGTACGGCGCGTTAAAACTGTATTCATTAACGCTACTAAAGAAAATCGACTCAGAAATATTTAGAAAATTGGTCGAATGATAGCTCGTAAAATAGCGGAGGCTCCAAACACTAGGGACGCATTCGACACGAGATCTGTTATGTCAATATATAACTTTACCTGCCTTTATATTTTTGTCCTATTAAAACTTCCGTTAATAGTGCAGCAACTTTAATTTTCTACATATTATAATTGTTTCTGCCGCAACATTTTCCGAGAAACTACATCAATGTTTAAATATGTTTGCCTTTACATTGTTGTCTTATTGACATTTGCCTAAATAGTACAGCAACCTTTAATTTTTTAATATTATATTTTTTTTGCACATTATGTAATGTCAACTTTTGTCTGTTTTTACATTGTTGTTCTATTAAAACTTCCAAAATAGTGCTACAACCTTTATTTTTGTTATTGTTGCAATTGTTCTTCCACAAAACTACTCAGATAGAACATCAATACTTTCTTTTTCTGACCTTACATTGCTATACTATCCAAAATTACTTAAATTGTACATCAACGTTGGGAATTGTAAAACATAGACATTGCTGCCAACAGAACACATGTTTTATGTACACAAAATCGCTCCAAAATTAATGCTGTCATATTATTCTTTTTTTTTATATATCATAGTAACAAAACGATAGTTGCAACCATAAACGGCTGACAATAAAAATGTTGACTTTATAACTTTTTTCCTTTTGTGAGAAAAGTTTATTTATTTGCCGGCACAATATTTTCTATAAACGAAAATGTTGTGATTATTTCGGCTCATTTTATTTTTAGCGAGTTAAATATGACCATGATTAGTTGTTTTAGAACTGTGGTGAGCTGTTATCCCTGAAATGAGCCGCATGTACGTCAAAGCAAATTATTTTTGTTCCTCAGAAAAATTATCATAAATAAACTCCAAAATCCTAATTGCGTTATGACTAAAATTTTATTTTTTTTCAAATTTCTAAATGTTGCAAAAAATACGAGTAACATTAGTATAAAAGTTTAAAAATAATTTTGCTTAGATCATATTCTCACCAATTTAAAACATTTATTTTTTTTCCCATTTCATTTTTCAATTTTTGTTGCACAATTTTACAGAAAAACCTTTGATAGCAGATTGTGTGGTTTAATATAATCATACATACAACAAATAGCATAAAAGTAAAATTGATGAACTCTAAACTATGTACCTGTCGATCAATTTGTATAATGTAAAAACGGACGAATAAACTGTAATTTAAATGTACATACTGAGATGTTACGTTCCTACAATCTGTTATTTGGAAATAAATAAATGACACAAAGAAATATTTTAATTGAAACAATCATACAAATAGATATAATAATATCCTTACTTTAAAAATAAAGTGAATATTTTAAATATTAATAACAACAGTTTTTATTATTATACCATACTAAACAGAAAAAAGTACCGGAAGAAGGAAAACCTAATTGAAGTACATAGTGTTCAAAATCATCGGAAATGTATTATGGTTTCAGACCCTCCCACACCCTATACCTTCAAGGCTACAATTTTATGCACCCTAAGGCTACAATTTTATGCATTATCATTCAGAGATCTAAGTGCTACTTCTACCAGCTTTATAGAACCTTAAAAGCCATTCGCACTAAATTATCCGACACAAAACAAACAAAGAAACTTCTCTCGCCGCGCCCGGTTTTGTTAACCTTTTCCATTTTATCCTTTTGTTATTAGCCCTCCCTTTAACGTGACCCAAGGAAATGCTTAATTTATTGTGACGCCGTTTGAATATAAAACTGAAGCCGTGCCAGACCGCCCGAATGCCGATAACTTTGGTATTCGAGTCGTAGAAGCGTTGGAGGCGTAGCGGTCGTAGCAGGCGTAGCGCTGGAAGAGATGCGCCCCTAACAACATTAATGAGCATTTAATGACACTAGTTGGCCATTTTCGACTGATCCTCCCTTTGGATAAACAGAGTTAAGTGATATGAAATCGGAGACTATCGCGGTTATTTGACATTATAAATAAGATAAAAAAAGAATATACCATGTGAATTTTTAGCACCCGACGTTTCGGCGACGTTGCAGCCACCATTGTCTAGGGTAGTCTACCCTAGACAACATATATATATATATATATATATATATATATATATATATATATATATATATATATATATATATATATATATATATATATATATATATATATATATATATATATATATATATATATATATATATATATATATATATATATATATATATATATATATATATATATATATATATATATATATATATATATATATATATATATATGTTTATATATATATATATATATATATGTATATATATATATATATATATATATATATATATATATATATATATATATATATATATATAATATTATATATATATATATATATATATATATATATATATATATATACTATATATATATATATATATAGTATATATATATATAAATATATATATATATATATATATATATATATATATATATATATATATATATATATATATATATATATATATATATATATATATATATATATATATATATATATATATATATATATATATATATATATATATATATGCATAAGGATAAGCCCTATTTATGAGATATATGGATGAATAGTGATCGTTAGTCGACCTGCAAAAGGACCTTTAAACTTACATTGCACCGTCGAAAGTCGTTGCACATCCGTAAGTATATCTCATTCAAACATAAGCATTTCCCAATACAAGCTGGGATTTCCTTCGCTACTTTTTAAGTAGCTTTTAATAATTTTTATTTTAAATAAAAACATCATCATCCATATATATATATATATATATATATATACTATATATATATATATATATATATATATATATATATATATATATATATATATATATATATATATATATATATATATATATATATATATATATATATATATATATATATATATAGGTTTAGTTGTTAGCAGGGAGCAATTATGTATATAGAAATATTCAAAAAAAAATAATATATATCCTCAATAATCATACAAATTTTTGTCCTCGAAAATCTCGTGATTAAATCACTATTTCCCTATTTTAAACACAATTAAATACATCTAAACCCGCAAATTTCCAAAAGTGCTGTTCCACAATATAGCTTGTCTCGTTACCTTGATTCCGTATTTCGTTGCTGAATTTCATTTACCAATTCCGCATTAATATAAATCCTTGCGCAGATAAAGCCGGCAATGATAATAAACACAAGAAAAGCGGGCTGATTTTAGGAGCTAGGCCTCGGAACGCAGGCGGAAATTAAACCATAAACCCTACATCAGTAATTTAACAGCCTTGCAAAGCAAATATATGTTGAATCAATAATAACAATTAGAGCTTTTCCTTGCCATTTACAAAATTTAGGTATGTGGGATCGAAAAATGCTTTTATTTAATTGAAATTCACAGGAGACTTCATATTAAAATATTTTTCAAAGTAATCGCTGTCGAGATTGAGGCATTTCTGTAGTTAGGGCTCACTTAAGATATGGTATATTGTTGTGGGGTAATGCTATAAATATAACGGATATTTTTATACTGCAAAAAATGGCGGTGAGGCCAATCAGAGGTATAGAACAAAGAAAATCATGCAAACCCCTTTTCAAAATACTACGTATTCTCACAGTTTTTGGTATCTATGTTGATGAATGTTTATGCAAATTTTACAAACACAAAAACAGTTATGTAACGCATGCTAACGTGCATTACCATAATACGAGGAATAAATCCCTATATGTTAAGGCATTGCACCTATCAACTGCTGAATTCCAGCGCACTTCTCATTACATAAGCCTCAATTTCTATAATAAATTACCAGAAAACATAAATAATTTTCAAAATTGTAACGAATTCAGGAAAGAGACGAAAAAATATTTCATTGGGAAATGCTTATATGGCTTGAAAGAATTTTAATATATATTTATATAATAGATTACATTACCTGTAAGATAATATATTCTATTTGTGTATATAGTCTTATTTGTGATTTGTGTATTCTTTTACTTAATTGTTAGGTTAATTTTCAGACTCTTATTTCATTACGTTGATTTCGATTATTTTTACTTAATTTTATTATTTAAATTTGAATACTTTTAAGATTATATTTTTTTATTATTATTATTTTTTGATTGATTTTATATTTGTAAATTAAATTACAGATTTTTATATTTTTATAATTTTATTCGTATTTTTTAAATGTTAGTTTGATCCTTATTAAACGTAATTTCTGTATAACTCTTTGGATGCTTTCTAATTTTCTAGTTTTTATATATTTTTGTTATTCAATTGCTGATTTTCTATGATTCTCGGTGAGTTCTCATTATTTCTGTTTTTTTTTTTTTTTTTAGTTTTTATATCTTTGTTATTGAATTTCTGAATTTCTATGTTTTTTTCAATGGTTAGTTTTTCATAGACTTTTTTATAATTTTATTTGTAATTGGAAATGTAATTATTTGTACATATATTATTAGATATGTAATTTCTATACCCAGATCGGGTTTTTGAAAATAATTTCTTTTTACTTCTTCTTACTTACTTCATCAGGTTTTTTTATGACAGTGTCATTGACCTCCGCCACCAGCTCTTTCAGCTACTTCATCACAGCTTCCTCCTCCTCTTGATAGTTGTAAAAACGATTACGACCCAACAACTCCTTTAGTTTAGTGAAAAAGTTATAGTCCGAAGGCGATAAGTAGCATAAATATGGGGAATGGGTGACAATATCCCATCCAAACGATGTCACCAGCTCCTTTGAAAATCGCGCGGTGTGGGGCCTGGCGTTGTCATGTAGGAGGCTGACTCCCCGGGTCAGCTTTCCCCTACTGCAGTTCTGAATGACTCTTTTGAAGTCTTATTAGTATTTTGGATTCTGAGGTGTAGTTACACACACTCGTCTCATCCCCCGTCATCCGATAGATGTTCGCGCCGGTATAGTTATGCAAAGTCAAAAAATGGATAACCGCGCGGATCTCGCACGGACGGGAGATGGTGGGAGCGTGCGACTACCTCTCCATCGGAACAATTTAATGTGATTAAACAAAATGGCCGACCAGGATCAAACGAACCGACGGTTAGGGCCCCCACTACACACAAGGTGTACCAACTTCAATATAAAAAAATACCCCGGCTTCAGGAGCCCTTGTAACCTTGTTTTCTGGATGACCCTTATAAAGCAAAGTCTAATTAAAGGTATTATGCAGCATGTTCGACATAGCAAACTGAATAAAAAATTAAAACTAAACAATCTTAGAAATGATTCTGCTATATAGATATCCAAAAACCTAAGGCACGATAACAACAAACAATTTTATAACAGGCACATTCTATGTCAAATCTGGCAGGGGGTTACCTGCGAAAAAGTGGAAATTCCCCTATTCAGGGAATGTAGTACTCGAAGGTGTTGATCAATGGTAAAAAATAGAAGTGTTTAAAACTGGAATCTTTCCAAAAAAAAAATGTTTTTTTTTTATATTTGCAGCAAAAATAGTTTTGTACATATTTTGAAATGGATTTCATTATTTATAAAATAAGTGTATTAGTATTAAACTAGAAAAAATCGCAACGAATTATCTTGCACCAAAATAGAGATACTCAGAGCTTCAAAAATGGTAAAATATGTTCAAATTTTACATTCTCTTTGAAAAGTGTTAAACTCAACAGTAAAAGTTCTCTTTTTAAGGAAATGTAGTACTTAGTAGCATAAATCAATAGCGAAAAAATCAAAAATTTTAAGGTTGGTGTTTAAGTTGAGTACATCATTCTAAAACAAAAATATTAGCAATAAATTAAAATAACCGCAACGAAATATCTTGCCCATTTCCAAAGATAAAGCATTTTAAATTTTTTGACGAAATCCACAAATGAGACAATGGTGGCGGAATGCCATTTTTGGAGACCTATATCTTGGGCCAGGAATTTTTTTGGCAGAAAAAAAAATATAAGTATATCTTAATTTTTCCTGTATTTGAACATATGTTTAATTGAAAAACATCTGAGACTATGAAGGTGACCCCCTACCTGAATTAACATGGAATGTACCAACAATATATTTTACGAAGCGAGAAATCCATGGATTAATTAAACATACGTTTAAAAAAAGGCTTTTCATCTAAGGACCATAATAATGGCTATCAATATATTGAATGAAAAATACCTTAACTTTGAAGTATGTTGTTTTAAATTGCCTCTAAATAACTCGAAAACCTTTCAAAGTTTATTATTTTTATCCTGAAATTCGTGAAAATAATACTTTAAATAAGCGTATTAAATTTAGTTGATATTAACTAACAAATGAATAATCTCAAAAGATTTCCAACCTGTTTAGAGCATTTCCCAACTTATTGATATATAATTGATAATAACATAGGTTATCTTCAAAAAAGGACTCTGAACATCATTATAGTAAATTTCATTAGTTTTTAACAATGCTTTTCTCTGTATTTCCCATAATATATATATATATATATATATATATATATATATATATATATATATATATATATATATATATATATATATATATATATATATATATATATATATATATATATATATATATATATATATATATATATATATATATATATATATATATATATATATATATATATATATATATATATATATATATATATATATATATATATATATATATATATATATATTGTTATATTTGATAAGGTTTGTAAAGAAATCCGTTTATAGGATGATGGTTTTTATTTAAAATAAAATTAGTAAAAGCTACTTAAAAAGTAGCGAAGGAAATCCCAGCTTGTATTGGGAAATGCTTATGTTTGAATGAGATATACTTACGGATGTGCACGACTAACTAACGATCACTATTCATCCATATATCTCATAAATAGGGCTTATCCTTTTGCATTATATATTTATCCTTATATATTAAATATATTGTTTTCGAATGAAATTCTAAACGTCTACTTAATTATTTGTATAACATTTGAAGTTGACGCATTTGAAATTATAACTTTTATTTTAATTATGCATTGTTAAGGGTGATACTCCTCCTTAAAATATATGTCAATTACATAGCAAATTACATTTGCTATAACAGCCATTAAAATAAATCAAATATTTAATTTCACAACGTGACAGCCTGACCTCACTTGATTCAATATAAGCGTTATCTTGTGAAATAATATACTTAAAAAAGTAAAAATAATGAAGTCAACTAAATTAGACTCTCTAAAGTAAAACAAAAAATTGATATATTACATGTTTAATTTCTGACATTCTTTGTACCGTTAAATAATTTAACTTTATACGAAATTTTCAGAATTCCACTCATTGTAGGTAACACTCTAGCTCACCTTGCATCGACGCTCCAGGGAAAATGCTCCGTTCCGTGAAATTTAGCGTCGAAATTTGATTTTCTTTAAAGGCGTTCGAGGAGCTGGAGGTGCTGCTTGCAAAGCATAACATTTGCATAGCCGTCAAAGAGAAATTGGTGAAAGACTCCGGCGTGGCGGAAGAAGACGCTTATGACAACATTGTGCTGAGGCTGCTCACCAAGCCGCGGGCGAGAGGTAAGTAACTTATCGCTCTTTATATTGTAATTTTTAAATTCTATCTTTATTGTAGCGAGTCGATCAAATATTAAATAAATTGGAGATGTACGATTTCTGAAAAGATGTTTATTACGACAATGATTAACACTCCAGGACTCACACCTTATTTTATATATATATATATATATATATATATATATATATATATATATATATATATATATATATATATATATATATATATATATATATATATATATATATATATATATATATATATATATATATATATATATATATATATATATATATGTATATGTATATATATATATATATATATATATATATATATATATATATATATATATAATATATATATATATATATATATATATATATATATATATATATATATAATATATATATATATATATATATATATATATATATATATATATATATATATATATATAATATATATATATATATATATATATATATATATATATATATATATATATATATATATATATATATATATATATATATATATATATATATATATATATATATATATGTATATATATATATATATATATATATATATATATATATATATATATATATATATATATATTGATATTTTAAGGGTGTAAATTTTTTTAAATTATTTTCAATAATATATAAAATTAGATTCATGAAAAGTTAC
Source organism: Micropterix aruncella (assembly GCA_944548615.1). NCBI lineage: Eukaryota > Metazoa > Arthropoda > Insecta > Lepidoptera > Micropterigidae > Micropterix > Micropterix aruncella. Next base: position 20,756,560 of record OX155958.1, read on the forward strand.
TTATCTGGGGTCCTGGTGGACCAGAAACATTTTACCGATAGTTAATGTCCTCTTTAAATACTTAGGGCAGCAGCACCTGTTTCCGCAATTGATAATTTATGATGTTCTTAGTTATTGCAGCCGAATTACTGTATGCCCTTGGATGTAATAAGTATAGGAGGATGGTTTCTGTAACAGAAATGGATGTTAGTAACTTATTTTAGAAGAAATTATATGATTGAGAATATTTCGACACAAGTCGTATTCATCTCCATGACATTTCTGATAAAAGCCAACTCCCAAGCTTTTATAAATATTTTAGGCGCTTGCAAGGGTCCCGGTCTGAATAGGCAAAATTAATACAGTAATTATATTTGTTCAGACATATTCATTAAAAGCTTATTAATATTTTTCATTTAAAAATCATTATCAATAATGTTTTTCAAGGTCGGTTATAGTGTATTATAACGATATTGCAAAATATTATTAACCCATTTCTCTATGTTCAGTTTTTTTTAATTTAAATTTTGAAAAAATTGTTCTATCAGAAATGTCATGGAGATGAATACGACTTGTGTCGAAATATTCTCAATCATATAATTTCTTCTAAAATAAGTTACTAACATCCATTTCTGTTACAGAAACCATCCTCCTATACTTATTACATCCAAGGGCATACAGTAATTCGGCTGCAATAACTAAGAACATCATAAATTATCAATTGCGGAAACAGGTGCTGCTGCCCTAAGTATTTAAAGAGGACATTAACTATCGGTAAAATGTTTCTGGTCCACCAGGACCCCAGATAAGTAACTTTTCATGAATCTAATTTTATATATTATTGAAAATAATTTAAAAATATATATATATATATATATATATATATATATATATATATATATATATATATATATATATATATATATATATATATATATATATATATATATATATATATATATATATATATATATATATATATATATATATATATATATATATATATATATATATATATATATATATATATATATATATATATATATATATATATATATATATATATATATATATATATTTATATTTGATAAGGTTTTGTAAATAATCCGTTCATAGGATGATGATTCGCAATAAAATAAAATTAGTAAACGCCACTTGAATAGCAGCGAAGGAAATCCCAGCTTGGATTGGGAAACGCTTATGTTTGAATGAGATATACTTACGGATGTGCACGACTTTCGATTGTGCATGTTAGTTTATGGTATATATATATATATATATATATATATATATATATATATATATATATATATATATATATATATATATATATATATATATATATATATATATATATATATATATATATATATATATATATATATATATATATATATATATATATATAGCTTTTGAATTCTTTGTGAGCCGCAAAGTTCTAAGCTTGAATGAAATATTACTCGTGGAACGTAATTCTCAAAGTTGTATGCGCTGTGAAACAATGGCGAATGGCAAGTAGCAGTTTGACTCGGAGATTGATCACAGTGCGGCCGAACTAACTTTGCATGAGGGAGTTACGGGTCGCCTTATGCACTTGATGCGACTGAGTACAGATTACCAGCAAGTTTGTCACATTATTCAGAACAGACGGAGATAAAATAGGATTTATGATGGAATCAAAGGGATGTTTTAGAGCATCGGAAATAAAAAGTCAAGTTGTTTCGATTGTGTGAGGTATTTTGTGTTTTGCGATCTAACAGGTCGTTCGTAAGTTGAAAAAATTAATCAGTACGAGCAAGTAAGCAACTTTTTATATTAAATTGTTGAAAGAAATAATATAATAAAATTATTTTTAAATTATATTTTATTCCAAATAATTTAAAACAGATTGAGAACCCATCGTCTCTTTCCATGACATTGCCAACGGCTTCGGTCGTTAAAGTCGGCGACCTTAAACGGCGTTCTGTTGAACACAATACTCGCGTGGCAAGGCCATAGAAGGCGCTGCGATGTTATTTCTCAACAGGTTATTTGGAATACTTGAGACATGTACCGCCACTGTTGAACCTTTTTAAAACAGAAAAATATTAAAAATATACCTAATAGTTAAAAAACAGTAAGTTATTTGAATAAATGAAAAAAACACAGATTACTGTCTAGCGGTTGCATTGTTTACTTTCATTGAGCATACCATTGCACAATAGTCGCAAGCGTAATTAATAGATGGCAATAGTACAATAAAACAAAAAACACGGCGATTATGCTATTTATTAACGACGAATAAGCATTAATTCCGCTCTGAAAGTATGTGTTTAGTAACAACACAAGAAATTAACGCTTAACGTAAGCATTATTGCGCGTTTAGAACACACCATCGCTACATAGGCACTGCGCCTGGCGGGAGTAAGTGTCACTGTTATCACTAATCACTTTTAAACTCTTCAATTCACAATAAACTCTTTAATTCACAATAAAAATTATTTAATTTTACAATAAACGACAGATCGAGGGACATTATTATGCGTAAAAAACGCCCCCCGATTCGACGGACCCTCCGTCGCGGCGACTGGTGACCTTGATACTGTTTACAGCTGTAAACACAACGAGTAAGTAGCTCAACATGAACAGCTGATCGTCTTTTTAAACTGTCGCTGTTATAATCAAAATAAAAAATCTATTCTTTTTTATTTCTTTTAATAATTGCATATCAATAGTTGCTTCATTGCTCGTACTGATTCACCCACTACAAGGATGCCACTAATTAAGAACTCAACCTGTATAGCGTGAAAAAATATAAGTACAACATTTATTAAAATTTAAACTACCTATATATCAGGAAGACAAAATCAATAGATTAACACTATAACCAGTTAAATTTATGTAGCTTAACCACTACTACTAATTGGTTATTTTATCAAAAAAATACTTATATTACCGGTTGTTACATGAAAAAAAACCTTTTCGTAGTAGGTATACGTAAACTATAATAAATATTCATCGTTATCTCAATTTCAAGCATTATCATATAATTCTGTTACCAATAACACTTAATTGGTTACCAATAACATGTTATTTTTTAATTAAAGCTTAACCCTAGAACGCCTAGCTAGTATAAGTGACTCTGGTACATATTAAGTATTATTTTATATTAGTCGTTTTATGGCATTTTAATATAAGCTTGTTTTTAAAAAGTTTTTTTTATTTCGATTATTTTGTTTTTTTTAGTATCCTGATCTATAAGTCCATAAGTAAGTAATATTCTTTTTTGGTCTTTCAGTGCATTTCAATAGGAGCTTATTTTGAAAAAATACATACAAATATATATACATATTTAATTTATTTAAATTAAAGTCGGTTCAATTTTTTTGAATGAAAGACAGCCAGACCGAAACTTACGTCGGTCTGTTGTGTTTAGAGAGCTCTTGAGAACTCTAAATATCTCGAATAAAATCATTAGCATTCGATTATATGTATTCTAGTTATTTATTTTCATCGAGGGGCACAAAAAAATATTATTAACATCAATATTGGCTATAACCAATAAAAAATATATGCAGGCTCAATTGAATAATGATGTTATTCTATGTTGATAAGGGACTAAGAAATAAAGACCTCTTTTTTCTGGACGCATCGGGTATTGCTATTGTGTAGGAATAGAATGTGGCAGAATCAGAGTGAGTTAGTCACAGTTAGAATGATGAGGGAATGGGTTAAAGAGAACGCTACCTTAATAACAGTATTTGTACCTTAATATCAGTAGTAATAACCCTGAACTAAAGGCCGCAATAGATCTGAACTACATATTTCTGATTAAACTATTCGTGGCTGCGGGTATAAGTGGCTGCGGGTAAATAAGCAAATCAACCATGAAGTCTTGAGCATTGGAATAATTGCCAAGTGGTCACTTCGTTGCTGTTATTTCATAAGGAAGGATAAGAAGGTTGGAGTATTGTTTATAACTATTTCAGGTCGAAATTAGCAAAGCGACGTTGTTTACAATAGGACATAATAAAGGAAAATTATTCGTTTAGGACTGGAGAAACGTCGGTCTAGATTTAATATGGTAACAAAACCTGACATTGGCATTTTGTAACCCTTCAATCTTTTCCGGTTGACTTCCATAGGCAGGGTATATGTATAAGGTGCATCGTAACATATTAATGAATAAATGGCATGTCTGTGTATAAATGGTAATTGGTCGTATTCACATTCCCATTCGCCTGCCTGCCTGATTGTTTCAGTAATTTTAAATTTTTGATTATTTGAAACTACGAGTATTATTATGAGATATAATTTTACATTCAGAATAAATAGAAAAAAGCGCTCGTGACCAAATGAAAGTATCGCAAAACGCTTGCTTGTCGCACTTTTACCAACGGGAATAACCCCAATTATCCGTGGTATGCTTGCAAACATAACGGGTTCAAAATAAACTCTACGGAAGCAAAATATATGATTATAAATATACAGTGAAATTATGTGGCTCTGAAATAGGGCAAACATTACAAATAAGTGGGATATTGCCTTTTGTGAGCCCTGGTACTGCACTCTAAAGGATCTAAAATCTGAATTTAACTTGCTCGAGTTAATTTCTTCAAGATATAAAAACTCCTCGTAAAGTCGAATGCTCAAGTGATTAATAGAATGTGAAAAATAAATCAGAAGAATTTAGTGGCTGGGTCGATTTGGGGTCAATCCAAATACATATGTACATACATATACATATTAAATATTCATGTACATTTTTATAAAGTCATAACACCCACGCCCTTCTTTCACTGCCTCTCCGTACATGTAAGCGGTAGAACACACATTTGAACGATATTCATTGTCGCGTGCACAGATTCAGTGGTTTACCGTATATATTCGTTTGTGAACATCATCATAAAGATGAAGTTGCGCACGAGAGCAGGGAGATGCTAAAACCGACGCCGACTGCACAAAGATCACTGAGGTCTGTCGATTACTATGGGCGAAACAAAGGGTTCGCCCGTAGTAATCGACAGAATGGCATGATGTCATTACAACTCCCTAAAGTAAAGACTTTAGGGAGTTAATAATGACATCATGCCATTCTGTCTCCGCATGGAGTGAACGTAAAGACTTAAAGGACAAGCTGCGTTAGTAACCCGTAAGTGTCCAACGCATTACCGCGAGACATTAAAATGTGTAAATGCCGACCAATCTCGCACCCTTACTACAGATTTGGTCGAATTTCTCCGTTCTTAAGTTTGATCGCGGATTCGCTTGCGCGGCCTCTACCTGACGTTAGAGGTAATACAGATCGAATTTGTCACGGATTCGTGGCGCCCTATGCCCTTATAGATCACTCTCGGTTCGGTTGAATCGTTTTTAAAGATAGCTGGCGCCAGCTCAACAACTACATCCCCGATCTTTAGGAAATATACATATCCAGACCCGGTTATTTGCCAAATACGTAAGCGTGGCTGGCACTGCCTAATACAGCCTGGTGCGAATCCGCACTTCTCATTCTAAGCTCCTCCGATTGCAGGTTACAGTCGCAGTCAAAACTCACAGCGGCCCATCAGATTAAGTCTCACTTCGAGGAGGCTACCAGATGGGAGTTGAACCGTGAGCTTGGAAGGCCAATGGTAACACAAAGAAGGCCATCACCTCCCAAGCTACGCAGTCCCATTAGGAACCAAATGAGTTATATTTCGCTTCCTTGATACTTCCTTTCCCCTGACGAGTTCGCCTAAAATCGCAATATTTTTGGAATGACTACTTCTTATATTGTCCGCTGCATTCCAACTCAGTACCTTTAAAAAAATGGGAACTTTAATTCTACGAACACGTTAAGATATAAAGATAAAAAAGTAGGTAGGATTGAGTGCCTTTGAAGACCGGACAGAAATAGGACGTTCTGGCAAGAAATATTTACAATTTTCAACATCTCTGTTTCCTGCAGTAACTTCGAAAGTGATTATCTACGATAATCTCCACCTTAAAAAAACACTGTGTGTGTCAGCTCCGACCCGCGACTAGAGTTTACTCTTTAAGTGCGATTGTCATTGAATATACAATACGCAAAGGGGGTAAATACACACCTCTTATGATACTAAAAACATGTATATATTTTTTTCATATAAATTTGCTTGCTTGTTTGCTTGCTTCATTGATAGATTTATTGACTGATTGACTGAACGTATATTACTATGTTACGAAAAATTATTTAATTTTTAAATATTCTGCTTAAATGGCGCTAACATTAATTCATTTATAAATATATAACGCTTTTTGTTGACACTAAATTTTACTACCCATTAAATTATCGTACCGTGGGCATTAAATGAAATCGATTCTTAAGGAGTAAACTCCAAAAAACCGCACTACAGTACCAAAAATATAACGTTTGAATGATAAATGTAACACGAAATTTATTTTTTTCCATTAACCTGCAGGGATTTGATGAGTTTCGAATTGAAAGGATTAGTTAGAAGAGGCAGGTTATGCTGGGTGGGAGCGAGGCGCTTTGTATAGAACGGGGGGCCATTTGACCGGCGATATAGAGCAGAAGGGCGCATATGGGTGTTAAGAGACAATTTCTCGCTAAAGTAACCGAGTAAATTGAAAAGCCACAAACGCGCCACCGCCGCGGAATGATCAATTTTCCCCGCAAGGTCCGACCCACCCAGTGTATCAGCACAGATTAGGAAAGAGAAAGGTACACAGACTAAAGCATCAGATGCGCTATCGTGAAATAATAAACCCAGGTCACAGCGTTTTGTAGGAATTGTGATTAATCCATTACCCTCATTTTTTTAATTTCCTGTAGGAGATAACTTGGGTTATCGACTACAGCGGGCGAGTCCGTGACCTCAGGAAGTTTCAACGATTAGTCGTTCTATCTCCCTGGAGTGAGCGTAGAAGACTTGGGGACGAAACAGTCCACCATCTAGCTACGTCACAAGCCCGTAAGAGGCCAACGCCTTAACCGCGAGATAGCCAGGAATGTTACCTGGCGGGCCGACACTCACGCCCTTACTTCCAATTATGACCAGATTACTCCGGTCTCTCGATTGGTTACGAGTTCGAGGTCCTCTCCCTGACGAAGCGATGAAACGGTGTATACCGAATCTATCGCGGACCACAGCGTCCTTTGCCCGGCTGTTCACTCAGTATCGGATGGCCGATGGTCGTTTCAAGAGCAGTCGCCGTAAGGTCCGCAACCACCCCCGCTCTATAGGAAACAGTACTGCTTCCAGACTCCCCCGACTGTTAGTCAGAATGCACAGTCGATTGGCTTACGCCGCACGGTACGCAGACCGTCCAGGAGCGCCAGAAGTTTGATTCCTTTAGGAGATAGCATACAATACAAAGCGTAAACACTGATACTTATTACCATAGTATACTGGTAGGCTAGCGAGATAATTATTGTCCCTTTTGCAGTTAGGACACTAAGACCCATGCGTTTAGGGTCGGTCAAACGCACGGTTCAACACCCATCCGACGGCCTCCACGCAGAATTACGAGCCCGAGAATTTACCTAGGAGTCAACCTTCGGGCGCTCCTGGCCGGTTTGCACACCGTTCAGCGTCAGTCAATCGATTGTGCATTGTAACTGACAACCGGGGGAGTCTGGACACACTATACGGGGGTGGTTGTTTAACTCACGGCAACTGTAATTAAAACGACCAGTCGGCTACCTGATACCGGGTGAAGAGCCGGGCAGAGTTCGCGATAGATTCGGTAGATACCATATCAACGCTACATAAGGGAAGAGGACCGCGCAAGCGACCTCGAATCTGGAACCAGTCGGGGGACCGGAGTAATCTGGCTGCAACTGGAAGTAAGAGCGCAAGTGTCGGCCCTCTGTGTGATTAACCTGGTTATCTCGCGGTAAGGCGTTGGTTGTTTACAGTCGAGTGGCGTAACTAGACAGTGGATTATTTTCGTCTAAAGTCTTCTACGCTCACCTCACAAATGGGAGATAGAATGATTTGATATCGTTCAAATTTCCTGAGGTGACGGATTCGCCCGTTGTAGTTAACAGCTCTAGTTGTTGAATTATGGTACTGCGATTGTTACAATGCATTGTCAAGTCATTTCCTATAATTTTCGAATCATTGAATAAGCTATAACCCTAACAACGTCGGCAGTATCTGCGATTCTTTATACACGCTATGTCTATATGACAGAATCATTGTTTCAAAATCGACAAAAGCCATTAGTTTCAGATTTTTTATTAGAAAAAAATATCATTTTTCCGATCCGTTTTGCTTCTACATAATCACTTCATATACTTTTTTTAATAACCTCTTTAAGTCATTTAGGAACTGATCTAAGAGTTGTTTTCTTACTACGGATTATTCTTAAACTAAATTACCGCAAAGTGAGCTGAAGGGACATCAGCAAGTAGTCTCGGCTTCAATCATTGTCACTAACATGGGATACGAAGATATTTCGTCGTATCCTATATGCATGAAGAAGACAGTTAAATCGTTTGAAATATTCGCCCTAGCACTATAAGGAGCATTGAGAGGGTCCATTCCTTAGAATTGTGATTTCGACGCGTATTTGATATAGGCTTTGCCTGAGCTGAAAAATATTTTATTAAACCAAAATTATTAATTAAATAGCTGAAACCTTTTTCAAGTTCCTTCTTGGGTAGTTTTTAAAGATATTCTAGTAAAATATACTCTTATTAGTTAAGACAAAATACACAAATCTTTTGTTACGAATCTTCCTGGTATACAAACCAACGCACTGACAAATATAAAAGCAAGAGTACCTACTTAAAATCTTATGAAGTATTGTTAAAACTTTCAAGCGTCTTGTTTGTTCGCTGTTTTAGGTAGCGTCAATAATCTTGAAAGAGCAATTCGCCTGTTTTTTGTTACTGAATAGCAGATGAACCTTTGTGTTGTAGCCGCGTTTTTTAAAAATATACCTAAATAAAGACATATTTACTATATTTTCTCATCCGGCTATTTTTTGTATGAAACCCTAAAATAATTATATATACATTTTTAAAATAATATAATGGTCTATAAAACATTTCATTAACGTCAAATTATTATCTATAACCACAGCTATGTTCTCGGATATTACTCTATAACAAGTAAATATATTTAAAAAAATCAAAAAACATGACTGCTGTTAGAGAAAGGGAACTATTGTATGTATAATTATTTTTGTTACGGTTTTTTATGACAAATTTGTGGTTTATGTATTTATCCAAATAGATGGATGTATATTTCCGAAATTTTCTCAATCAGGCCTTGTATTTGACACTAAGCACGATATATTTATATTAATTTATTAATATTTGGATATTTAGACAACTACTTACTTGATATATGGACATTTTAAGTTACCCTATGATACTCGGGATGACTTAACTTACGCATCAGAAATTGTTTGGAGAGAACTGAAGTAATATCGGCCTATTACGCGCTAGTTGAGTCACACCTGCGCTATGGTATTCTTTTATGGGGTAATGCAGCACACATCAACAGTGTATTCACTCTCCAGAAAAGAGCCATACGTGCGATAGTAGGTATTGGTCCACGGCAGTCATGTCGTGAACACTTCCAAAAACTAGGGATATTGACCGTATATGCGATTTTTGCTCAAGAAGCTCTTTGCGAATTCTATTGCAATAAGAGCTCGGCCATATCCCACGAGGAAGTACATCGGCATGACACCAGGAATAAAACCCTGTATCTCCAACCGTTCGTAGCACGTACTGCCAAGTTCCAGGCGACTAGTCGATACTTAGGCCTCAAACTTTTCAATAAATTGCCCGAAAGATTAAAAGCAATTAAAAACATCGATATTTTCAAGAGATCCATCCGAGTCTATCTGCTTAAAATCAACATGTATGCCCATAACGACTTCTTAAAATATTTTGAAAATACATAGCATCGTATCTACCCATTTAATCTAATACATATTATTTACCGTAAGTTGTTTTGTTGTAAACTGTTATCATAATAATAATAATAATAAACTCTTTATTTGCACTTAAAAAAAGTATACAAAAAAGGCGAGCTTATTGCCACATGGCAATGTCTTACAGCTAACCTAAACATAGTGGTACATGCGCGCATAGTGAAAATAAATATTATTACATAACATACAGACAAGTGGAAGAATTTAAGACTAATAGTGCCCGAGGAGAGGAAATTGGGAGAGGAACAGGAGAGAAAGGGAAGAACTGGTTACTTCTTAGAAAGGTAGTAATCCTTAAGGTGAGTCTTGAACGATGGTAAAGAAGGCGAGTTTCGTATATTTGCTGGGAGATCGTTCCAGAGTCTTGCACCATGGACACAGAAAGAATAGGAATAGAAATCACTATTATGACTCGGAATTTTTAATAAACTGTCAGAGGCTGACCGAAGTACGAGACCGTGGGAACTTAGTGGTTCAAAAAGCTCCTGGAGATAGGATGGTGTTAATTGGGTGAGTACACGATATAGGAGAGCCAGTATATGAACATTTCTTCTTTGGCGTATATATATAGTCTATGTTTTTGTAAATTGGTAAGTTTAAAACTATATATTATATATCATCTCTTGTCTAAATTGAGTAACTAGTTTAAGATTAATTACTGTCATTCCTACACAATTGTATGGTTGTATTGGAAATAAATACCTTTTACTTTTTTACTTTACATTAACGATTGTAACAATATCACACATCTCTAAATCGCTTCAAGGGTTAAGAAGTCATGGTTAAATAAAGAAACGGAAAACATACATAGATGAACACATTTCACTCTTTTTTTTGTTAGGCAGTCGCGTAAAAAGTAATTTATTGGATTCTTCTTAAAGATAAATATTTTTGAGCAAAAAAATATGTTACATACCAACCCGTTTGAATTAGGTTTACTCTTCTATAGAGTTGATTTTTTGCAATTCGTTAACATTTACAATATACAAATATTTAAAATACTTTAAGTCCCATATTTAATAAAGAATATTATAGGTACTATAGTTGAAAACAAATGGGTTGGCAATATCGTGAAAGCCGCTGCAGTGGGGTACAAGAAACATCTTGTGTGTGTTGCAGAGGGTGTATGAGCACTAAGGTACAGAAATAATGAAACCAGAATCGCGTGTAGTACTCCGGCGCATGCGTTATCTGCTCTGGCTGTGGTCCTGCACTCGCCCTCTTAGCTGTGCCTGGCTGTGCCATGTGGCCGATCGTGGAGTACGCCGATGGTACTAGTTGAATATTACAGGGGATTACAAATGACGACAATCGGGATCAAGCTAGAAAAACTGTAACGGAGATCTATCTCCGTTACAGTTTTTGTAGAATAGCATAAGCATGGTTTGTAGAATAGGCCAAATTTAAATATAATGAAGAGAAAGACCCGATACAGTTTTTGGCGTTCTGCTAGTAATCCGAGGCCACTAAATTCTTGAGAGTAGTAGGTACATACTCGACAACAAATAGAACAAATCATCTGGAGGTCATGGCGAGTAAATATTCATTGACTTGTTATACAATATCCGATAATCGGCATGGCAGAGGGCTATTTGACTCTGTCTAGTATGCCTTATGCGAGTCATCTTGAGGATACGGTATTGTGCTACGGTAGTCAGCTTTTAAGCAGGGGGCCACATGTTAGTACTATGAAAGAAGGCGTTGAGAGCCATAGTAGGGGTTCCTGCATCTTGCTATCCTCTATTTAAAAAGGTAAATATACCTACTCTATTCGATGTATATGTGCTTTGAACTGTGTGCATTTTTTAAATGAAAAATAATGTTCAAAAGTCCATGTACACATTTTTTTTTGTTTTGTAACTTGGTAATTTTAATTTGCATTATCAACGATTCATTTATTTTAGTTAAAGCGGTTATGTCACAAATAGGGTACAACAACCAATTAATTTACTCTTTTGAATAATAAACTAAACTGAACTCAAACTGGACCTCACGTGCCCATCCATAGCCGAGTAGCAATAAAATTTCTGCAACCAACAAACTTGTAAGACTTTAACTCTTGATGACCACAGCGTTGAGTTCAATGGATTATACCTTCTATAGCAGAGAGAGCTCTCTCAAACGTGACCTCTCCCGCTCGGTTTGACAAGCGTACTGAGGTAAGCTTCTGTGGACGCCACGCGTGAGAATAAATTTAGCTCGGATTTCATCATGGGTGGTAGGAAAACGGATCGATGTGCGCAAACTACACATGCATGATCGATTAATGGCTTCTTTTTCGACGTAACGATACCAAATTAAGGCGCGCGGTTACAGTTGCAAATATATACCTACATATGCGATATTAGTGTTACATGTTTTCGTTGCATGCAGTTTAGTAAGTGACCTCCTACTGACATAAATGAAACTCGTTTTTATTGTCAAATTAACGGTCGTGATAAAAACAGACTCACTATCGGGATTAATATTCGCTTCTAAACTATATAAAATATTACTATACCGCAATAAAAACCAACATGGAATATTGGTAGTAAAAAGAAAAAAATATTTTGCAGTTAATATTGTTTAATTTTATTTGCCATGCAAGCAATGCGAATTAAATACAATATTCAACGAATCCTTAAAGAGTTTTTTATTTACATTCTGTTACAAAATAAATTCATATCTCCGTCGTTAGCGAGATTTTCCGTCAAAGTCGCATCTATTATGAAAATATCCACAACTCTCTCATTAATCTCTGATATCGTTCAAAAGCAGAGGCGGTAGCCACTCCAGGCCCGTTTCTTGCATCTTATTTGAATATTTTCAACGTTTCGTAGGTGGATGGGGCATCAAAGAAATTTCCTTATTTATTCTTATTGAGGTTATTCTATACCGCGTTGCTGAATCGAGATCAAGTAGATTGGCGAGCGATGCAAAATCAAAGACTATCTTATTGAAGTTTGTGAGTCAATGCCCGATAAATAGAGCTACATATTTTAAACTCCAAGATATTTCAATTTCCAAGACCAATGAATACACCTTTGAAATGATAGGCGTGGGCTGTATAGCCGTATAGCGAAGGTAGATAATTTAAAAAAATATAGTTATATATATATTGCTATTGAATTTGGAAGCCATAAAATAAGAAATTTAAATCAAAGCCGGTTAGAGCGAAGGGGGATGGGACAAGTGGGCGCGGTCAACTGGGCGTGGCCGACTGGGCGCTTGCTAACTGGGCGCGAGCCAAGTGGGCGCGGGAGAGGTGTGCACCAAAATTATATTATGCAATATTTTTATATATCTATTTATTGTAACTGACGAGAAATATTTTTATTGCTTCATTATATCAAAAATAGCTTTCACCATTACCTTCGTAGCTATACTGTGATAAACCCGTTTCAGAGCTAGCGTTTACATGGGATTTAACATTTACATAATAAATACTTAATAAATTTAGTGCAAAATATCAAAAAAATATCATAAAATGCACAGCTTATATTTATGGTCACGTATATATTTCTATTATCATTACTAGTATTTTAAATACTGTCCTAATATATAAATGAAAGTATTTTAATATTTTAATATCATAATATTGATCGTTATATTTTTTTATTTATTTTACTGCCAACCTACTCGTAAGTTTAAAGACGCCCTAGGCCGAAGGGGTGCCTTTTTTATAGGTACAACTTCGATAAACTGAATTACCGGGAAGTTGGAGGGGGGTAAGCTCTCAAGAAAAGAGTGTCTAGAACAGTATATAGAATCATTTCATTTACATATAAAACTCTCTTGTCCTCCAAAACATGAAACTTATTAACACGAAAGACAACTAATTCCCTAAAAAAATATTTTTTTTTATAAGTTGCTGTTCTTGTGATTTATCCCTATTTAATTTGATTATATTCAACATTATTATAACTTTTTTTAATTGATTTTTGTGACATGCATATCGAATTTATAATTTTATCTTATGACTATTTCTTTTTCATTATTTAACTATTTATTGCAATTATTTTTCCGTCTACAATTATTGCTTAAGCTAGGACATAGTTTTTCAATTGATAACCAATTTGTTTAATATTGTTTTTATTATTATTTTTATTATAAATTATTACTTTTATTAATTATTATTGTTAAAATAGCTTACTTTTAATAGTTTACTTAAAACAAATTGATCATCAATTGAAAAACTATGTCCTCCCTATAGGTAGTCTGCGAGTAATATTTAAAAATAGTCATAAAAAAACATTCTAAAATTAACAGTTAAATAAATTTTAACAAGGTTAAGCAATAATTGTATATGGAAAAATCATTGCAATAAATAGTTAAATGATTAAAAAGAAATAGTCATAGGATAAAATTATAAATTCGATATCTATGTCACAAAAATCAATTTTAAAATTTATAATAATTTTGAATATAATCAAATTAAATAGGGTTAAATTACCAGAACAGCAACAGGCAATCCTTCGGCCTAGGGCGACTTTAGACTTACGAGTAGGCTGGCTGTAAAATAGATATGAAATGTTAAATCCCATGTAAACGCTAGCTCTGAAACGGGTGTATCACAGTATAGCTACGAAGTTAATGTTCACCATTAGTTAATTTTTATATAATGTAGCAATAAAAACATTTCTCGTCAGTCACGATAAAAAAATATGTAAATATATTGCATAATATAATTTTGGCGCCTCCCCGTCCCGCGCTCACTTGGCTCACGCCCAGTCGTCCCTGCGCCCAGTTGGCCTAGTGCCCAGTCGGCGGCGCCCAGTTAGCAGCGCCCAGTCGGCCGCGCTAACTTGTCCTAGACCGGAGCGAAATACCTATTTTACTCAAATTCGTGGTAAAAAATAAAGGCGATTGATTTGTTATTCATTATGTTTTACATAAATATAGCACAATTACAATATTATATAATTGATTCATAATAGAGTTTACTAAGGTCATAATTTTAATCAAGTTGTAAGATAAAATAAAATACAAAAAGAGCTGAAATGGATTTTTTTGGGCGGAGTCGGACCGGGCCCATCATAATACAATAATGTTATTACACTTAAATCTATTATTACATAATACTATATGTATACTATTATTACAAAATTCTGTTATTACAATTAATAATATTACTCTTCTGAGGGGTGAGCGGTGGACTCCGGAATAATGATCGCCAGCGGTAGTTTTAGGACAGCCGCCTTGCCACATGTCAGCGTACACCTCTCCCCTTTTTCAAGCCTTAGAATTTGAGATGCGAAATCTGTTTTAGATATTTTTTCTAGAAAGAAGTAAAATAGAGACATAAAAGATATAAAATAAAATAAATGACGTAACATAGCCTTGTGCGACGCTTTACTAATTTCTATTCTCTCGTGGCGTAAGCTATACATACGAGGTGAGTTTTAGTTGACTGGAATCCTTGATGGGGGTGAATCAGTGCGAGCATATAACCAACTTTTGTCAAAAAATGTGTGGAAAAAAAAAAACATTAAGTAACTTAGTTTACTTAAAATATTTTTGTTATTTTTTTATTTTTAATGAAATTAGCCATTAACTGTAAGTTTTTAGGTAGTATAGTTATAGAGGTGTCATGTAATTACTATCGTGTGCAAGCACCCCCAAATACCTAGCAGGCGGCGGCGGCGGGTGATGTTAGTTTTCTTGTTTATTTGCAAAATATAAGATTTACGATGGAAAAGCTGGTGTTAATTATGCGAGATTGCGTTTCTTCGTGAACTAAATTCGGAATTAGTTCATTCCAGCGAAACAGCGAACGTGTAACATGTGTCTGAGTGTGTCTTGTTATTGCATTAGATCGACAGTATTGAAAATGCAATTCCGCTCATTTTGTACCAACGTAAAATAGTAACTCAGCCGGGAATCGAACCCGGACCCTAACAATATACGATCAGGCGATCTAACTACTATGTCACCGGTATTCCAGAATGTTTTATAATGTTGCAGGATATTCTAGAATGCTAAGGGAAGCAGAACATAGGTAATAATTAAAGTCGTATTTTTGTAAATTCCCTAATTATATTTGAATTTAAATTAATTCATGGAACTATTTATTTTCCAGAAATACTATGTAAGTTTGAATTGTACGTACCGGTAAATTACACAGCGAGGAGATCGCATCTATTGTTTAATGTACCGTACCATCGTAGACATATTTTTGTAGACAGGGTAGTGGGGAGGGTTATAACTGTTCTTAATTCATTACCCATAGAAATGGACATCTTTTGTCCCTTTGGCAGCTAAAAAGGCAACTCCCTGCTATCTCATGTTTATCATAATCTGTCTTCTATTTAGTTTTATATTATATGTTTTTTTCTTGTTCAATGTTAGCATTAATTTAGTTATGTAAGTCATTTATTATGGACTTACACTCTAGATATAATATTCAAGGGCGATTTGGATTCGTCTGTAATGCTCTTGAATGATATTTGAAACTAATAAATAAATGACAGATCAAGATATATGATATATGATAAATAGCTGTAGGTTCATATATTAGTATAAGTACATATGTATCATTTTAATAATATATTTATTTGATATATCACTTTTATAAATCCATAAAAGAAGTGGTTAAAACTATGAAGCTTTATGAATTGAGTTGTGACAAATGAACGGCTGTTATTAGAAGCGTATGCTGTAATCGTACTTGCATCAGATAAAATCGCATGAATATAAGACAACGATAAAAGATAAAGTATATAAGTTACACCTACAAATAGTTAGGCCACTAAGACCCATTTGTAAGGGTCGGCCAAACTCACAGGTCAACTTTTCATCCGGCAGCCTCCACGCAGAAGTACGAGCCAGGGTAGGACCCTGGCCTGCTGGCCAGTTCCCCTAGGAATCTACACGGTTTGCTCACCGTGCGGCGTCAGCCAATCGACTGTGCATTCCGACTGATGGTCGGGGGAGTCTGGAAACAGCTTTGTTTACTATAGAGCGTGGGCGGTTGGCCTTGTGGCGGCCGCTTTTGAAACGGCCATTCGGCTACACGATACCGGGTGAACAGCCGGGAAAAGAATGCCGTGGTCCGCGATAGATTTGGTAGACATCGAATCACCGCAACTCAAGGGAGATCAAACCTATAGCCAGTAGGGAGGCTGGAGAAATCTGGCCATAACTGGTAGCGGCGGCACTTGGTATGCCCGCTGGTTTAACTACCTGGTGCCGGTCGTTAAGGGTTGGACTCTCGCGGGCTAGTTGGCGGAGCTAAATAGTGGATTGTCATTGTCAAGTCTTCTACGCTCATACCACGGCTGAAAGAACGATCACATATCGTTATACCAGCCTGGGGTGACGGGTTCGCCCGTTGTAGTCGACACCGCCCAACTACGCCTATACATATTATTATAGTAAATGCAATTATTTTTTTTCCAACAGGTGTAATAATATTCGGTTCCGACCAGGAAGTAGCCGGAGTAATGCGGGCTGTTCGCAGACTGAACGCAACAGGTGTGTTCAGTTGGGTTGGATCAGACGGATGGTCCGCCAGGGCACTTGTATCCAGTAACGGAAATGAAAAAGCGGTAAGTGATTGCTGCAATTTATACGTTTTGTTATCTGATATAGAGGTAAGGCGTGCCCGTAGCATGTATTACGATATAGGAAACTATGATAATTACATCGATACATACAGCAATAATATAAAACAATAAAAAGGATTGGCAGAGTCTGAAACAAGGTTGGGCCAAAAGAAATACCATTGTGCAAGAATAACAGACATATCCGAGCTAATATAATATAATATAATCGCCGAATATATATGAACTAAAAACTAGAGAGCTCGCTGCCCTGGAACAAGTCCTGGCACTTAGTTAGGCAGCAGCAGTACATACCTGCTAATGCTCATATCGGCCGTGTTCAATTTTAATAATATTTTTTTTTATTGATATGATTGTTAGTGAGACCTATGCATTGTAAATGAAATGTTAATTTGATTAAATAAATAAATAAATAAAATATAAGTATATTCATTATATTACCTATATATCATACCTATAATATATATATCAAGTATATTCATTATAATACATATATCATACCTAAACTTAAATATAAATATAGTTATATATATACATAATATTTTTTATCTATTTTGTCTTTTCCTTTCACCTCACTTCCTATCCTGATTCACCCCATTCCCAAGCGGAAACAATATAAAATTATAATGCGTTTATTTTGTATTCATTATATATTCGGAATCACATTAATGGATTTTGGTCACTTTTAAATACGTTTTTATTGCATTGTATATAGTTCTGTTTGGTTCCAGAATAAAATAATAAATTTAAAAATCACCAGGCTAATATAATCATAATTCTACAGTAATCAATAATTATAGTTACCTATATTATGGTATTTAAATGAAAGTGATTTTACAATGTTTTATAAAAATAACAAATCCAGCTATTTATCCTAATTTATCACCAGTTTACATTTTAATTTTACTTTGATTGTCCTGCTAATAAGGATTAATAATAACTGTTAGTATATACATTTTTTCAACTTTATCTTGTCCTATTCTTTACCCAGGTTTTATATAGGTTATATAATTATGTATACAACATTATAAATAGGATAGAAAACGAATTTACCGCGTGAAATTTGTAGCACCCGACGTTTCGGTGACGTTGCAGCCGCCGTTGTCCAGGGTAGACTGAAGAGCTGTCAATCCGTTGTTTTGCGGGTAGGCCGCGTACCGCTTCCGCCACTGCGTAGGTTATAACGGTGGTGGGGGGCCTGGCTCGGAGCGCGGGAATTTTGAAAATCCGTCCTGCACACAACACTCACTGTATCCTGTTTTACGTCTTTGCGTTCGGCGTTCGGCGGCGGGAACATTTTAAGAAGAGGGTTCCACGTAGAAGAGAGTTTGTGACCGTCGTCTCTGTTAAAGTTCGGGGTTCTTCTTATTTCAATGGCTTCCCGGATCATGCGAGGAAAGTAGAATTGTTCTTTGGATAGCACAATGGGATTTTGAAACTGCATCCAGTGGTTACTTCCGCTATTCAATATATGTTCGCAGATCGCCGATTTTTCTCGCTGAACGTTTTTAACAGCTTTGATGTATTCTGACAGTCGCGTGGCTATGGGCCGTTTCGTTTGTCCAACGTAGGCTAGACCGCAACTGCATTCGACTTTATACACACTCGGGGTTTGCAGTGGTATTACATCCTTTACAGACCTCAAAAATCGAGCTATATTTTGGGTCGGTTTGAAGATCGTTTTTATATCGAATCTTTTTAGCATCTTACTTATTCGATCTGTCACGCCCTTGACGTATGGTAAGAATGCTCTTGATCTGCTCGGTTTTTGAGTTTCGTCTGTATTAGATCGTGTGCGTGTCTCGTGATATTTACCGTATCCATTTTTCCTAAGGACATCATTGACATGTTCCATCTCCGTCGCAAAATGCTCAGCGTCGCATAGATCGCGTGCTCGATTCACGAGGGACGTTTGCACTGAACGTAGATGGTAGGGATGATGGTGTGAGCTTGCATGTAAATATCTGTCCGTATGTGTGGGCTTCCGATATACCGTATGTCCGAGAGTATTGTCACTTCTCCTCGTCACTTTGACATCCAAAAATGGTAGGGAGCCGTCCTTCTCTACTTCATAGGTGAATCTGATTTTTGGGTATATGGAGTTTAGATGACCCAGGAATTCATTCACCGTTTGAATGTTGCCTTTTAGGATGCAGAAGGTATCATCCACGTAGCGAAGCCAGAGACTGGCTAAGCCCGCGGCCTACCTACTTGTTGAGTTTAAAAGAGTTATGAATATTAATTTCCTTATAATAATTATACTTTTATGTATCTGAAAGTTCACTAAATATCTAAAATGTAATCAGGACAGGAAACTCTTAAGGATACCTGTATAAATTAGATATTTTTTCTTTATACTTGTTTGAAGTAAGAAAATTTATCACAAAGAGTTCCCGGCTCCCAATGGAAGATGACTTTATTTCTATTTCAGACACATCGTTTCTGATCATTATTAATTTAATGAAGTAAATCTTGGCAAAGGTCGGTAATTATGTTACTGTAAAGCTGTTTCCTCCCTCTCATTCTTCCCCTTTATCATGCTGGCAGTGGCTAAATAATTACCATAATTCCCGGAAAGTTGGCCAAGGCTCCCACGTAGAACCGAAAGCTTCTTGACTTGGAATGAAAGTAATGTTTTATTCTGTCAAGTGGGCCACACTTTTATCGCTTTGATTTATTACCGTCGTACCCCATTCACTTAGCGGCGTAAATCGTCTAAAGAAGAGCGGGTTAGTGTTAACAGCAATAGTGTGTCCTGCGTCCGGTTATAATTTTCAACAAAAACATATTGCAATAAAAACGAATTTACAGCGGGAATTGTGTAGCATCCGATATTTCCGCGATGTTGCAACCGTCGCTCCCCAAAATAGACAACGTCTACAAGACAATGTAGAACAGTCATCGGCGTACGACGGACATACCCTAGACAACGGCGATTGCAACATCGCCGAAACGTCGGGTGCTACAAACTTCCCGCGGTAAAATCGTTATTATCCTATTTATAGTATCAAACAAATGCGATATTTTACGATTTCAACATATTGCTATTATGTTCATGTATTAGGTTTTCATGCGTTAAGGCTGATTTACATTGATTCAGTATCTGTGCTGGATCCAGTGCTGGGTCGGAATAGACGGTCGGTCTCTTCCGATCCAGCACTGGATACTGGACGCTGATCTTTATAAAAACGTGTTTACATTGAGACAGAGGCAATCTAGCAAAGGAACCCAGTGACGCTAGATACAGCTACTGGACCATTGTGAATCAGCCTTTAGTTATGTATAATATTAGTTTACAACATATGTATTTCTTGAAGGAGGTTAGGTCGAAAAATACGAAAAATATAGGATAAAATGTAAGAAGTGTGCGAGATATCGCTAGGGCGCCATCCGCTATCCGACTGAGATTCACTGATTAAAGGCCAAATAGCGCGATCTGGTTATCCGGCAATTAAGAACTGCTAGGGAGGTTTGCTGACAAAGCTCAGTCATAACGAATGACAAGGAGAGAATAAACTCCCACGCCAAGCGGCGCACCTGGCCGGCTTCCTTTTATGCCCGCGCTACACGTTGGCCAAGGCTCTGCCGCATCGCTAAGTTGAAAGCGAGAGAAACGTATAAGAAAGGGCGAAAATTCATAGGAAGTGGCCAAACCATTGGCCAACTTTATAGCGGGAAATAAAAGGAGCATGGTTAGACGAACAATGACCGGCCCCTTTACTGAGTAATTACTAAATTAAATTAAGAAACAGCTTGCAAAAAATAAAAAGAAAAGCATATGCGTCAATAAAAATAAAATCATATGTGAATTAATAAAATTTAGAAACTGTATACACTAATAGGTATTAATAATAAATAAATTAAAAATACAAACGGAGCTGCCATGGAATTCACCGACCGGAGTCGGGTCCATCATAATACTATTTTTTACACTTCTGGGGGGTGTGCAGTGGATTCCGTATTAACGACCGGCTGTGGTAGATTTAGGACAGCTGTCTTGCCACATGTGAGCGTTCACCTTACCACCCATTCACTCCCCCTTCGAAGCCATGGAATTTGAGATGCGCAAATCGCGATTTAAGACTTATTAACCGGAAAAAAAGTAAATTTGAAAAGATCATAAGTAATAACAAAATAAATTAAAAAATAAAAAAAAAACAATAAATGAAAATGACGTTAAAATAGTTAGTATTTAAATAATCATAAATACTAAAAAAACAGTGTAAAATAATCATAGGTTCTCAAATGTAAAAAATAAAAATTGGTTCAAAAAATTAAAAAAATGCATAAAATATAAATGTCGCATACTTACCTAAAAACTATAATAAAAACCTATAATGCCCTAACAATATAAATACTACAAAAACTATATTTTTATACATTTTCGTTTACCATTCCAAACATATCATTCAGACAAATATATTTAGTGCTCTATATACATATAATAATCCCCCTTCTTGGTTAATGAGGTAACCAAGACGTAACAGATTATTTAACGGTTGTAGTTTTATTGGTAGCCTTGATTGCTTCAGAAATCCCGGAAACGATGAATGATTAGTTGCTTTGTCCATACGCGGTGTTTTTACGGGATATGAGCATACTTCTTGAGTGCGCTGCTCTCGTATATACATTGCACTCCCTTATTAAATCTCGGTTGAATTTAAACCGTCTTTGTAGTAAGACCAATTTAACGTACAGCTGTTTGATGATAAGGACATTGCAAAGATTAAAAGTTCATAGGGATATCGATACGGCTTATACGCTATAATCTTCACTATGATTTTTTGAGCCTTTTTCTAATCGACGGAGAATAGTCGTCGCACAACCCCCCCGTTCCTATTGTTCCATAACATAGAATAGACTTTACTGATACGTAGTATGTAGTTTTCAGTATTCCCGGATCTCAACTATTTCTAATTTCTCGGAATAAGTAAACAAATAACCTGAAATAAATTAAAAAAACGCGGAATAAACCTCTTTGGAATTACTACAAAAAAAAACAAACTAAATATCGCTAAAACTGGTTTACAGAACAGAACTACGAGTGTAACCTTGGAATAATAAAAAAAAACTGAGCGCATATCTATAAAATCAATTTAAGATGAAGAATCTAAATTTGTGGCAAAATAATATGAAAAAACTAACAAGATTTTAAAGAAATTTATCTGAAAAAGTAGCTAAATTAAAAAAAAAACCAAAAAAAAAGTGCCTGGAAAGAACTATTTGGCTAAAACATGCTTTGGAAAATGTCAGTGGTTAGTCACGTGTGGATTTTGCAATCAGGGCGTCTAGGGAATAGGCCCGAGGACGAGCTTCTTCATATGTAATCAGCTGGATTGTTGAAACTGTCCATGTTCTGTTAAGAAAACTGCATCACGGAGATGCTTCTCGACGCTGATTTTCCC
Organism: Micropterix aruncella; assembly: GCA_944548615.1. Lineage (NCBI taxonomy): Eukaryota > Metazoa > Arthropoda > Insecta > Lepidoptera > Micropterigidae > Micropterix > Micropterix aruncella. Next base: position 20,779,400 of record OX155958.1, read on the forward strand.
GATAGAAAATCTTACATTTTAATGTGATATTCAAGTCGGTCGGCAGCCATTAGCAATTTAGTTTCTCATTTTGTTCGGGCACCCGCCGGGACAGTTGGGCAGTGTCGACTACAATGGGCGAACCCATCACCCTATGCTGGTATACCGATATTTGATCGTTTTTTCAACCGTGGGATGAGCGTAGAAGACTTAGACAATGACAATCCACTATCTAGTTCCGCCAACTAGCCAGCGAGAGACCAACCCTTACCCCCCGGCACCGGGTAGTTAACCCAGCAGAAAGACCAAGTGCCCTCGCTACCAGTTATAGCCAGATTTCTCCGGCCTCCCGACTAGTTACAGGTTCGAGGTTGCTTGAGCGATCCTCTCCCTTGCGTATCGGTGATACGGTGTATATCAAATCTATCGCTGACCACGGCATACTTTGCCCGGCTCTTCCCCGGTATATGGTGGCCGAATAGTCGTTTCATGAGTAGTTGCCATCGCTTTATAGGAAACAATACTGTTTCCAAACTCCCCCGGCTGTCAGTCGGAATGCACAATCGATTGACTGACGCGGCACAATACGCAAATCGTCCAGGAGCGCTCGATGGTTGACTCGTAGGGGAAACTAGTCCGCCAGCCAGAGTCCTACCCGGACTCGCACTTCTGCGTGGATGCCGCTGGATAAGTGTTGACCCGTGCATTTGGCCGACCCTACACACAGCCACCGGGACATGGCAGTAGCACTATATATTTTTTTTTATTATTTGTGCCTACTGCCGGCTTCCGGGAGTCGGGGCTAGGACCCATGCTACTGCCTAATAGTTAGTTTATTTTAAATCTTTTTTTTTTTTTTTTAAATGCGTATTGTAAACAAACTTTTTTGTTCTGTTCGTAGGTCGAAGGCACACTAAGCGTCCAACCCCAAGCAAATGAGGTGCGAGGATTCACGGACTATTTCTTCAATCTGAACGTGGAAAATAACAAACGGAACCCGTGGTTCGTCGGTAAGTAATCTTAAATACAAACTTAGTTTCTCAAGTATAACTGAAATTTGAAACAGATAAAAAAAACCGTTTTGTAGTTTGTGTTTATTCTAGGTTTGTTAGGTTAGTTTGGTGAGGTCGTTTGGTTATACGGTTAGTATTTTGTTAGCACAGGTAGTATATACACATTCCATCCATACTATATGGATAGAATTTGCCTTAAAAGCTGCGATTACGGAGACAATGGGAGTTTTACCATTTTACAAAAAACTGATTTACACAAAAAATAAAATTCTAATAAAAGTTGAAGATCTGATATAGAATAGTTTCATGACCAATCAATAGTATGTAATATATAAAAAAAAATATTCCAGTGAAAAATTACAAAGTTATCAAATCCACAGATTAAGGGGATAATTCAAAATTTCTCGTATTAGATTTTTCTTTTGTATAGATATTTTATTAAAGGTCATAGAATGAGCAATCTCTACAAGTTGCTCATTCTATGACTAACATTTCTACACAAACAGGTTAAAATTTATATGACCGCTAATAACAGGATATTTTAATTTATAAAATATGAAGTTGAGACATAAATTTCAAGAAAATAGAACAGTATTTTTTCTTAAATAAATAATAAAAATATTTTTTCATAACACTCGACCAGTTCCTTCTAGGAAAAGAAATACTAAATGGAAGATTACATTTAAAGTACTCAAAATGTGCCTAATATTGTAATTTTAATGTATATTATGTAGTGAGTTCAAAATTGAAATAGATACAAAAAGTAAATCCCAATATGAAAATTCATACTGACACAGCAATCGTACACTGATTGCCAATCTACCCTGTGCGCAATAATATAGAATCTCACTACCATACCGAGGCTTCCTAGGTCATTCCCCGCACGTGGATAAACAGTGTAATTAGATCACGGTTGTGACTTCATTGCCAAATGCCCTGGAATCGATTTCGCGTCGACACGACTGTCCAGAGTAGGCACAGACACTCATGTGGACCATAAACGGAATCTTTAAAAACAGAAAACACACTGAAGCGTCAAATCTTGTCAATTTTTACCACGTCTTAATAAGGCTACGAACTTTCATCAAACTTTCATTGATTTCAATAACTAATCTACATTAAAACAATTTAATTTGTCAGGAACACTAATGGATTGCAACTTAATGTCACCTTATATATTAATATCAGATTACATCCAACAGTTACAATAAATTTTAGGTAAGATTTTATATCAATGTCATATTCTTTCAGTTTCCCATAGCAAACCAAATTACAATTCAACGAATCATAATCACATAATCAAAAATACATTCATTTGAGTAACCTACTTCATAAAGTGATTAAATCCCAGTGGAAATCTGAATCAATCGTCATATATATTTATTTTTTAGAAATTCGATGTTCTAAAAAAATTGCAATTTTCAATAAATGTATGCCATTTTCATGTCATTAAAATCGACGACACCACTCACTTTTCAGATTTTTTCTTTAACTGCCATCTGTATGTTTGGGACTTCCTATAAAATCAGACCCATTTACATTATCAGTGATGACGTCGTGTTTTGACAGATTTAATCAATATTAACCTAAGATTTATTACTATAATAGGTGCCTCTTGGCAGTCTTCCTTGATCTTAGGCTTGTCTAGTAAGTACTTGTCTAAGTACTTGTCTAATTGTCCAGAAGTTCAAATGTCAAAAAATGTATATAAATACATCGTGTTTAGTGTCAAATGAGAGGTGTCATGGAGTACATTCCGGAAATATACATGTACCTATATGGATAAATACATGAACTACTAATGTTTCATAAAAAAAACTTAATAAAAATAATTATAAATACAATAGTTTACTTTTTGTAACGGCAGTCGTGTTTTTTATTCTTTTTAATATATTACTTGTTAGTCGTAAATTTCTCGCATAGTAATTTTGTTATAATCTTACCTATTTTGTTCTTCAAATGTTCAACGTCGCGGAATAGAAAGCGATCTGTATTATGGGCACCTTAAAAGCTCTTCATTTATAGCAGACTCCCAGCCAGATTAAATACGACAGACATTAACTTAATCCTACTCGTGAAGAGAGGAGGGTTTTATGAATTCGTGCAGACAGCTACGGGCGATCCTTTTCACTATAAATCTTCAGCAATTTCATCGACATTGTATTTCAGAGATAAGGTGGGTGCGCTGCCTAAGATGGGACTTTGTAATTTGAGTTTTTAGTTTAGTTTACCAGAGGCTGAGACACCCAAGACCGTAAAGAAATATATTCGTACTACGGCGTTGAAATAAAAGGAGATTGAGTATATTATGGTAAACTTTTATTTAGGGTACAGTTTCTGTGTCCCGATGGGATTATTGCCATTTTTTTAAACCTAATTTATACAGAAAATACACATTATACAATTCTAAGAATTTATTAATAATGGCTTGGTACTTGAAAACAGTCGTTATATAATAAAACTATGTACTATGTATTCTAGGGTTAAAAGGGTAAAATAAACAAAATAATTCTAAATTTGAGCAGAGTATTTGCCAGAATGTTGCCTTGAGTTAGAAAAACATGAAATTGTTGACAGTTGTATAACTTTCTATTTTTAATAATTTTGTTTCTATCAACTGTTTGGAGGGTTTTTAATTTTAAGGATAAAATGCTCTTAAGTTTTAAATATTCTAGCGACTTATAAAAATAACAAACAACCCCCCCTCCCTCCCACCACCACCTTCCCCACTACCCCCACTCTCTCACTCTCCCCACTCCCCCCCAAACCTCCCCTCACCTCACCTCTACTTCCCCTATCCTCCATACCCCTCTCCTCCCCTCTATCCCCCCCCCAACCCCCCCCCCCCCCCCCCCCCTTAACCACCCACCCTCAAACTCCCCATGCAACGCTACCCCCCGCAATGCTCCTCCTTTCCCTCTTAGCCCTCCCCTCTATACTTCACCCCCCAGACCACCCCCTCAAAGCCCCTTTTGCATCCTAAGAACTTGGGTATCTATTAAAGCACTCTAGATAAGGCGGGGTAGGAAGCCACGGAAGAGAAGAATAACGGAAGAATAAATTTCAACTCAATTGAACGAAGCGTTTGGACGCTATCGTGGAGGAATGAAGACAGACAGACAGACACACAGAAGTGCGTCCACAATACTTTTCTTGCCAGGAAAGTAAAGCGTACGTGTTCATTATTAAATTAGGTAAAAAGATAAAACAGATAAGACACTGAAATATATTAAAACAAAAAAAAATCTTTTTAAAATAAACAAGGTTGTTTTTATTTATTTATTTTATTTCTGGCTATAAATATTTATTACAATTTTTTTTAGTTTTAAATTATTCTTATATTGTTTTTGGGATTTTTTTTTTTAAAGTATATTATTGTTTTCATCTGTGGAATTTTTATTTTTCAACTTATTATTAATAAGTTGATGAATATGAATTCGATTAAAGGCTTGGATGCACGGGAATCGGGATCAAAGTGCGTGAATCGGGCTGTTAAACTATATTAAAGTTCTGGGTCTCCGTAGGTTAGGTTGCCGTCAGAACTCAGTCAAAGTGTGTTAATCGGGCTGTAATTACGTGACTGGCTGTCAAAATCCCCAGGCTCCATTCGCCGTTGGAAACTCACTCAAAGTGCGTTGATAGATCACGTTGCGCATCAGACGTTTATTGTATCAGCTTTAGTAGTAAAATTCGTATAATTCACCGTAATAAAATTGGTAAAACTAACAATGTACGAAATGAAAATATAAATCTATTAGGATCGCGAAATTAATTCTGATGGAATTTTGGGAGAGAAGTGTGTACGGGTGGTAATTAAGTATCTGGCCGTGTGAATCACCGTACGGATATCTTCCACCGAAAATTCGGTCAAATCGATATCGCTGCACATTGAGGGTTCTATTCGCCCCGGAAAGTAAAAGTACAAAAACCAAAATGTTCATAAAATAAAAAACAAATCATTCAGTAAAATCGCGAAATAAATACTAAACGAATCTTTGATGAAAAAAGTATTAGCCAACGCACGTAATATTAAAAAAGTCAAAGCAAGTAATATTTAAAAAAAATATTGTATATTCGGCTCGTCGATTCAGATTCGTCGATTACGACTTGTTGACTTCCTAAATTATACAGTCCGCTGCCTGACATTCAGGACAACCATCGGTATTCGCATCGAGCGGTAGAAAATCTGACGCAAACAATGAATATGTTAATAAACTACGTATTAGTCATTCTATTTCGAAATAGAATTTGGGGGATAGTAATTGATCGAATGATCGTTCAAGACCAGACAAGTAGATCTGAACCTTGGAGTTGGAGGAGTAAATTGGACACGCCTTGTGTATTCTGAAATCCTATTACTCCTTAATTCCATTAGTTCTACTTTGTTTTATCCCTTCCATTAAGAGAGACAAAATATAGAGAAAATTGTTTATTTTCAGCTGTTGTTACAAAAAACTATGTAATTAAACTACAAGCTCTGCAAATTAGGGATATCCTCAGGATATCTCTTATCGTGGTTTTCGGGACACACCTATTAATTATTGATATATACAGGAAATCACAATTTAATGATATTTAAATAAAATAACCTAAATCAAATAAATTTATAATAAAATATTGAAATAATCAAAATCAAACAAATCCAAAAATTAAAATCAAAATATTTACCATCAATTAATCACGATACAAATTTATAAACAAACGAAAAAACAAGAGAAATAATCAAATTATCAGGTAATTATTTTAAAATAAAATTAAAATATGACATCTAAACATCTTCCTTTAATGATACACTCTTTAGTGGTCCTTTAATACTGCAATTGATATCGATCGCATTGCCTTTCCTAACCATTTCCATACAATGCAGAATAATAGGAGAAACTGCACTGGAAATGTGTAGTTGTGTGCTTGGGTATTGTAGCAAGTTAAATTACGTACCTAAATTTTATTACCGCTAAAACAATATGTGCGGCCGAATATGTGTAGTAAAACAATATGTGTAGTATTGCCCGCGTGTTCTCAACATAACGTGAGCGCTCGTTCTGTCCGTGACATGAATTGAATAATATAACAAAAATCTTGTTCACGCGTGTCGTGCAATTCGGGAGTTCATCAACGGGACTCACTAGCGTCTGGAATAGCTTTCTATCAGCAGATTAGCCAAGAAAAATCAAGTAGAAGCGGCATTTCAATGTACCTACTCCTTTTCTCATTCCTGGTTTTATCCGCACTTGGCTCTCCAGCTCTTACCAAAACTTTCTAAATTACACAGTCCGCTGCTTGACTTCAGGATATCAACCAAATATGGCAATATAGCATCGCGGAGCTCTGTATAAATAATAGTTAATAATAGTTAAATAATAGTTAATAAAAGTTAAATAATAGTTAAATAATAGTTAAAATAATATTTAATATTATTTAAATAATAAATATATATATATGGGCAAAATAACTGACCAATATGAAAGTAGGATTTTTTTTCTTTATTTTTATTTATTTGTTTATTATTCATAAAACCAAGGCATATTCGTAAAACCAGTAAAACCAAGGCATTGGAAAGTAAAATTAATAAATATATCACCGTAATTATACAAACAGAATGACACTTAGAAAACTAGCTATCAAATAAGAATAAATATGTAATTAATAGCCTGCAATCGTCAGCATTTTTACCGTCAACCTGCCAGGGTTGACGGTAAAAATATCAGAATTTCATTTAAGCACCGCAAAGCACGCGCCAACAAGTTCCACCTCGTAAGGTTAGTGCGTGAGAACAGATCCGGGTAAAGATGGTGCGATCGAGCACCAAGATAATTATTGGTACGAAAAGATCCATCTTGGCTAGTATGCTAAGGTTATCAGTTTTACCACGAATTAGATTAAAAACTTAGGACATGGTCAGCATTTCTCTTCTGAGACAGAGAATTATAGCCAACCATGCCTGTGTTAAATGCAGTGGTATACAAAAATCTTGAGGTACTTGTTAAGTAACTAGATAAAACTGTAGGAGATAGCTGTTCTAAGGTATATTATTTGTACCGACTTTTCCGTATTCCTTTTTCTCAGTTTAGTTTTTGTATAGTATTTGCCATATTATTAGACCCACCGAACATCTCAAAACAAATTTACTCTTTTCTATAATTTCTGAACAGTGCTTACTTTCAAGACCTACCCACCCATTGTGCAATTTCACAATAAACATTAGATACGTTCAAGTGTCTGTGTTGTATATTTCAATGAAGAGGTCTAGAAATATAATTTTTCACTAATAAACCATTTAATATTTGTTCTGCAATTAGAGTGGGTGTAGTTAGTATTAAAATTAAATAATACCTACTCCAAAACACCATTTTGTTTTTTAGAGTAGGTAGTGTGTTTTATTGTGAAAAAAAGTTTAGCAATTAGGTTACAGCCAAACTCGGGAGAGGATTCGTTCATAACATTTAAGTTTAAAATAATTATGCAAACCAAAACTAATATATGAAAAAAATACGCTTTTTCTGCAAAAATATTTATATATACCACAATTCAGATTTAATTATTCATTAGGAAAAAAGGGTATATATATACAACAATAATATAAACTGAATAGCCATTATCATTCTTTGATATAATAATAAAAATTAGAACGTTCTTACCTCCATTATCCTCCCCGTGAGGTTAAGGGATATTGAAAAGGGTAAATCAGTACTTAAATGCACTGTGGTTCAAAAAATATGGCATAAAACTGTACATTAAATATAAAGGGAAATCTTTATTTAGTATATTTTGGAAATATTTTATGTCTGAAATATTTATTTTGTAATCGACTGTTGGTTTGCCAAATAAATTTATCAAAAATAAAATAAAAATAAAGTTGCAATTTTAATATTGTGATAGCAATCGTTTTTAGTTTTCGATTTATAACATCCCTTGAAATGCATACTTAGTTAATGAAGACTTAAAAATAAATTTTTTAAAAATACTGTTATTAATATTTTTAATCATAACGGTATGTCATGTCATGTCATGTAATGATCATAATCATAATTATGATCATAATCGTGATCATAATCATAATCATAATCATTTAAAAAAGACATGGTATTGCCAATTACATTTCACATGTATACTTACATGTGGACAAGATTTCTACATAGAGTCCTAATTATAAATTCCGAAGACACCCCTCGTGGACATGTCCACATCTTTTACACAGATCGACATATCGATACAGATATTTTTAACCTTCATTTGCATATAAAAGCAATTTTTAACCTTCATTTGCATTTAACCTAGAAGAATTTTTTTGTTACCTTACCTATTTCTCTGTTCTTTCTTTATGTATTGTTTACTAGTTTACTGGCTATGTATTTAATTGGATAAAAAATAATTTAATCAATTGAAACAAATTAAATGTATTTTGACAATAATATATAAAATAATCGTAGTCATCTAATTTTTACGTTGAATAAAAAGGAAGTAAATAAAACATGTTTTTAATTTATTTAAAAGCATTTTAAATGAAACACGTCAATTGAAATGAAAAACGTTTATCACGTCCTTTTTGTTGTCTAATTAATTTTGATCTACGTAGGTTGATTATAATTAAGTACCAATTAACTAATAGGAATCAATAAATAATTATCGCAGTAACCTAAATTAGGCTGCTATGAATCTAAATTAAGTCAATATGCTACTATTATATCCATAACTAGTTTATAATTAAGGCTATTTCCATTTCAGTTTCCTCTTCTAAATGTTCCACAAATCATTGGAGTATTTAGCTAGTGCTTCTGGGAATTGCCATTCATTACGCCAATATTGCGTTCCATTACTAATTGGATGGCATACATACGGGCAAAGCTTGAAATCATTAATCTGGAGCTTATTGGAAAGTTACCTCAGATTTCCCGGGCTGAAATCACCAAGCTCTTGAAAAAAATGCGATACTCTGATTAATTACTACTATTATTAATTAGGAGAGCTCTTATCACATAATAGGCGACCACTAACCGATACCATGAAGAGCATCGTTTTTATAATTATATTTTTCTCCACGTAACACGTTTTTATGCCAAATCGAGTAAGTAACGTAATGATCCACTTTTAAACAATAACTGATTGGCTCTAACTTAGGCATACGAGTAGGTATATATATCAAATTTCAGGTTTCAAAACAGATTATTTTAAAGTCTACGAGGTATTCAAATAGATGCTACGAAAAACAACCTTTTAAAAGGGTTTTATCAATATTCTGTAAGGGTTTATCAATAAGCGCATCAACATGTCAGCGTGCATTCATATGTTTGGTTAATAATTTAGACTTTATAAAATAAAGTCAGTAAAGATTATTAATTTGGACTTAATTTGGTTATTAATTTAGACTTTATAAAATAGTCAGTAAAGACGCGCATTAGTAAAGATTTTATAGAATAAATCATAAATACATAAACCAAAAATAAAGATACCTATATATAGATAAACCTTATAAATAGGTTTTATAAATATTCTGTAAGGGTTTATCAATAAACGTATCAATATCTCAGCGTGCATTCATAAGTTTGATAATTAATTTAGACTTTATAAAATAAAGTCAGTAAAGTAAGATAGTTAAAGATTTCATAGAATATTGTTATAGAATCTTAATAGGAATTTTTCATAGAGATTTTATAGAATCATAAATATATAAAGCAAAAATTACGAGACGCGCCATTATTATGCTAATAAAAGGAATATTAACTTAGCAAAAAGTACTTACACTCGTACCTATAAAGTAATTTTTATTAAAAAAAAAAATATTTTGTACTGCCCTCTTTTATTCATATGTTGTCTTATATATTTTACTTTAAACATAAATGTGACAAAACTGAAAAGTTAAAAGTTAATCCTAAGTTGCGGCGACGTCGTAGCGTTCTAAAATATTTATATACAGCTATAATAGATAACATAAAACAGATTTAAAGCGTAAAATTTGTAACACCCGACGTTTCGGCGATGTTGCAACCGCCCTTGTCTAGTGTAGACTATTTTTCTGCCAATAGTCATCTGCGTGTACGCCGCAAACTGCTGCTGTTAATTCGCAGATTATAACGGTGTTACAACGGTATTGAATTTGGAAAAAAATGAAGTAATAGCAGCGCGGCGGTTTGCCGCCAACACGCATATGACGATTGGCAGTACTTCAGTCTACCTTGGAAAACGGTTGCAAAATCGCCGATACGTTGGGTGCTACAAACTTCACGTAGTAAATTAGTTTTTACACGACTGCCCAACAAAAATGGAGTGTAATGTGTTCAGGGTTCATCTATGTATGTTTTTCGTTTATTTATTTAGCCATAACTTCTAAACGCTTTAACCGATTTAGAAATTAGTGGTATTGTTAGAATTATTATGTCATCCCGAGTGTCATAGGGTACTTTTACTGTTAAAATATCATGTAAATAGTTGTCTAAATATCCAAATTTCCAAATGTCAATAAATGATCATAAATATATCGTGTTAAGTGTCAAATGAAATGTCTGATTGAATACATTTCGAAAATATATTTGTGTCTATCTGGATAAATGCATGAACGACAAATATTTTATAAAAGAGCCGTAATAAAAATAATTGTAAATACTTCTACTACAGTTCACTTTTTGAAACGGCAGTCGTGTTTTTTATTCCTTTTAATATATTTACTTGTTATACATATTCGATTTCATACATATATAAAAGTAGCTCTTAATAGTGATCAAATACATTCACAAGCTTTTTCCCTTTAGATATCCCTCTCTTACTATCTCCGCGCTACATTCACTGCATCTAGACTTCATTAAAAGGGGATTTTCCGATTCAGTGCACTGTCCAACTGGTGGCTAAATTCTCATATATATTTTAACGTCCATCGTCCGCATTAGGAAGTCTTACGCCCTCCTTAACTTAATAACAGCTAGGATGGCAGAGAGAGCATCCTCTGCTTTACCTTGAAGTGCTTTATTCGCTCTCAGAGTACAGGCGGACTGGCAGCTATTGTCCTCGAATGATTCACTCCAGGGAATTTCCATTTATTTCTCGTACGGTCATGTGGTTTGAATTCGAGAATTCCTCTTTTATGTACATTTCCAAGGTAAACCACGCGATCGAATAAATATGATTATAATACTAGTAAGTTGATAACGAGGTAGAATACAAGGTTTTAGAAATCGACGAACAAATAACGAAATAATTCATAGGTAGATTAATTACTAAATACTAGTGATTTAGTTATATTGATTGTATTACAATATTATTCGATTACTCAGACCAGTGACCAAAAATATAAACTATTCTAAGACACTGAAAAGCAGATTGCGTTGATATCGGGTTTTCTAAACAAATAAGAAATTATTTGGCTGTCTGAAATAACTTCCAGTCGTCCGTTCCAACGTTCCAGGGTTGGTCACACTCACCGTTCAACACCCATCCGGCAGCCTCCACGCATGAAGTGCGATCCCGGGTAGGACTCTGGCCTTGGGGCTAGTTTCCCCTAGGAGTCAATCTTCTGGCGCTCCTAGACGGTCTACGCACCGTGCGGCGTAAGCCAATCGATTGTGCATTCTGACTAACAGTCGGGAGAGTCTGAAAGCAGTACTGTTTCCTATAGAGCGGGGGTGGTTGCTGACCTTACGGTGACCGCTCTTAAAACCACCATCGGCTACTAGATCCCGGGTGAACAGCCGGACAAAAGATGCCGTGGTCCGCGATAGATTCGGTTTACACCGTTTCACCGCTTCGTAAGGGAGAGGACCGCGCAAGCGACCTCAAACTCGTAACTAGTCAAGAGACCGGAGTAATCTGGTCGCAACTGGAAATAAGCACGTGAGTGTAAACCCGCTGGGTTACATACCTGGTTATCTCGCGGATAAGGCGTTGGCCTCTTACGGGCATGTGGCGGAGCTTGACGGTGGACTGTTTTATATTAGTCTTCTGCGTTCACTTCACGGGAGATATAACGACCAATCGTTAAAACTTTCTGAGGTGACGGGTTCGCCCGTTGTAGTAGACAGCTCTAGTTATAGAATCAGGATGACCTGATCCTGATGATCAGCATGCTGATGATCAGCATGAGCTTACCATTAAAATAAATACATTGTCATCGGAATTGAATCTGAATTTAAGGAGTTCCCTCATTTTTTCCTGGATCCCATCATCAGAACAGGATTTTGATAAATTTGGTCCAATCTGCAATAATATCCTTTCAAATAAAAAAAGAATTATTCAAATCGGTTAAAATAAATGATAGAGTTCTGAGGTAACCAAAGAAAGATTCAACCGTATTGATTGTATCCTCCTTTTTTTTAAGTTAGTTAAAAATAGAAAAAGAAAGAAAAGTAAAAAAAGCAGTGATGGATTTCCTATATATATGTAGTTTCAAGAGTAGAGCAGCCGAGTAGCCTCAGGATGTCCTCACCGAAATTAATGAATTTTCTGCTACCCAATATAATGCTAATATTTAAACGCGCTTTTATTATGCTTTTCTTTCAGTTGATTTTTTTCAACGGAAAGGTTTTCATTTTAAAACGTCAAAATGGTCGACTGAATTGAAGCATACCTTCGTTAAAGTATATTTATTTTGTAATTTGAACAAATTACATTGCCACAAATTTACCTACCATTAAAAAAGTCTATAAAATACCGGACTTTTAAGTTAACATTAAATAAAACACCTTTTAAAATAAACACTGTAAAATTCTTTCGCCCCGTTTTTTTCCTTTAAATGTTAAAATATTCTTCGAAAAAACCCCGCATTATACAATATTTCTCTTTAAGTATAACGTATTGGATTGCAAAACAATTTAGTTTTAAATCAAGCACTCGTATTATAATAAATTTTCATAATTGAATTCAGAAGACTGATATAGTAGAAAATGGACGTGTAGTCAAGAAAAGTTGAATAATTGTTTCTTTTCTAAAAGCTTTTTCAATAAATCTAAGAAGAGTGCATTTTTTCCGGCTCGCTTTCCCGACCAAAAAAGCCGCGAAAGCCGCTTCGCCAATTTCTGTTTTGCACCTCATAAATCAGTATACATGCCGTTGAGATCCAATAAAACTGCTACAGTTTTTTTATAGAGAAAGACATTAGTTACCTTTTAAAAAAGATATATTTTACACTTTGACTAAGGGCTTTCGATCTTTTCGGCCGTACAGACATTCCAAAAATCAGTAAAGAAAAAAGTTTTGAGCATCGCATCTTTCTTTATTCATTCAATCTCGTGCAATATTTCGCAGTAAACATGTTTAAGCATTATTATTTATTTGCAGAATATATTATTTTAATAGATTTTGATGGCCAAATGGGTATTATTTAATAAAAAAAGAGGCATAAATCCTTTTGAACGATAATAAATAGCGTGAGAGAAATAAATACTCGTATATAAATTTGGCGAACTCTGAATACATATGTAACCAGAGAAGTACAAGCCTATTTTTCCAATTTATTTATTTATTTATTTGAGAATTAATTACTATAAAACATTGATTTGCTTACAAAAATAACAGGAACCGAATGGCAGAACCTTAACCTTTTGCTTATTTGATTCTGTCACCCAACTGGGACTAGCCCGTTCTTGGGTGGACAGGAGCCCGTTCTAGGATGGACAATAATAGATAAAAGCCACTTCCCTTTAGGGTGGTATTAACATTCTTAAAATTTATGCTGCTATAAATTATGTAGCTATGGATAAGGAATTATAGGCACAAAGTAAGATTAAACAAATATATATACCGCTCTATTTTATATGCGCCAAAACTCCATGGAAGAAATTTGTTAAAAAGGCTCAAAAGGTTATCCTGTTAGGTTCATATCGGGATCGCATCGCTATAGATATAGGTACAATATAAAAAACGGTATTCTTAGAACCAATGGATTGAAGAATACTGTAAAATGGTCGAAAGCTGATGTACTAGTTTATTACTGAAATTCGATAAAAAATACTTGGCTGATATATTCCGGAGCAACTCTTTATTATTGCTTAAATTTTTTCATGAATTTTACTGAGAAACTAATGAATTTAATATAACTTTCAATCGCTTTAAATGATTTATAACTTATCGACTTATACATGTCATTTTAAAAATCATAATTCGAAAATCATTGTAGGTTTCTCATATTATAGAAGATAAATGCTCCTTCCATGTAGAAGATAAATGCTGCACCATGAATATGATTTTCCTTATAGTTTTTACTACATTGCATATCCTCTATTATGAAAAGAATATCTAATTTATTTTAAACATTATCTCTTAGAATTTTGGGAAGATCACTTCAATTGCCGCTACCCCAACAGTTCCCGGACTCCCTATAATGCCGATTACAAGGTTGCCTGCACTGGGAAAGAAAAGCTTTCAAGAAACAACACCGATTTTGAGGGACAACTACAGTTCGTGTCTGATGCTGTTATGGCTTTTGCGTATGCTATTCGGTAAGTACCTATACTGATCTCATACTCTACATACCTGCGTCCTGCAATGTGGTTCTAAAGAAGAATGGCCATTCATAGTACTCTCAAAAAAAAGATTGTATCTTGAAAAAAATATTAATACATTAAAGCTCAAATAAAAATATAATTTCCAATTAGTTACACGACTATTCGTTTCGGGGTTAATTTTTAATGAAATATTACCACTTTTAAACTTCCGACTAATGTAGTACTCCATTTTTTTTAATTTGTCAATAATTGTCACGTGTGAAGCTACTGAAAAGGGATGTCTATTTTTCTAATGCGTGCTATTATGTTACATTATTGAGTACCTAGGTCTACGATATCGATCCCTGCATCGATCCTTTTCATTCGATAACAAATCCTTATTCACTCGTCATAAACAAAAAGTTGTGTTACGAACTTGAATTATACATAAAGAGCTATTTATTATTAATCAAGAAATTTTGAAAATAAACTTGGATTCAGCTATCTATATTTTACCGTATTTTAGATTTATAATGTAGGTAGATAATTCGAAGAAAAATCGGTAAAAGTAAAATCGATTTATTATTATTATCGACATGCATTTACCCCTAGTTTTTGTCAGCTTGATGTGACATTGATAATTTAAAGGGAGGGAGAATAAAACAAATTAATTAAATACCTAGTTTTTAATGTGCACTATCAAAATATACCTACTAAACTCATCTAAAACTATCAAAACAACGTTTAAATTAAATAATAGTTTGCATCTGTTATATTTTTTTTAAATATGTGGCTAAACCTAGCCTTTTTTTTTAAACTTTGGTTTTATTGCATTTAAAAATGCAATAAACTATATTCACTTGGACACGATCATCGTCCGATAATTACACACATAAAAATCCTTTTTTAGGCAATCTCGTAATAAATTGGTAGTTATAACTTATATACACATAGGTACCTTATGTGCTTTAAAGTATTTTAAAAATACAGCCATCTCTTGTATTTCAGTAGCATTACTTTCAAATATTGAATTATTAAAATAAAAAAGGTCGCATAAATTAACTATTCATGAAAATATATTCAAATGAATTCAATTATTTATTACGAAATCAAACAGTTTTACCGAGAAATGACATTAAAAATTAAATCATACCGATTTACAACAAATAAAACCGGTTACGGATTTCAATAAGATTACATAAATTACGTTTAAAAAACTACCTAATAATACTAAAGTACCTTCAATTTTAGCACTACATAAGAGGCTAGTGTTTAGGGTGCGTGTGTGTTTGTGGGAGTGTATTGAGCGTGTTGGTGTGGAGAGTGATCGTATATGCTAATAATTATACAGTATATAATAATAATAATATTAATCAATAAAAATAGCTAAAAAGAATAGTTAGTTTTTTGTATCGGTTTGGGTTTGATTTACGAAGTATTTGTATGTGATTATGTAATTATTAAAAATATCAATAACATGGGTATATAAATCTCACAGCAGCTTGTAAGTAGTCCATTTCTTGATGCATTTGTTTGCAAACGCGGCAATCGAAACGGGGTAAATTAGCGTGTGGTCCTCATTGGGGCGTTAATAATCTCGCTCACCAAGTAAGAGCATAGAACATCATTCAAATTGCGCCGATAAGATAGTGGTTTTATTTTAAATAGTAAGGCCGCCTTATGAGTAGTATAACAATAACTTTTGTCTCAAGATTAAAATTTGTATAATAAAAAGGAAATGTAAGACCTGAAAAAATCGAGAAATTTGGCGATAGATAGCATTACTATTATTAACTTTTACATAAATATATGGATTTATTATCAAAAAAATATAATATATTTTTTAACAAAAAATGAATTTATTTGATGATAGATTCTAAAAGTATATAGCTTTATCCAGATACTTTCTCAGCAATTCTATTATATTTAAGCAGCGTGTAACAGAAACATGTTTAATTTTTTTAATAGGGACATGCACGCCGATCTTTGTCATGGTCGTCCTGGATTATGCGATGCAATGCGACCTACTAGGGGACCGGATCTTTTACGATATCTTAGAAAAGTACAGTTTGAAGGTAAGCAATTTTTTATTTTAAAGTAAATTTAGAGGAAAGTAAAGTAAATTTTAAAGTAAAAAACGAAATAGTGTATACTCGTGTAATCAAAGATAATGAAATATTTATTTTAAAAGCGATTTTTATTAGCTTTCGAAATTGTTTTTTAGCTTTTTAAAAATCGGTTTTAAGCAACATTTAATTTTATAAATAAATAAAATTATATTTATAACATATCTTTCTAATTTGAACAATTTCTTCTTGTTTTCTACATCACTCTGAAAGAATTTACCACTTATAAATAAACATTTGAGTAAAATAATATTACATCTTCTGTGAATCTTTATCGCATCTCATTAGCAACGAGGGAATACTACCTTACATCGCACTAATCCACATTAGTTCGGTAAATGCGCAGAAAACTGCTCACTTGCCTCTGAAGAATTGCGGGTCGCTGCCAAGCTTTCTGCTATTACACGGATGTTACGCCGCCGAGTGGTAATTCACCGCCACCTATTACGCCACCTCCTTTAAAAATTCGCGAAAATTACTCATGAAAATAGCACGATAAAAGAGTGCCGGGGGTACTTAATTACAGTGTTTAAATTAAATACCAACGCAAATCATTTCTAGTTGAAATTTGAGGCAACGACGACAATCCAGGATCGATATTATTACCTAATTAGTTTCATAATTCTAGATACCTCAGACGATCTCTACAAATGCCTTAAAATGACCCGCAAAGGGCAAAAAAATATCTTCGGGTCTATATATATATTTGGAAAAAAAAAAATCGTTCATATTATGTCAGAAAATAGAACCGTTTCCTAAAGTTACTAATCTTTAGATATGTATATTTTTCCTTGCCACAATTCTATAATTCGTGTAAGTTAGCGAAGGGGTTAACCGAACTAAATCGGTTTATAAATGTGAGTAATTTTGAATAGATATAATTACAACGTTATAGAATATCATAAATCGTCAAAAACAGTCAAGAAAAACCTGTAAAAAATTATAACATCCTTAATTGTTACACAACATCATTAAAATTTCACACCAAACTGTTAAAAACTGAAAAATCTTTTTAAAATCCTATTTGGTGCTAAAACGTCACACAGCATCTTAAAAATTCTTAAAAATCAAATGTAATTAATGCTTTCACTTTGTTACAAAACTACTATTCACTTTGTTACAACTCAAATGTAATAAATGCTCTCACTTTGTTACAAACTGTTACAAAACTAAAGCTTTCAAGCCACGTTGTAAATGTGATAGAAATAATCCAGTCTACCTTTTTTTGAAAGAAGAAGAGACATATTTGATTACATGTAATATATTTTGAAATATATATAATAATAATTATAGGAAGGAGACTTGTAAAACATGAAAGAAAATCTTTCGTTTTAAGAAAATTTCAATTGCGTTTTTTTGGAAACTGTAAAATCTGGATTTTTCTGAATCAGTTATATTACATCAATATTATTTATTGCTAAAATGTAATAATATTAAGGGGGTATTCTGGTCTAGAGCCCTAAATTTTAGGCGTTTTTTCGAGTAGGATAAAAAAAACATTTTTACATTCCATTTTTTTTTCAAACTGTTCATTGACGTTTTAAAAATACAAAACAAAGAGCACAAAAAATATATAAAAATTTAAAGAGTTAAAGGCCAGTGAAATGGGGACTAAAAAAAGGACCGTCCTGGTTGACATGTTTCCAACCTTTGTAGTGTTATGAAAGAAATAAAAGCAAATAATTTTGATTATTAAGGACGTCGTATGGTCCGGACCATGGAAAAAAAGATTTTTTTGCCGCAAAATAGCGATGAATTTTTTTTCCACCGTTTTTTTATTTTTATTTTTTGTTATTGCATTTTTTTCAAATTTGTTGGAATTCTCAAGCAAAGATGAATTCCAACAAATTTCAAATAAATCGTTAAAGTAAAACTTGAGATAACATGTCAACCAAGTCGTTAAAAGTAGTTTCGAGAAAAAAATCGTTTAAAATTTGAGACAAAGTTTCGGGAACGTAACTCAAATAATGGTACTTGATTCTCACATTTGGTTTTATTTCGAAATAAACATTTTCTGAAATCCTTACAGCTAAGCGAGCTATTCTAGCTTCATTATAATGAAGTCGGGGATTACATTATAGGTAGTACGAGGGTCTATTGATCGATTGGTTCTGGCACGATCGGTTTATATGACACACATTTAGTTAGACGACATATTCCTAAAGGCATAAACTTTGAAAATATGCAAAGGAAAAAAAACTATTATTTCAAATTCCTAGACCGGAATACCCCCTTAAATTATGTCACTGCGGGAGGGAAGTAAATGTACGCTTACTTGAATAAACTATGATAATCACAAGTAAATAAGATCATTTTAAGGATATCGAGATAACTTCTTGATCATTATAACCATTGTCTACTCCATTTTAGGTTTTTATACTTGTCACAATTTTCATTCAAAACCAACTACTCTTAGTTGCTAAATTATCATTTCTGTGGTCCTAGAATATCCAGCACAAACAGAAATATGGTAGTTAAATTTTTATCATAAAATTATATATCATTATGATTGCTTACTCTTCGTCTGTTAACAAAATTGCTCGAGATGATCTATTATATATAAAAGAAGAAACTTATATGTAGACACAATATTTTTAAATAATAAGCTGGTATAGATGCTACAGCATATTATGGAGTATGTGAATATTTTAAACCTCTCAATAATAATAAATCCCCTACTTCTTCGTAACTTACATTGCCTTACATCTTAGAGCAAAAGAAACCTTGTACTTTTTATGGCTGGAGCATAAATTTGTCAGACCAACAGCGGCAGGTCACGACATTACTAACACCTCAAGGCGCTTGCAGCGGTTAGGAAACTCCACACAAATAATAAGGCCATAAATATTCCATATCAGCATGTCGCACATAGTACCGGATTACACTAATAGCAGAAGTAGCATTTACGCCTCGAGCATCATATATTATGTGCGGGAGAAAGTTGTCAAAGAGGGTCGTTGCTCATCGATGGGGTATTCTCTGTATTGCAATAGCAGTTAGAATGTGGTTACCTGCCACCCTGGAGAGGGAGACTAGGCGGTCAGAACGTACCGATGCAATAAAGGCTCCTTTACACATCTTTGGTGCGGTAAAAGAAACCTTTACTAATATTTTTATTGAAAATGATCACAGGGCATACAATACTAACAAGGCATATAAACTTCTTTAAAATATGACGAACTGGAAAATATAATATTAATAACACTGTGCTACAGATAAACAACACTTAGGACTTTTTTGCAATCTTTTGACGAAGATTTGAACA
This sequence comes from Micropterix aruncella, assembly GCA_944548615.1. Classification (NCBI taxonomy): domain Eukaryota; kingdom Metazoa; phylum Arthropoda; class Insecta; order Lepidoptera; family Micropterigidae; genus Micropterix; species Micropterix aruncella. The sequence goes on from OX155958.1 coordinate 20,799,192, forward strand.
TAGTGCTTCACTTTATTAATCGTATATTAAAATTTTCTAAATTACAATTTTCAAAGCTATGGAGAATACAACCGAAATTCTATATATTTCGCTGAGAGCGAGTTATAAGCGAAAAACTGAATCGGAGTGCCATTGTTCTAAGATGGCGGCTCGAGCGCAACAGGTTGAGAAGGCGACTTTTAGTATATTTAACAGTACACCTCAATGAACGTCTATGCCAAGATTTATATATTGTTAGTTATTTCTCACCGGGTCACCAAGGCATACCCGGAAACGAAGAGGCCGACAGACTGGCAAAACTGGGCACACTGGATTGCCGAGTGGAGCCAGCTGTAGGGGTCCCCTTCGCTACAGGTAAGAAAATCATCAGGGACTGCTTGGAGCAGGAACATCGGGCTTCCTGGAAACAGAGTCAGGGATGTCGCCAGGCAAAAGCCATGATGGAGCAACCACTACAGAAGAAAACCAAGGCCCTACTTGACATGAGCAAGAAGTACCTTAGAACCACTATCGGTCTCCTCACCGGACACACGACCCTTAGAGCTCATCTATTCAACCTTGGCTTGACTGAGAGTAAGGATTGCCGAATATGTGGCGAGGAACCTGAAGACAGCATACACATTGTTGGTCGCTGTCCAGGGCTCGCCGCCAAAAGACACAGTTTACTGGGACGAGCCTTTCTCGAACCCAGCGATCTGCCCAACTTGAAGGTCAGTGACCTACTTGGACTGGTAAGAAGTACCGGGCTACTAGCTGACCATTGACCTAACCACACAGTGGGTAGTTACAACAGACCTTACAGATCTAGGTGACATCAAGGGCTGGAAACAAGCCCCCCACTCCATCTACTACTACTACTAGGTATTTCTCCTAAATTTACCTTTTCCAGTGGGCCAATAGTAGATTCTAAGTGTTTTTACATACAAAATACTCTTTATCAAGTTATAAAAAAATATTTCAATTGTTATTTTAATTATTTCAATTACAGGTACCTATTTCAAATTCTGAACATGTAACACACAGTTCCTATCATGAAAAAAAACATAAATTTAAAGAATATAAAAAATATTAACGTTTCGTTGAAAAGTAGAGCTGGATCTTTCTTTAAGCTGCAGATAATATAAGACTAAAAATAAGCTTAAATATAAGACTATATAAAATCGGACCCATCAGAAGTGAAATCCAGCCGGGCGACAGTTCAATTTACCGATTCGCCGCAGGCGAGGAAAACTTTCCTCTCTGGTAAGCGAGTGTAAAAAAGCGGGAAATTTAAATCTAGAATTGAACGAAGCGTCAGTCAATTCAGTGCAACGCCGATGCTGATACGTAAAAGTTTGCCCTCACACCGAACTGAAAATATATGTATATTATGTTTGAAAATCATACAAAAATCTTGCTGGATCCAGAAATAATGGTGTTGTTCCCGGACATGGCAATACAACTATCAACTGTGTGGACTTGAGGAAGTCACCCATGCAAGGATATTATGACAACAATAGTGTGACTCGAGCCGTTGGGCCTCCAATGTCAGAATGACTGGACAGCAGTAAGCGACTTTGCATCCCCCCCTCCAATGCAATGGGAGGTAATGTTGTATAACTGGACTTCAATGAGGCTGAAAGTTTACCTAAATGCTTTTCAGCGCACAATTCTAGATACCAGCAACCTTGCCCGCTGGAGATATTCAGAATATAGTCCATGTCCCCTTTGTAGTAATATTCATCCCACAAACTAGAGCTGACAACTACAACTTTCGAAACCGTCACCTCAGTAAGTTTTAACGATGTTAGATCGTTTTGTTTCCCGTGAGGTGAGCGCAGAAGACTACGACAAAAAACAATCCACTGTCTAGTTACGCCATCTGCCCGTCAGAGGCCAACACCCTACGGCGGGGCACCGGTAAAGGTAACCAGCGGGCAACCTCGCCCCCTGACTACTAGTTTGGAAGGATATCTCCATCTGGAATTAACCTTCAAGATATTTCCTGCCCTCAGACTGGTTACAGGACCGAAGGTGCTTGCGCGGGCCTCTCCCTTATGGAGCAGTGATACGGTGTCTACCAAATCTATCGCGGACCACGGCATCCTTTGCCCGGCTTATTCACCCGGGATCGGGTGGTCGAATGGTCGTTTCAACGCTGTTTCCACAAGGTTATCAACTACCCCCGCTCTATAGGAAACATAACTATTCCCAGACCCTTCCGGCTGTTAGTCGGAATGCACAATGGATTGGCTGACGCCGCACGGTGCGCAAACCGTCCAAGAGCGCCAGAAGATTGACTCGTCTGGGAAACTAGCCCTCAGGCCAGAGTCCTGCCCGGGCTCGCACTTCATGCGTGGATGCCGCTGAATGGGTGTTGACCCGTGAGTGTGACTGACCCTGAACATATGGGTCTTCGTGGCCAACTCGAACAGGGCCCATTAGCTCCCACAGCTAGATATATTTTAACCGGATGCAAGTCGGCTTTAGTTATGGGTCGGTGCACCTCTCGTCATGAAAAAGTACTTATTCGCGTTATTCGCGAGGTAATCAGTCTATTTTCTATGACTCGTGCCTACGAGGGTGTGGAAAATACCGTCCAAACCCCCAATAAAGTTTGTGCGGAACGTCTTAAAACGCAAAAAAAAACCAATCCCAAACCGTTCTCAATAATACCAATAATACTATGTTCTCAATAACACTCCGGATTGGATTTTGTAGTTGATTCAGATTTTAAGCAGTATCATTTTCCTGAGAGTATAGGATGCACAGCCCCACAGACAAACCTCTTTTCTTTCTATCTCGGATTGTGACCCTTATGAGGATAAAGAAGAGAAAGTAAAATAAATAACCTAAAAATCTTATGACTATTGTCATCACTACTATTAACAGAATCACCCGCCAGTGCTCTTACACTATTACTACTATTATCACATAATATGTATTTATACTTTTACACCATTTCAGCCTAATTGGATAATAATAATATGTAATAGAATACTGAATAAATTCTGTAAATCTACATCATCTAGGATATAATCAGACTTCATTAATAATTATCTACCCATAAATTAATATTAGCCTACCTAAGTATTTAAAATTTACACAGTCTTTGCCATAAATAATTTGAGGCGAGCATCCAATTTCTTTCAGGTGCAAGTTTTCCTGGGGAGATATTATGAGAAACGGAGACGATGTTTCAATTTTCTACTAATTGTTTGGATAGCTAAGTGCCGGAGCTGAGTCACAGATTAGGAATTAGTAAAGTTGTTTATTTAATATACAAGATTCGTCACTACTTTGAAATTCGCCGGTTTGGCAATGCCGGTTAACTTTCATAAGAACATATTGAGTGATATCAAATTATGATATGTATTTATGAGACATATGTATTTATGATATGATTACAAAAATATTAAAGCTCTATTTACCAAGTTAAGCAGAACCTCATAACTTGTAGTGAAAATCGACATAGCAATGAAAAACAATCTAAATAAAATTATATTATTAATAATCTCAATCACTAATACATACCTACTCAAACCTACTTTGCATATTAAATACATTTTATAAATATTTCAAATACTCTAGCATGCACTAGCATAAAATTTTGGAAATCGTATTTAACGTATTCAACGGACCCGATTGTGTTTCTTCGTGAACTAAAATAGAAACCCAGTTTAACCCAACGAGACAGAGCAATACGTTAGAACGGAATATGAAATAAACTGTTCACGATTTTCCCGTACTAAAACTACCTGTCGAACTTATAGACGCCCGAATAACTTTGAATACAATTCTTGCGGTGTTAGATTTAGCTGATTTATCTTCGGTGGGTAGTTTTAATACGGAAAAGGGACAACCGTTCATTTCACATTTCGATCTGACGTATTTCTCTGTCTCGTTCACACGAAACTAATTTCTGATTGTAGTTCAAGAGAAACGCAATCGAGCCCAATGAAGTCAATGAAAAAATATTTTGCTATTTTGGGCAGCTATGTATATAGTGACAAATAAAGAAAACCCACAACTTAAAAATACATTGATATAGAATACATACATTTATTCACCCCACAATATTTTTTTAAAGAAAAAATCAAAGTTCATGGAGAATCGACCGTTAAAACCTTCTGAGAAGGTCATGAATAATTAACCATCTTAGAATATTTCAAGGTTATGTTCGTCTATGGTATAGAAGGCGCTGGTGTCGATTTCTGTGGAGTTTGGCGTATGCATATAATACTTGCGCAAGTCATGCTGTGTTTCGATATTCCATGCATTACAACTACGTGAATATTGAGTGTATTATTCATCGACAATACATACTGTAATAACGTTTAAAACCATAAATGAATTACACTTAAACACATACCGATTAAAGCATATTTCCAGATTTGCGCGCTAATTACTTTAATTAAGCATGGGTGTCTATGTGAACGAACTATTTCGGCCGCTAATTAATTTCAAAATATAACAGTCATTGCCTGGCAATAAATTGTTGTTCAATTCGACCGACACTATTGTCGATCCTGACGAAGCAGTCAACTGTCCTGTTGAATTTTTGAATTCAGTGGATTTACCGAAAATGCCATCACATAACTTGGGGTAAAAATTGGTTCAACAATCATATTGCTTCGCAATTTCAATGAACCTAAGCTATCCATTGGCACGCAATTGGTCATAAAACAATCATGGTCAATGTTCTTGACGCTACCATTTTAAACTGCAAGTTTCTGTGCGTGCTCTCGCGTTGGCAAACCATCAAGTTTGTTCATCCTACACCTCAGGGATTGACGAAAAACATTGTTCATCAACTCGTATTTAGATAAAAACAAAACACACTTTATTTTTTTTGTAATTAAGGTTCAACATTTATTTCAATACTTTTCTTTATTTCAATAATAAAAATATGACTGTCATTAAAAAAAATATTGAGTTTTTTTTCTAATTTCAATTTTTGTTTATACCATAAAAATGGTATTTTACTTTAAAAAACCCCTAGTTCACACTTTTTACGATTATTATAGGTAATTTAAAAGTAACTACAAAATTAAAAAGTACCTAGTTGTGTTTCAGATTGCTTGTTACAAAAGCAATTCAGGAAAATCGCTGTAAATAAATTATAATTTCAAAATAAGTCTCGCAGGAAAGCAAGATGTTATAGACATGGAATGAAAATTCCATTAAGGTGCATAAAATGTGATCACGACATCTCGCATCATTCACTTAGGTATTTGTGTCAGGTCTTCTAGAATGTTTTTGCAGATCATGAGTTTGTTTGGTGTTTTCTGGTACAATCTACTAATTAGTAACCTACCGCCAAAGAAAAAAAACCTTGTTATAATATTTTTTCAGAGGCGCTTGTGAATATTATTTATTAAAATATTATCATATACCCTAAAAGGGAGTTGGTAACTGCCCGTTTTCGGCCTTCGCGGTTCATCATCTCCGCCATCTATCGAGTTACGGGCGTGCAAAGTATGGGAACTATCGCACCGCATTAGACGGCGCATCGAGTGGAAAAATTTATTTTCGTCTATTCGTTTGTTTTATTCGTTTTTTTCGCACGTAAAGTTCAAAAAGTGCTCTTTTTTTTCGGCTGAGTAAATTTTTCTCATTTTTTGATTTTTGATAACTTTTCATCGCCTCTTTCCAACCGGAGAATCGTCTCTCTATGGGAAAATTCCGAAAAGTTGAAATTTTTTCTATTTTCAAATTCAAAATTGCGTTCGAAAACGCATCGACGAAAACGCGGAAACCGACATAACTCGAGAACGGATAGGAGCGGAGCGTTTCGGTCCGAGGAGCGATCGAAGGGCTCGGCGAGAGCTGCGAAATGGCATTTTTGAAATTTTGAAATTCCCAAAAAAATCATACAAATTTTCCATTTTTCCACTTTCGATAGGAAATATTTTTTTCGAAAAAAGTGTCATTTTCGGCTCCCTTAATTTTTCTCATTTTTTGATTTTTGTTAATTTTTCATCGCCTATTTCCAACCGGAGAATCGTCTGTCTATGGGAAAACTCCAAAAAGTAGAAATTTTCTTCGCCCGGCCGCCATATTGGATTTTGAAAATGCATCTAGAGAACGTCGAAAAAACGCACATTTTCCACGATCATTCGACGCAATCGAGAACGTCCAAATCGACGGCCCTCTACGGCGAGTCCAAGGACTGCACGTCCTTTACGATATTGCAGAAAAAAAATATTAAGTTTCTCCAAAAATTAGTAATAATTTTCACTTTGAAATTTGGTCAAAAAAACGCCCTCAAAACGAAAAAAGTGTTTTTTTCGGCTTCCTTAATTTTTCTCATTTTTTGATTTTTGTTAATTTTTCATCGCCTCTTTCCAACCGGAGAATCGTCTCTCTATGGGAAAAGTCTAAAAAGTAGAAATTTTCTTCGCCCGGCGGCCATATTGGATTTTGAAAATGCCACCAAAAAAACACATAAACCTGGATAATTCGACTCACGAACGTCCGAATGGATTCGCGTCTGCGCCAAGTCGAAGACCTAGACGTCCTTTACGAGATTGCCAAAAAAAATTTTCAAGTTTCTCCAAAAATTCATATAAATTTTCAATTTGAAATTTTTCACAAAAACACATTCGAAACGAAAAAAGTTTCATTTTTCGCATCCCACGCTTTGGGAAATAGCCGCTGCACCGTAATTGCGCAACTATCATCTCCACCCGAAAACCCTTCTCTCTATGGAAAAACTCCAAAAAGTTGAAATTTCCTTCGCGCCGCCGCCATATTGGATTTTGAAAATACAACGAAAAAACCGCAAAAACCTCGATAATTCGAATCGAAAACGTCGAAATGGATTCGCGTCTGTGGCAACTCGAAGTCCAAGAAATCCGTTACGAGACTCCCAAAAAAAAAATTGGAATTTCTCCAAAAATTCATATAAATTTTCCATTTTCCCAATTTTTAAAGGAATTTTTTTACAAAAAAAACGTAATTTTTCGGACTCCACGCTTTGGGAAGCAGCAGCGGGACCGAAATTGTGCAATGGACATTTCCACCCAAATACCCCCAACTCTATGGAAAAATTCCTAAAAGTTGAAATTTCCTTCAATTTTCTTCGTGCGGCCGCCATCTTTGATTTTGAAACGAGGCTACGAAAAAACCCGATTAGCGCAGAGAGGACGACCTCCCGTCGAGTTGTGTTCTACGGCGAGATGTAGCGCCTCGACCAGCACTACAAAGTGGCATTTTCAGAATTTTGAAATTTTGAAAAAAATTATATAAATTTTGATTTTGAATTTTTCCAACGAGTACAAAAATCACATTTTCCGATATCGATCGAGACAGACCGAACCTACCGCGTAGCGGTCTTAGGCGAGATAGACGCCCCGAGTGAGGTCTACGAAATGGCATTTTTGAAATTTTGACATTTTGAAATTTTTTATATAAACTTTCATTTTGAACATAGAAATTGTTATAAAAAAATCACATTTTTCACAAAATAACGAGATACAGTAAACCTACCGCGTTGCGGTGTTCGGACAGAACGAAGGCCTTTGAAATCTCTACGAAATGGCATTTTTGAAATTTTGACATTTTGAAATTTTTTATATAAACTTTCATTTTGAACATAGAATTTGTTATGAAAAAAATCACATTTTTCACAAAATAACGAGATAGAGTAAACCTACCGCGTTGCGGTGTTCGGACAGAACGAAGGCCTTTCAAATCTCTACGAAATGGCATTTTCGAAATTTTGACATTTTGAAATTTTTTATATAAACTTTCATTTTGAACATAGAAATTGTTATGAAAAAATCACATTTTTCACAAAAGAACGAGATAGAGTAAACCTACCGCGTTGCGGTCTTTGGCGAGATCGATACCCCGCTTAAGTTCTACAAAATGGCATTTTTGAAATTTTGACATTTTGAAAAATTTTATATAAAATTTCATTTTAAACATAGAAATTATTATGAAAAAATCACATTTTTCACAACATTTTATCTGTTTATTGAAAAATATCTTGATAGAGTAAACCTACCGCGTTGAGGTGTTCGGACAGAACGAAGGCCTTGATAATCTCTACGAAATGGCATTTTCGAAATTTTGACATTTTGAAATTTTTTATATAAACTTTCATTTTGAACATAGAAATTGTTATGAAAAAATCACATTTTTCACAAAATAACGAGATAGAGTAAACCTAACGCATTATGGTGTTCGGACAGAACGAAGGCCTTTGAAATCTCTACGAAATGGCATTTTCGAAATTTTGACATTTTGAAATTTTTTATATAAACTTTCATTTTGAACATAGAAATTGTTATGAAAAAATCACATTTTTCACAAAAGAACGAGATAGAGTAAACCTACCGCGTTGCGGTCTTTAGCGAGATCGACACCCCTCTTAAGCTCTACGAAATGGCATTTTCGAAATTTTGACATTTTGAAATTTTTTATATAAACTTTCATTTTGAACATAGAAATTGTTATGAAAAAATCACATTTTTCGAAATAAATCGAGATAGAGTAAACCTACCGCGTTGCGGTATTTGGCGAGATCGACACCCCGCTTAAGCTCTACAAAATGGCATTTTTGAAATTATGACATTTTGAAAAATTTTATATAAAATTTCATTTTAAACATAGAAATTATTATGAAAAAATCACATTTTTCACAAAATAACGAGATAGAGTAAACATACCGCGTTGCGGTGTTCAGACAGAACGAAGGACTTTGAAATCTCTACGAAATGGCATTTTCGAAATTTTGACATTTTGAAATTTTTTATATAAACTTTCATTTTGAACATAGAAATTGTTATGAAAAAATCATATTTTTCACAAAAGAACGAGATAGAGTAAACCTACCGCGATGCGGTCTTTGGCGAGATCGACACCCCGCTTAAGCTCTACAAAATGGCATTTTTGAAATTTTGAAATTTTGAAAAATTTTATATAAAATTTCATTTTAAACATAGAAATTATTATGAAAAAATCACATTTTTCGAAAAAGATCGTGACAGAGTAAACCTATAGCGCTACGGTGTTCGGACAGAACGACGGCCTCGGTAAGCTCTAGAAAATGGCATTTTTGAAATTTTGAAATTTTGAAAAATTTTATATAAACTTTCATTTTAAACATAGAAATTATTATGAAAAAATCACATTTTTCGAAAAAGATCGTGATAGAGTAAACCTATAGCGCTACGGTGTTCAAACAGAACGACGGCCTCGGTAATCTCTACAAAATGGCATTTTTGAAATTTTGAAATTTTGAAAAATTTTATATAAACTTTCATTTTGAACATAGAAATTGTTATGAAAAAATCACATTTTTCACAAAAGAACGAGATAGAGTAAACCTACCGCGTTGCAGTCTTTGGCGAGATCGACACCCCGCTTAAGCTCTACAAAATGGCATTTTTGAAATTTTGAAATTTTGAAAAATTTTGAAAATCGAACAAGAAAATGAGCGCGTTCTCGACCCGACTCAGTCGCGTTAGCGCGACTAACACTAAATGGGCTCACTCGACCTACCTATTTACTCTACCTATCGAATTATTTCGAAAGATCTCGATTTCGAAAGAAGAAGATTTCGATTTATTTCGAAAGATCGAAGGTGGCGACGCACGTAGGGGAAGGCGGGTAAAAAGCAAAAGTCGAACAAGAAAATGAGCGCGTTCTCGACTCGACTCAGTCGCTTTAGCGCGACTAACACCGAATGGGCTCACTCGACCTACCTATTTACTCTACCTATCTAACATAGTTCACAATGAAAGTAGATGTGCCCTTTCATACAATGAACAACAACAACACAACTCACTACCACCCCACCCCACTGGGCTCTAGTCCTATTACCTAAAAGGGAGTTGGTAACTGCCCGTTTTCGGCCTACGGGGTTCAGTATCTCCGCTATCTATCGAGGTACGCGCGCGCAAGTACGGGAACTCTCGCAGCGCATTAGACGGCGCGTCGAGTGGAAAAATTTATTTTCGTCTATTCGTTTGTTTTATTCGTTTTTTTCGCACGTAAAGTTCAAAAAGTGCTCTTTTTTTTCGGCTCCCTTAATTTTTCTCATTTTTTGATTTTTGTTAATTTTTCATCGCCTCTTGCCAACCGGAGAATCGTCTCTCTATAGGAAAACTCCGAAAAGTGGAAATTTTTTCGATTTTCAAATTCAAAATGGCGTTCGAAAACGCATCGACGAAAACGCGGAAACCGACATAACTCGAGAACGGATAGGAGCGGAGCGTTTCGGCCCGAGGAGCGATCGAAGGGCTCGGCGAGAGCTGCGAAATGGCATTTTTGAAATTTTGTAATTCCCAAAAAAATCATACAAATTTTCCATTTTTCCACTTTCGATAGGAAATATTTTTTTCGAAAAAAGTGTCATTTTCGGCTCCCTTAATTTTTCTCATTTTTTGATTTTTGTTAATTTTTCATCGCCTATTTCCAACCGGAGAATCGTCTCTCTATGGGAAAACTCCAAAAAGTAGAAATTTTCTTCGCGCGGCCGCCATATTGCATTTTGAAAATGCATCTAGAGAACGTCGAAAAAACGCACATTTTCCACGATAATTCGACGCAATCGAGAACGTCCAAATCGACGGCCGTCTACGGCGAGTCCAAGGACTGCATGTCCTCTACGATATTGCAGAAAAAAAATATTAAGTTTCTCCAAAAATTAGTAATAATTTTCACTTTGAAATTTGGTCAAAAAAACGCCCTCAAAACGAAAAAAGTGCTTTTTTCGGCTGACTTAATTTTTTTCATTTTTTGATTTTTGTTAATTTTTCATCGCTTCTTTCCAACCGGAGAATCGTCTCTCTATGGGAAAATCCCGAAAAGTTAAAATTTCCTTCGGGCGGCGGCCATATTGGATTTTGAAAATGCCACCAAAAAAACACATAAACCTCGATAATTCGACTCACGAACGTCCGAATGGATTCGCGTCTGCGGCAATTCGAAGACCTAGACGTCCTTTACGAGATTGCCAAAAAAAATTTTCAAGTTTCTCCAAAAATTCATATAAATTTTCAATTTGAAATTTTTCCAAAAAACGCATTCGAAACGAAAAAAGTTTCATATTTCGGATCCCACGCTTTGGGAAATAGCCGCGGGACCGTAATTGCGCAACTGTCATCTCCACCTAAAAACCCTTCTCTCTATGGAAAAACTCCAAAAAGTTGAAATTTCCTTCGCGCCGCCGCCATATTGGATTTTGAAAATACAACGAAAAAACCGCAAAAACCTCGATAATTCGAATCGAAAACGTCGAAATGGATTCGCGTCTGCGGCAACTCGAAGTCCGAGAAATCCGTTACGAGACTGCCAAAAAAAAAATTTGAATTTCTCCAAAAATTCATATAAATTTTCCATTTTCCCAATTTTTAAAGGAATTTTTTTACAAAAAAAACGTAATTTTTCGGCTCCCACGCTTTGGGAAGCAGCAGCGGGACCGAAATCGTGCAATGGACATTTCCACCCGAATACCCCCAACTCTATGGGAAAATTCCTAAAAGTTGAAATTTCCTTCAATTTTCTTCGTGCGGCCGCCATCTTTGATTTTGAAACGAGGCTACGAAAAAACCCGATTAGCGCAGAGAGGACGACCTCCCGTCGAGTTGTGTTCTACGGCGAGATGTAGCGCCTCGACCAGCACTACAAAGTGGCATTTTCAGAATTTTGAAATTTTGAAAAAATTTATATAAATTTTGATTTTGAATTTTTCCAACGAGTACAAAAATCACATTTTCCGATATCGATCGAGACAGACCGAACCTACCGCGTAGCGGTCTTAGGCGAGATAGACGCCCCGAGTGAGGTCTACGAAATGGCATTTTTGAAATTTTGACATTTTGAGATTTTTTATATAAACTTTCATTTTGAACATAGAAATTGTTATGAAAAAATCACATTTTTCACAAAATAACGAGATAGAGTAAACCTACCGCGTTGCGGTGTTTGGACAGAACGAAGGCCTTTGAAATCTCTACGAAATGGCATTTTCGAAATTTTGACATTTTGAAATTTTTTATATAAACTTTCATTTTGAACATAGAAATTGTTATGAAAAAATCACATTTTTCACAAAATAACGAGATAGAGTAAACCTACCGCGTTGCGGAGTTTGGACAGAACGAAGACCTTTGAAATCTCTACGAAATGGCATTTTCGAAATTTTGGCATTTTGAAATTTTTTATATAAACTTTCATTTTGAACATAGAAATTGTTATGAAAAAATCACATTTTTCACAAAATAACGAGATAGAGTAAACCTACCGCATTGCGGTGTTTGGACAGAACGAAGGCCTTTGAAATCTCTACCAAATGGCATTTTCGAAATTTTGACATTTTGAAATTTTTTATATAAACTTTCATTTTGAACATAGAAATTGTTATGAAAAAATCACATTTTTCACAAAACAACGAGATAGAGTAAACCTACCGCGTTGCGGTCTTTGGAGAGATCGACACCCCGCTTAAGTTCTACTAAATGGCATTTTCGAAATTTTGACATTTTGAAAAATTTTATATAAACTTTCATTTTAAACATAGAAATTATTATGAAAAAATCACATCTTTCACAAAATAACGAGATAGAGTAAACCTACCGCGTTGCGGTCTTTGGCGAGATCGACACCCCGCTTAAGCTCTACAAAATGGCATTTTTGAAATTTTGAAATTTTGAAAAATTTTATATAAAATTTCATTTTAAACATAGAAATTATTATGAAAAAATCACATTTTTCGAAAAAGATCGTGACAGAGTAAACCTATAGCGCTACGGTGTTTGGACAGAACGACGGCCTCGGTAAGCTCTAGAAAATGGCATTTTTGAAATTTTGAAATTTTGAAAAATTTTATATAAACTTTCATTTTAAACATAGAAATTATTATGAAAAATCATATTTTTCGTAAAAGATCGTGATAGAGTAAACCTATAGCGCTACGGTGTTTGGACAGAACGACGGCCTGGGTAATCTCTACAAAATGGCATTTTTGAAATTTTGAAATTTTGAAAAATTTTATATAAACTTTCATTTTGAACATAGAAATTGTTATGAAAAAATCACATTTTTCACAAAAGAACGAGATAGAGTAAACCTACCGCGTTGCAGTCTTTGGCGAGATCGACACCCCGCTTAAGCTCTACAAAATCCCATTTTTGAAATTTTGAAATTTTGAAAATTTTTGAAAATTGAACAAGAAAATGAGCGCGTTCTCGACCCGACTCAGTCGCGTTAGCGCGACTAACACTGAATGGGCTCACTCGACCTACCTATTTACTCTACCTATCGAATTATTTCTAAAGGTCTCGATTTCGAAAGAAGAAGATTTCGATTTATTTCGAAAGATCGAAGGTGGCGAGGCACGTAGGGGAAGGCGGGTAAAAAGCAAAAGTCGAACAAGAAAATGAGCGCGTTCTCGACTCGACTCAGTCGCGTTAGCGCGACTAATACCGAATGGGCTCACTCGACCTACCTATTTACTCTACCTATCTAACATAGTTTACGATGAAAGTAGATGTTACGATGTTACGATGAAAGTAGATGTTACGATGAAAGTAGATGAGGTAAAAAGCAAAAGTCGAACAAGAAAATGAGCGCGTTCTCGACTCGACTCAGTCGCGTTAGCGCGACTAACACCGAATGGGCTCACTCGACCTACCTATTTACTCTACCTATCTAACATAGTTTACGATGAAAGTAGATGTTCCCCAACCTAACAATGAACGACAACGAAAGTAGATGTGCCCTTTCATACAATGAGTAACAATAAAAGTAGATGTGCAAAAAAAAAAACTCACTACCACCCCACCCCACTGGGCTCTGTGCCACTCCGATCTGTGCCGCTCCGATCTAGTCCTATTCCCTAAAAGGGAGTTGGTAACTGCCCGTTTTCAGCCTTCGGGGTTCATCAACTCCGTTATCTATCGAGTTACGCGCGTGCAAGTACGGGAACTATCGCACTGCATTAGACGGCGCGTCGAGTGGAAAAATTTATTTTCGTCTATTCGTTCGTTTTATTCGTTTTTTTCGCGCGTAAAGTTCAAAAAGTGCTCTTTTTTTTTCGGCTTTGTACGATTTTTTATTCCTCAATTCGGTCAGTCTTTTTTCGGACCGCCTCGATCTCGACGACGCTCCGTCTGTGGAAAAATTCCGAAAAGTTGAAATTTTTTCGATTTTCAAATTCAAAATGGCGTTCGAAAACGCATCGACGAAAACGCGGAAACCGACACAACTCGAGAACGGATAGGAGCGGAGCGTTTTGGTCCGAGGAGCGATCGAAGGGCTCGGCGAGAGCTGCGAAATGGCATTTTTGAAATTTTGAAATTCCCAAAAAAATCATACAAATTTTCCATTTTTCCACTTTCGATAGGAAATATTTTTTTCGAAAAAAGTGTCATTTTCGGCGTCCCACGCTTTGGGAAGCAGCAGCGGGACCGAAATTCTGCTACGGACATTTCCACCCGAATACCCCCAACTCTATGGGAAAACTCCAAAAAGTAGAAATTTCCTTCGGCCGGCGGCCATATTGGATTTTGAAAATGCATCTAGAGAACATCGAAAAAACGCACATTTTCCACGATCATTCGACGCAATCGAGAACGTCCAAATCGACGGACGTCTACGGCGAGTCCAAGGACTGCACGTCCTTTACGATATTGCAGAAAAAAAATATTAAGTTTCTCCAAAAATTAGTAATAATTTTCACTTTGAAATTTGGTCAAAAAAACGCCCTCAAAACGAAAAAAGTGTTTTTTTCGGCTCCCTTAATTTTTCTCATTTTTTGATTTTTGTTAATTTTTCATCGCCTCTTTCCAACCGCAGAATCGTCTCTCTATGGGAAAATCCCGAAAAGTTGAAATTTCCATCGGGCGGCGGCCATATTGGATTTTGAAAATGCCACCAAAAAAACACATAAACCTCGATAATTCGACTCACGAACGTCCGAATGGATTTGCTTCTGCGGCAAATCGAAGACCTAGACGTCCTTTACGAGATTGCCAAAAAAAATTTTAAAGTTTCTCCAAAAATTCATATAAATTTTCAATTTGAAATTTTTCCAAAAAACACATTCGAAACGAAAAAAGTTTCATTTTTCGGATCCCACGCTTTGGGAAATAGCCGCGGGACCGTAATTGAGCAACTGTCATCTCCACCCGAAAACCCTTCTGTCTATGGAAAAATTCCAAAAAGTTGAAATTTCCTTCGCGCCGCCGCCATATTGGATTTTGAAAATACAACGAAAAAACCGCAAAAACCTCGATAATTCGAATCGAAACCGTCGAAATGGATTCGCGTCTATGGCAACTCTAAGTTCGAGAAATCCGTTACGAGACTGCCAAAAAAAAAATTGGAATTTCTCCAAAAATTCATATCAATTTTCCATTTTCCCAATTTTTAAAGGATTTTTTTTACAAAAAAAAGTGTCATTTTCGGCGTCCCACGCTTTGGGAAGCAGCAGCGGGACCGAAATTGTGCAATGGAAATTTCCACCCGAACACCCCCAACTCTTTGGGAAAATTCCAAAAAGTAGAAATTTTCTTCGCCCGGCCGCCATATTGGATTTTGAAAATGCATCTAGAGAACATCGAAAAAACGCACATTTTCCACGATCATTCGACGCAATCGAGAACGTCCAAATCGACGGCCGTCTAAGGCGAGTCCAAGGACTGCACGTCCTTTACGATATTGCAGAAAAAAAATATTAAGTTTCTCCAAAAATTAGTAATAATTTTCACTTTGAAATTTGGTCAAAAAAACGAACTCAAAACGAAAAAAGTGTTTTTTTCGGCTTCCTTAATTTTTCTCATTTTTTGATTTTTGTTAATTTTTCATCGCCTCTTTCCAACCGGAGAATCGTCTCTCTATGGGAAAATCCCGAAAAGTTGAAATTTCCTTCGGGCGGCGGCCATATTGGATTTTGAAAATGCCACCAAAAAAACACATAAACCTCGATAATTCGACTCACGAACGTCCGAATGGATTTGCGCCTGCGGCAAATCGAAGACCTAGACGTCCTTTACGAGATTGCCAAAAAAAATTTTCAAGTTTCTCCAAAAATTCATATAAATTTTCAATTTGAAATTTTTCCAAAAAACGCATTCGAAACGAAAAAAGTTTCATATTTCGGATCCCACGCTTTGGAAAATAGCCGCGGGACCGTAATTGCGCAACTGTCATCTCCACCCGAAAACCCTTCTCTCTATGGAAAAACTCCAAAAAGTTGAAATTTCCTTCGCGCCGCCGCCATATTGGATTTTGAAAATACAACGAAAACACCGCAAAAACCTCGATAATTCGAATCGAAAACGTTGAAATGGATTCGCGTCTGTGGCAACTCGAAGTCCAAGAACTCCGTTACGAGACTGCCAAAAAAAAAATTGGAATTTCTCCAAAAATTCATATAAATTTTCCATTTTCCCAATTTTTAAAGGAATTTTTTTACAAAAAAAACGTAATTTTTCGGCTCCCACGCTTTGGGAAGCAGCAGCGGGACCGAAATTGTGCAATGGACATTTCCACCCGAATACCCCCAACTCTATGGAAAAATTCCTAAAAGTGGAAATTTCCTTCAATTTTCTTCGTGCGGCCGCCATCTTTGATTTTGAAACGAGGCTACGAAAAAACCCGATTAGCGCAGAGAGGACGACCTCCTGTCGAGTTGTGTTCTACGGCGAGATGTAGCGCCTCGACCAGCACTACAAAGTGGCATTTTCAGAATTTTGAAATTTTAAAAAAATTTATATAAATTTTGATTTTGAATTTTTCCATCGAGTACAAAAATCACATTTTCCGATATCGATCGAGACAGACCGAACCTACCGCGTTGCGGTCTTAGGCGAGATCGACGCCCCGAGTGAGGTCTACGAAATGGCATTTTTGAAATTTTGACATTTTGAAAAATTTTATATAAACTTTCATTTTGAACTTGGAAATTATTATGAAAAAATCACATTTTTCGAAATAAATCGAGATAGAGTAAACCTGACGCGTTACGATGTTCGGACAGAACGACGGCCTCGGTAATCTCTACGAAATGGCATTTTTAAAATTTTGAAATTTTGAAAAATTTTATATAAACTTTCATTTTGAACTTGGAAATTATTATGAATAAATGACATTTTTCGAAAAAGACCGTGATAGAGTAAATTAAACGCGTTGCGGTGTTCGGCCAGAACGAAGGCCTTTGAAATATCTACGAAATGGCATTTTCGAAATTTTGACATTTTGAAAAATTTTATATAAAATTTCATTTTAAACATAGAAATTATTATGAAAAAATCACATTTTTTGAAAAAGATCGCGATAGAGTAAACCTAACGCATTACGGTGTTTGGACAGAATGACGGCCTCGGTAATCTCTACAAAATGGCATTTTTGAAATTTTGACATTTTGAAAAATTTTATATAAAATTTCATTTTAAACATAGAAATTATTATGAAAAAATCACATTTTTCGAAAATGATCGTGATAGAGTAAATTAAACGCGTTGCGGTGTTCGGGCAGAACGAAGGCCTTTGAAATCTCTACGAAATGGCATTTTTGAAATTTTGACATTTTGAAATTTTTTATATAAACTTTCATTTTGAACATAGAAATTGTTATGAAAAAATCACATTTTTCACAAAATAACGAGATACAGTAAACCTACCGCGTTGAGGTTTTCGGACAGAACGAAGGTCTTTGAAATCTCTACGAAATGGCATTTTCAAAATTTTGAAATTTTGAAATTTTTTATATAAACTTTCATTTTGAACATAGAAATTGTTATGAATAAATGACATTTTTCGAAAAAGACCGTGATAGAGTAAATTAAACGCGTTGCGGAGTTCGGACAGAACGAAGGCCTTTGAAATCTCTACGAAATGGCATTTTCGAAATTTTGACATTTTGAAATTTTTTATATAAACTTTCATTTTGAACATAGAAATTGTTATGAATAAATGACATTTTTCACAAAAGAACGAGATAGAGTAAACCAACCGCGTTGCGGTCTTTGGAGAGATCGACACCCCGCTTAAGCTCTACAAAATGGCATTTTTGAAATTTTGAAATTTTGAAAAATTTTATATAAAATTTCATTTTAAACATAGAAATTATTATGAAAAAATCACATTTTTCGAAAAAGATCGTGACAGAGTAAACCTATAGCGCTACGGTGTTCGGACAGAACGACGGCCTCGGTAAGCTCTAGAAAATGGCATTTTTGAAATTTTGAAATTTTGAAAAATTTTATATAAACTTTCATTTTGAACATAGAAATTGTTATGAAAAAATCACATTTTTCACAAAAGAACGAGATAGAGTAAACCTACCGCGTTGCAGTCTTTGGCGAGATCGACACCCCGCTTAAGCTCTACAAAATCGCATTTTTGAAATTTTGAAATTTTGAAAAATTTTGAAAATCGAACAAGAAAATGAGCGCGTTCTCGACTCGACTCAGTCGCGTTACCGCGACTAACACTGAATGGGCTCACTCGACCTACCTATTTACTCTACCTATCGAATTATTTCGAAAGATCTCGATTTCCAAAGAAGAAGATTTCGATTTATTTCGAAAGATCGAAGGTGGCGAGGCGCGTAGGGGAAGGCGGGTAAAAAGCAAAAGTCGAACAAGAAAATGAGCGCGTTCTCGACTCGACTCAGTCGCGTTAGCGCGACTAACACCGAATGGGCTCACTCGACCTACCTATTTACTCTACCTATCGAATTATTTCGAAAGATCTCGATTTCGAAAGAAGAAGATTTCGATTTATTTCGAAAGATCGAAGGTGGCGAGGCGCGTAGGGGAAGGCGGGTAAAAAGCAAAAGTCGAACAAGAAAATGAGCGCGTTCTCGACTCGACTCAGTCGCGTTAGCGCGACTAACACCGAATGGGCTCACTCGACCTACCTATTTACTCTACCTATCGAATTATTTCGAAAGATCTCGATTTCGAAAGAAGAAGATTTCGATTTATTTCGAAAGATCGAAGGTGGCGAGGCGCGTAGGGGAAGGCGGGTAAAAAGCAAAAGTCGAACAAGAAAATGAGCGCGTTCTCGACTCGACTCAGTCGCGTTAGCGCGACTAACACCGAATGGGCTCACTCGACCTACCTATTTACTCTACCTATCTAACATAGTTTACGATGAAAGTAGATGTGCCCTTTCGTACAATGAGCGACGACGAAAGTAGATGTGCCCTTTCATACGATGAGTAACGATAAAAGTAGATGTGCAAAAAAAAAACTGAAAAACTAAAAAACACAACTCACTACCACCCCACCCCACTGGGCTCTGTGCCACTCTAGTCCTATTACCTAAAAGGGAGTTGGTAACTGCCCGTTTTCGGCCTACGGGGTTCAGTATCTCCGCTATCTATCGAGGTACGCGCGCGCAAGTACGGGAACTCTCGCAGCGCATTAGACGGCGCGTCGAGTGGAAAAATTTATTTTCGTCTATTCGTTTGTTTTATTCGTTTTTTTCGCACGTAAAGTTCAAAAAGTGCTCTTTTTTTTCGGCTCCCTTAATTTTTCTCATTTTTTGATTTTTGTTAATTTTTCATCGCCTCTTGCCAACCGGAGAATCGTCTCTCTATAGGAAAACTCCGAAAAGTGGAAATTTTTTCGATTTTCAAATTCAAAATGGCGTTCGAAAACGCATCGACGAAAACGCGGAAACCGACATAACTCGAGAACGGATAGGAGCGGAGCGTTTCGGCCCGAGGAGCGATCGAAGGGCTCGGCGAGAGCTGCGAAATGGCATTTTTGAAATTTTGTAATTCCCAAAAAAATCATACAAATTTTCCATTTTTCCACTTTCGATAGGAAATATTTTTTTCGAAAAAAGTGTCATTTTCGGCTCCCTTAATTTTTCTCATTTTTTGATTTTTGTTAATTTTTCATCGCCTATTTCCAACCGGAGAATCGTCTCTCTATGGGAAAACTCCAAAAAGTAGAAATTTTCTTCGCGCGGCCGCCATATTGCATTTTGAAAATGCATCTAGAGAACGTCGAAAAAACGCACATTTTCCACGATAATTCGACGCAATCGAGAACGTCCAAATCGACGGCCGTCTACGGCGAGTCCAAGGACTGCATGTCCTCTACGATATTGCAGAAAAAAAATATTAAGTTTCTCCAAAAATTAGTAATAATTTTCACTTTGAAATTTGGTCAAAAAAACGCCCTCAAAACGAAAAAAGTGCTTTTTTCGGCTGACTTAATTTTTTTCATTTTTTGATTTTTGTTAATTTTTCATCGCTTCTTTCCAACCGGAGAATCGTCTCTCTATGGGAAAATCCCGAAAAGTTAAAATTTCCTTCGGGCGGCGGCCATATTGGATTTTGAAAATGCCACCAAAAAAACACATAAACCTCGATAATTCGACTCACGAACGTCCGAATGGATTCGCGTCTGCGGCAATTCGAAGACCTAGACGTCCTTTACGAGATTGCCAAAAAAAATTTTCAAGTTTCTCCAAAAATTCATATAAATTTTCAATTTGAAATTTTTCCAAAAAACGCATTCGAAACGAAAAAAGTTTCATATTTCGGATCCCACGCTTTGGGAAATAGCCGCGGGACCGTAATTGCGCAACTGTCATCTCCACCTAAAAACCCTTCTCTCTATGGAAAAACTCCAAAAAGTTGAAATTTCCTTCGCGCCGCCGCCATATTGGATTTTGAAAATACAACGAAAAAACCGCAAAAACCTCGATAATTCGAATCGAAAACGTCGAAATGGATTCGCGTCTGCGGCAACTCGAAGTCCGAGAAATCCGTTACGAGACTGCCAAAAAAAAAATTTGAATTTCTCCAAAAATTCATATAAATTTTCCATTTTCCCAATTTTTAAAGGAATTTTTTTACAAAAAAAACGTAATTTTTCGGCTCCCACGCTTTGGGAAGCAGCAGCGGGACCGAAATCGTGCAATGGACATTTCCACCCGAATACCCCCAACTCTATGGGAAAATTCCTAAAAGTTGAAATTTCCTTCAATTTTCTTCGTGCGGCCGCCATCTTTGATTTTGAAACGAGGCTACGAAAAAACCCGATTAGCGCAGAGAGGACGACCTCCCGTCGAGTTGTGTTCTACGGCGAGATGTAGCGCCTCGACCAGCACTACAAAGTGGCATTTTCAGAATTTTGAAATTTTGAAAAAATTTATATAAATTTTGATTTTGAATTTTTCCAACGAGTACAAAAATCACATTTTCCGATATCGATCGAGACAGACCGAACCTACCGCGTAGCGGTCTTAGGCGAGATAGACGCCCCGAGTGAGGTCTACGAAATGGCATTTTTGAAATTTTGACATTTTGAGATTTTTTATATAAACTTTCATTTTGAACATAGAAATTGTTATGAAAAAATCACATTTTTCACAAAATAACGAGATAGAGTAAACCTACCGCGTTGCGGTGTTTGGACAGAACGAAGGCCTTTGAAATCTCTACGAAATGGCATTTTCGAAATTTTGACATTTTGAAATTTTTTATATAAACTTTCATTTTGAACATAGAAATTGTTATGAAAAAATCACATTTTTCACAAAATAACGAGATAGAGTAAACCTACCGCGTTGCGGAGTTTGGACAGAACGAAGACCTTTGAAATCTCTACGAAATGGCATTTTCGAAATTTTGGCATTTTGAAATTTTTTATATAAACTTTCATTTTGAACATAGAAATTGTTATGAAAAAATCACATTTTTCACAAAATAACGAGATAGAGTAAACCTACCGCATTGCGGTGTTTGGACAGAACGAAGGCCTTTGAAATCTCTACCAAATGGCATTTTCGAAATTTTGACATTTTGAAATTTTTTATATAAACTTTCATTTTGAACATAGAAATTGTTATGAAAAAATCACATTTTTCACAAAACAACGAGATAGAGTAAACCTACCGCGTTGCGGTCTTTGGAGAGATCGACACCCCGCTTAAGTTCTACTAAATGGCATTTTCGAAATTTTGACATTTTGAAAAATTTTATATAAACTTTCATTTTAAACATAGAAATTATTATGAAAAAATCACATCTTTCACAAAATAACGAGATAGAGTAAACCTACCGCGTTGCGGTCTTTGGCGAGATCGACACCCCGCTTAAGCTCTACAAAATGGCATTTTTGAAATTTTGAAATTTTGAAAAATTTTATATAAAATTTCATTTTAAACATAGAAATTATTATGAAAAAATCACATTTTTCGAAAAAGATCGTGACAGAGTAAACCTATAGCGCTACGGTGTTTGGACAGAACGACGGCCTCGGTAAGCTCTAGAAAATGGCATTTTTGAAATTTTGAAATTTTGAAAAATTTTATATAAACTTTCATTTTAAACATAGAAATTATTATGAAAAATCATATTTTTCGTAAAAGATCGTGATAGAGTAAACCTATAGCGCTACGGTGTTTGGACAGAACGACGGCCTGGGTAATCTCTACAAAATGGCATTTTTGAAATTTTGAAATTTTGAAAAATTTTATATAAACTTTCATTTTGAACATAGAAATTGTTATGAAAAAATCACATTTTTCACAAAAGAACGAGATAGAGTAAACCTACCGCGTTGCAGTCTTTGGCGAGATCGACACCCCGCTTAAGCTCTACAAAATCCCATTTTTGAAATTTTGAAATTTTGAAAATTTTTGAAAATTGAACAAGAAAATGAGCGCGTTCTCGACCCGACTCAGTCGCGTTAGCGCGACTAACACTGAATGGGCTCACTCGACCTACCTATTTACTCTACCTATCGAATTATTTCTAAAGGTCTCGATTTCGAAAGAAGAAGATTTCGATTTATTTCGAAAGATCGAAGGTGGCGAGGCACGTAGGGGAAGGCGGGTAAAAAGCAAAAGTCGAACAAGAAAATGAGCGCGTTCTCGACTCGACTCAGTCGCGTTAGCGCGACTAATACCGAATGGGCTCACTCGACCTACCTATTTACTCTACCTATCTAACATAGTTTACGATGAAAGTAGATGTTACGATGTTACGATGAAAGTAGATGTTACGATGAAAGTAGATGAGGTAAAAAGCAAAAGTCGAACAAGAAAATGAGCGCGTTCTCGACTCGACTCAGTCGCGTTAGCGCGACTAACACCGAATGGGCTCACTCGACCTACCTATTTACTCTACCTATCTAACATAGTTTACGATGAAAGTAGATGTTCCCCAACCTAACAATGAACGACAACGAAAGTAGATGTGCCCTTTCATACAATGAGTAACAATAAAAGTAGATGTGCAAAAAAAAAAACTCACTACCACCCCACCCCACTGGGCTCTGTGCCACTCCGATCTGTGCCGCTCCGATCTAGTCATATACCCTAAAAGGGAGTTGGTAACTGCCCGTTTTCGGCCTTCGGGGTTCATTATCTCCGCTATCCGTCGAGTTACGGGCGCGCAAAGTACGGGAACTATCGCACTGCATTAGACGGCGCATCGAGTGGAAAAATTTATTTTCGTCGATTCGTTTGTTTTATTCGTTTTTTTCGCACGTAAATTTCAAAAAGTGCTCTTTTTTTTCGGCTGACTTAATTTTTCTCATTTTTTGATTTTTGGTAATTTTTCATCGAATTTTTCCAACCGGAGAATCGTCTCTCTATGGGAAAACTCCGAAAAGTGGAAATTTTTTCGATTTTCAAATTCAAAATTGCGTTCGAAAACGCATCGACGAAAACGCGGAAACCGACATAACTCGAGAACGGATAGGAGCGGAGCGTTTCGGTCCGAGGAGCGATCGAAGGGCTCGGCGAGTGCTGCGAAATGGCATTTTTGAAATTTTGAAATTCCCAAAAAAATCATATAAATTTTCCATTTTTCCACTTTCGATAGGAAATATTTTTTTCGAAAAAAGTGTCATTTTCGGCTCCCTTAATTTTTCTCATTTTTTGATTTTTGTTAATTTTTCATCGCCTATTTCCAACCGAAGAATCGTCTCTCTATGGGAAAACTCCAAAAAGTAGAAATTTTCTTCGCCCGGCCGCCATATTGGATTTTGAAAATGCATCTAGAGAACGTCGAAAAAACGCACATTTTCCACGATCATTCGACGCAATCGAGAACGTCCAAATCGACGGCCGTCTACGGCGAGTCCGAGGACTACAGGTCCTTTACGATATTGCAGAAAAAAAATATTAAGTTTCACCAAAAATTAGTAATAATTTTCACTTTGAAATTTGGTCAAAAAAACGCCCTCAAAACGAAAAAAGTGTTTTTTTCGGCTCCCTTAATTTTTCTCATTTTTAGATTTTTGTTAATTTTTCATCGCCTCTTTCCAACCGGAGAATCGTCTCTCTATGGGAAAATCCCGAAAAGTTGAAATTTCCTTCGGGCGGCGGCCATATTGGATTTTGAAAATGCCACCAAAAAAACACATAAACCTCGATAATTCGACTCACGAACGTCCGAATGGATTTGCGTCTGCTGCAAGTCGAAGACCTAGACGTCCTTTACGAGATTGGCAAAAAAAATTTTCAAGTTTCTCCAAAAATTCATATAAATTTTCAATTTGAAATTTTTCCAAAAAACGCATTCGAAACGAAAAAAGTTTCATATTTCGGATCCCACGCTTTGGAAAATAGCCGCGGGACCGTAATTGCGCAACCGTCATCTCCACCCGAAAACCCTTCTCTCTATGGAAAAACTCCAAAAAGTTGAAATTTCCTTCGCGCCGCCGCCATATTGGATTTTCAAAATACAACGAAAAAACCGCAAAAACCTCGATAATTCGAATCGAAAACGTCGAAATGGATTCCCGTCTGTGACAACTCGAAGTCCAAGAAATCCGTTACGAGACTGCCAAAAAAAAAATTGGAATTTCTCCAAAAATTCATATAAATTTTCCATTTTCCCAATTTTTAAAGGAATTTTTTTACAAAAAAAACGTAATTTTTCGGCTCCCACGCTTTGGGAAGCAGCAGCGGGACCGAAATTGTGCAATGGACATTTCCACCCGAATACCCCCAACTCTATGGAAAAATTCCTAAAAGTTGAAATTTCCTTCAATTTTCTTCGTGCGGCCGCCATCTTTGATTTTGAAACGAGGCTACGAAAAAACCCGATTAGCGCAGAGAGGACGACCTCCCGTCGAGTTGTGTTCTACGGCGAGATGTAGCGCCTCGACCAGCACTACAAAGTGGCATTTTCAGAATTTTTAAATTTTAAAAAAAATTATATAAATTTTGATTTTGAATTTTTCCAACGAGTACAAAAATCACATTTTCCGATATCGATCGAGACAGACCGAACCTACCGCGTTGCGGTCTTATGCGAGATCGACGCCCCGAGTGAGGTCTACAAAATGGCACTTTTGAAATTTTGACATTTTGAAATTTTTCATATAAACTTTCATTTTGAACATAGAAATTTTTATGAAAAAATCACATTTTTCACAAAATAACGAGATAGAGTAAACCTACCGCGTTGCGGTGTTCGGACAGAACGAAGGCCTTTGAAATCTCTACGAAATGGCAGTTTCGAAATTTTGACATTTTGAAATTTTTTATATAAACTTTCATTTTGAACATAGAAATTTTTATGAAAAAATCACATTTTTCACAAAATGACGAGATAGAGTAAACCTACCGCATTGCGGTGTTCGGACAGAACGAAGGCCTTTGAAATCTCTACGAAATGGCATTTTCGAAATTTTGACATTTTGAAATTTTTTGATATAAACTTTCATTTTGAACATAGAAATTGTTATGAAAAAATCACATTTTTCACAAAATAACGAGATAGAGTAAACCTACCGCGTTGGGGTGTTCGGACAGAACGAAGGCCTTTGAAATCTCTACGAAATGGCATTTTCGAAATTTTGACATCTTGAAATTTTTTGATATAAACTTTCATTTTGAACATAGAAATTGTTATGAAAAAATCACATTTTTCACAAAAGAACGAGATAGAGTAAACCTACCGCATTGCGGTCTTTGGCGAGATCGACACCCCGCTTACGCTCTACAAAATGGCATTTTTGAAATTTTGACATTTTGAAAAATTTTATATAAAATTTCATTTTAAACATAGAAATTATTATGAAAAAATCACATTTTTTGAAAAAGATCGTGATAGAGAAAACCTAACGCATTACGGTGTTTGGACAGAATGACGGCCTCGGTAATCTCTACAAAACGGAATTTTTGAAATTTTGACATTTTGAAAAATTTTATATAAAATTTCATTTTAAACATAGAAATTATTATGAAAAAATCACATTTTTCGAAAAAGATCATGATAGAGTAAACCTAACGCATTACGGTGTTTGGACAGAATGACGGCCTCGGTAATCTCTACAAAATGGCATTTTTGAAATTTTGACATTTTGAAATTTTTTATATAAACTTTCATTTTGAACATAGAAATTGTTATGAATAAATGACATTTTTCGAAAAAGATCGTGATAGAGGAAACCTACCGCGTTGCGGTCTTTGGCCAGATCGACACCCAGCTTAAGCTCTACAAAATGGCATTTTTGAAATTTTGACATTTTGAAAAATTTTATATAAACTTTCATTTTAAACATAGAAATTATTATGAAAAAATCACATTTTTCGAAAAAGATCGTGATAGAGGAAACCTATAGCGTTACGATGTTTGGACAGAACGACCGCCTTGGTAATCTCTACAAAATGGCATTTTCGAAATTTTGACATTTTGAAATTTTTTATATAAACTTTCATTTTGAACATAGAAATTGTTATGAAAAAATCACATTTTTCACAAAAGAACGAGATAGAGTAAACCTACCGCGTTGCGGTCTTTGGCTAGATCGACACCCCGCTTAAGCTCTAGAAAATGGCATTTTTGAAATTTTGACATTTTGAAAAATTTTATATAAACTTTCATTTTAAAGATAGAAATTATTATGAAAAAATTACATTTTTCGAAAAAGATCGTGATAGAGGAAACCTATAGCGTTACGATGTTCGGACAGAACGACCGCCTTGGTAATCTCTACAAAATGGCATTTTCGAAATTTTGACATTTTGAATTTTGAAAAATTTTGAAAATCGAACAAGAAAATTAGCGCGTTCTCAACTCGACTCAGTCGCGTTAGCGCGACTAACACTGAATGGGCTCACTCGACCTACCTACGAAAAAATTTCAACTTTTCGGAGTTTTTCCATAGACGGAGCGTCGTCGAGATCGAGGCGGTCCGAAAAAAGACTGACCGAATTGAGGAATAAAAAATCGTACAAAGCCGAAAAAAAAAGAGCACTTTTTGAACTTTACGCGCGAAAAAAACGAATAAAACAAACGAACGGACGAAAATAAATTTTTCCACTCGACGCGCCGTCTAAGGCACTGCGAAAGTTCCCATACTTCGCATGCGCGTAACTCGATGGATAACGGAGATGATGAACCGCGAAGGCCGAAAACGGGCCGTTACCAACTCCCTTTTAGGGTATACCCTAAAAGGGAGTTGGTAACCGCCCGTTTTCGGCCTTCGGGGTTCACGATCTCCGTTATCTATCGAGTTACGGGCGTGCAAAGTACGGGAACTCTCGCAGTACCTTAGACGGCGCGTCGAGTGGAAAAATTTATTTTCGTCTATTCGTTCGTTTTATTCGTTTTTTTCGCGCGTAAAGTTCAAAAAGTGCTCTTTTTTTTTCGGCTTTGTACGATTTTTTATTCCTCAATTCGGTCAGTCTTTTTTCGGACCGCCTCGATCTCGACGACGCTCCGTCTATGGAAAAACTCCGAAAAGTTGAAATTTTTTCGATTTTCAAATTCAAAATGGCGTTCGAAAACGCATCGACGAAAACGCGGAAACCGACATAACTCGAGAACGGATAGGAGCGGAGCGTTTCGGTCCGAGGAGCGATCGAAGGGCTCGGCGAGAGCTGCGAAATGGCATTTTTGAAATTTTGAAATTCACAAAAAAATCATACAAATTTTCCATTTTTCCACTTTCGATAGGAAATATTTTTTTCGAAAAAAGTGTCATTTTCGGCGTCCCACGCTTTGGGAAGCAGCGGCGGGACCGAAATCGTGCAACGGACACTTCCACCCGAACACCCCCAACTCTATGGGAAAACTCCAAAAAGTAGAAATTTTCTTCGCCCGGCCGCCATATTGGATTTTGAAAATGCATCTAGAGAACGTCGAAAAAACGCACATTTTCCACGATAACTCGACGCAATCGAGAACGTCCAAATCGACGGCCGTCTACGGCGAGTCCGAGGACTGCATGTCCTTTACGATATTGCAGAAAAAAAATATTAAGTTTCTCCAAAAATTAGTAATAATTTTCACTTTGAAATTTGGTCAAAAAAACGCCCTCAAAACGAAAAAAGTGTCATTTTCGGCTGAGTAAATTTTTTTCATTTTTTGATTTTTGTTAATTTTTCATCGCCTCTTTCGAACCGGAGAATCGTCTCTCTATGGGAAAACTCCGAAAAGTGGAAATTTCCTTCGGCCGGCGGCCATATTGGATTTTGAAAATGCCACCAAAAAAACACATAAACCTCGATAATTCGACTCACGAACGTCCGAATGGATTTGCGTCTGCGACATGTCGAAGACCTAGACGTCCATTACGAGATTGCCAAAAAAAATTTTCAAGTTTCTCCAAAAATTCATATAAATTTTCAATTTGAAATTTTTCCAAAAAACGCCCTCAAAACGAAAAAAGTGTTTTTTTCGGCTCCCTTAATTTTTCTCATTTTTTGATTTTTGTTAAGTTTTCATAGCCTCTTTCCAACCGGAGAATCGTCTCTCTATGGGAAAATCCCGAAAAGTTGCAATTTTCTTCGGGCGGCGGCCATATTGGATTTTGAAAATGCCACCAAAAAAACACATAAACCTCGATAATTCGACTCACGAACGTCCGAATGGATTTGCGTCTGCGCTAAGTCGAAGACCTAGACGTCCTTTACGAGATTGCCAAAAAAAAAATTGGAATTTCTCCAAAAATTCATATAAATTTTCCATTTTTCCACTTTTGATAGGAAATATTTTTTTCGAAAAAGTGTCATTTTCGGCTGACTAAATTTTTCTCATTTTTTGATTTTTGTTAATTTTTCATCGCCTCTTTCCAACCGGAGAATCGTCTCCCTATGGGAAAATCCCGAAAAGTTGAAATTTCCTTTGGGCGGCGGCCATATTGGATTTTGAAAATGCCACCAAAAAAACACATAAACCTCGATAATTCGACTCACGAACGTCCGAATGGATCGAGATAGAGTAAACCTAGCGCGTTGCGGTCTTTGGCGAGATCGACACCCCGCTTAAGCTCTACAAAATGGCATTTTTGAAATTTTGACATTTTGAAATTTTTTATATAAACTTTCATTTTGAACATAGAAATTGTTATGAAAAAATCACATTTTTCACAAAAGAACGAGATAGAGTGAACCTACCGCGTTGCGGTCTTTAGCGAGATCGACACCCCTCTTAAGCTCTACGAAATGGCATTTTTGAAATTTTGACATTTTGAAAAATTTTATATAAAATTTCATTTTAAACATAGAAATTATTATGAAAAAATCACATTTTTCACAAAATAACGAGATAGAGTAAACCTACCGCGTTGCGGTGTTCGGACATAACGAAGGCCTTTGAAATCTCTACGAAATGGCATTTTCGAAATTTTGACATTTTGAAATTTTTTATATAAACTTTCATTTTGAACATAGAAATTATTATAAAAAAATCACATTTTTCACAAAAGAACGAGATAGAGTGAACCTACCGCGTTGCGGTCTTTGGCCAGATCGACACCCCGCTTACGCTCTACAAAATGGCATTTTTGAAATTTTGACATTTTGAAAAATTTTATATAAACTTTCATTTTGAACTTGGAAATTATTATGAAAAAATAACATTTTTCGAAATAAATCGAGATAGAGTAAACCTGACGCGTTACGATGTTCGGACAGAACGACGGCCTCGGTAATCTCTACGAAATCGCATTTTTGAAATTTTGAAATTTTGAAAAATTTTATATAAACTTTCATTTTGAACTTGGAAATTATTATGAAAAAATCACATTTTTCGAAAAAGACCGTGATAGAGTAAATCAAACGCGTTACGGTGTTCGGACAGAACGAAGGCCTTTGAAATCTCTACGAAATGGCATTTTCGAAATTTTGACATTTTGAAATTTTTTATATAAACTTTCATTTTGAACATAGAAATTATTATAAAAAAATCACATTTTTCACAAAAGAACGAGATAGAGTGAACCTACCGCGTTGCGGTCTTTGGCCAGATCGACACCCCGCTTACGCTCTACAAAATGGCATTTTTGAAATTTTGACATTTTGAAAAATTTTATATAAAATTTCATTTTAAACATAGAAATTATTATGAAAAAATCACATTTTTCGAAAAAGATCGTGATAGAGTAAACCTATAGCGTTACTGCGTTTGGACAGAACGACGGCCTTGATAATCTCTACAAAATGGCATTTTCGAAATTTTGACATTTTGAAATTTTTTATATAAACTTTCATTTTGAACATAGAAATTGTTATGAAAAAATGACATTTTTCGAAAAAGACCGTGATAGAGTAAACCTACCGCGTTGCGGTCTTTGGCAAGATCGACACCCCGCTTAAGCTCTAGAAAATGGCATTTTTGAAATTTTGAAATTTTGAAAAATTTTATATAAAATTTCATTTTAAACATAGAAATTATTATGAAAAATCACATTTTTCGAAAAAGATCGTGATAGAGTAAACCTATAGCGTTACGGCGTTCGGACAGAACGACGGCCTTGGTAATCTCTACGAAATGGCATTTTCGAAATTTTGACATTTTGAAAATTTTTATATAAACTTTCATTTTGAACATAGAAATTGTTATGAAAAAATCACATTTTTCACAAAAGAACGAGATAGAGTAAACCTACCGCGTTGCAGTCTTTGGCGAGATCGACACCCCGCTTAAGCTCTACAAAATCGCATTTTTGAAATTTTGAAATTTTGAAAAATTTTGAAAATCGAACAAGAAAATGAGCGCGTTCTCGACTCGACTCAGTCGCGTTAGCGCGACTAACACTGAATGGGCTCACTCGACCTACCTATTTACTCTACCTATCGAATTATTTCGAAAGATCTCGATTTCGAAAGAAGAAGATTTCGATTTATTTCGAAAGATCGAAGGTGGCGAGGCACCCAGGGGAAGGCGGGTAAAAAGCAAAAGTCGAACAAGAAAATGAGCGCGTTCTCGACTCGACTCAGTCGCGTTAGCGCGACTAACACCGAATGGGCTCACTCGACCTACCTATTTACTCTACCTTGAAAGTAGATGTGCCCTTTCATACAATGAACAACAACGAAAGTAGATGTGCCCTTTCATACAATGAGTAGATGTGCAAAAAAAAAAAGCTGAAAAACTAAAAAACGCAACTTACTACCACCCACTGGGCTCTGTGCCGCTCCGATCTAGTCATATACCCTAAAAGGGAGTTGGTAACTGCCCGTTTTCGGCCTTCGGGGTTCATTATCTCCGCTATCCGTCGAGTTACGGGCGCGCAAAGTACGGGAACTATCGCACTGCATTAGACGGCGCATCGAGTGGAAAAATTTATTTTCGTCGATTCGTTTGTTTTATTCGTTTTTTTCGCACGTAAATTTCAAAAAGTGCTCTTTTTTTTCGGCTGACTTAATTTTTCTCATTTTTTGATTTTTGGTAATTTTTCATCGAATTTTTCCAACCGGAGAATCGTCTCTCTATGGGAAAACTCCGAAAAGTGGAAATTTTTTCGATTTTCAAATTCAAAATTGCGTTCGAAAACGCATCGACGAAAACGCGGAAACCGACATAACTCGAGAACGGATAGGAGCGGAGCGTTTCGGTCCGAGGAGCGATCGAAGGGCTCGGCGAGTGCTGCGAAATGGCATTTTTGAAATTTTGAAATTCCCAAAAAAATCATATAAATTTTCCATTTTTCCACTTTCGATAGGAAATATTTTTTTCGAAAAAAGTGTCATTTTCGGCTCCCTTAATTTTTCTCATTTTTTGATTTTTGTTAATTTTTCATCGCCTATTTCCAACCGAAGAATCGTCTCTCTATGGGAAAACTCCAAAAAGTAGAAATTTTCTTCGCCCGGCCGCCATATTGGATTTTGAAAATGCATCTAGAGAACGTCGAAAAAACGCACATTTTCCACGATCATTCGACGCAATCGAGAACGTCCAAATCGACGGCCGTCTACGGCGAGTCCGAGGACTACAGGTCCTTTACGATATTGCAGAAAAAAAATATTAAGTTTCACCAAAAATTAGTAATAATTTTCACTTTGAAATTTGGTCAAAAAAACGCCCTCAAAACGAAAAAAGTGTTTTTTTCGGCTCCCTTAATTTTTCTCATTTTTAGATTTTTGTTAATTTTTCATCGCCTCTTTCCAACCGGAGAATCGTCTCTCTATGGGAAAATCCCGAAAAGTTGAAATTTCCTTCGGGCGGCGGCCATATTGGATTTTGAAAATGCCACCAAAAAAACACATAAACCTCGATAATTCGACTCACGAACGTCCGAATGGATTTGCGTCTGCTGCAAGTCGAAGACCTAGACGTCCTTTACGAGATTGGCAAAAAAAATTTTCAAGTTTCTCCAAAAATTCATATAAATTTTCAATTTGAAATTTTTCCAAAAAACGCATTCGAAACGAAAAAAGTTTCATATTTCGGATCCCACGCTTTGGAAAATAGCCGCGGGACCGTAATTGCGCAACCGTCATCTCCACCCGAAAACCCTTCTCTCTATGGAAAAACTCCAAAAAGTTGAAATTTCCTTCGCGCCGCCGCCATATTGGATTTTCAAAATACAACGAAAAAACCGCAAAAACCTCGATAATTCGAATCGAAAACGTCGAAATGGATTCCCGTCTGTGACAACTCGAAGTCCAAGAAATCCGTTACGAGACTGCCAAAAAAAAAATTGGAATTTCTCCAAAAATTCATATAAATTTTCCATTTTCCCAATTTTTAAAGGAATTTTTTTACAAAAAAAACGTAATTTTTCGGCTCCCACGCTTTGGGAAGCAGCAGCGGGACCGAAATTGTGCAATGGACATTTCCACCCGAATACCCCCAACTCTATGGAAAAATTCCTAAAAGTTGAAATTTCCTTCAATTTTCTTCGTGCGGCCGCCATCTTTGATTTTGAAACGAGGCTACGAAAAAACCCGATTAGCGCAGAGAGGACGACCTCCCGTCGAGTTGTGTTCTACGGCGAGATGTAGCGCCTCGACCAGCACTACAAAGTGGCATTTTCAGAATTTTTAAATTTTAAAAAAAATTATATAAATTTTGATTTTGAATTTTTCCAACGAGTACAAAAATCACATTTTCCGATATCGATCGAGACAGACCGAACCTACCGCGTTGCGGTCTTATGCGAGATCGACGCCCCGAGTGAGGTCTACAAAATGGCACTTTTGAAATTTTGACATTTTGAAATTTTTCATATAAACTTTCATTTTGAACATAGAAATTTTTATGAAAAAATCACATTTTTCACAAAATAACGAGATAGAGTAAACCTACCGCGTTGCGGTGTTCGGACAGAACGAAGGCCTTTGAAATCTCTACGAAATGGCAGTTTCGAAATTTTGACATTTTGAAATTTTTTATATAAACTTTCATTTTGAACATAGAAATTTTTATGAAAAAATCACATTTTTCACAAAATGACGAGATAGAGTAAACCTACCGCATTGCGGTGTTCGGACAGAACGAAGGCCTTTGAAATCTCTACGAAATGGCATTTTCGAAATTTTGACATTTTGAAATTTTTTGATATAAACTTTCATTTTGAACATAGAAATTGTTATGAAAAAATCACATTTTTCACAAAATAACGAGATAGAGTAAACCTACCGCGTTGGGGTGTTCGGACAGAACGAAGGCCTTTGAAATCTCTACGAAATGGCATTTTCGAAATTTTGACATCTTGAAATTTTTTGATATAAACTTTCATTTTGAACATAGAAATTGTTATGAAAAAATCACATTTTTCACAAAAGAACGAGATAGAGTAAACCTACCGCATTGCGGTCTTTGGCGAGATCGACACCCCGCTTACGCTCTACAAAATGGCATTTTTGAAATTTTGACATTTTGAAAAATTTTATATAAAATTTCATTTTAAACATAGAAATTATTATGAAAAAATCACATTTTTTGAAAAAGATCGTGATAGAGAAAACCTAACGCATTACGGTGTTTGGACAGAATGACGGCCTCGGTAATCTCTACAAAACGGAATTTTTGAAATTTTGACATTTTGAAAAATTTTATATAAAATTTCATTTTAAACATAGAAATTATTATGAAAAAATCACATTTTTCGAAAAAGATCATGATAGAGTAAACCTAACGCATTACGGTGTTTGGACAGAATGACGGCCTCGGTAATCTCTACAAAATGGCATTTTTGAAATTTTGACATTTTGAAATTTTTTATATAAACTTTCATTTTGAACATAGAAATTGTTATGAATAAATGACATTTTTCGAAAAAGATCGTGATAGAGGAAACCTACCGCGTTGCGGTCTTTGGCCAGATCGACACCCAGCTTAAGCTCTACAAAATGGCATTTTTGAAATTTTGACATTTTGAAAAATTTTATATAAACT
This sequence comes from Micropterix aruncella, assembly GCA_944548615.1. NCBI lineage: Eukaryota > Metazoa > Arthropoda > Insecta > Lepidoptera > Micropterigidae > Micropterix > Micropterix aruncella. The sequence goes on from OX155958.1 coordinate 20,833,738, forward strand.
TTCATTTTAAACATAGAAATTATTATGAAAAAATCACATTTTTCGAAAAAGATCGTGATAGAGGAAACCTATAGCGTTACGATGTTTGGACAGAACGACCGCCTTGGTAATCTCTACAAAATGGCATTTTCGAAATTTTGACATTTTGAAATTTTTTATATAAACTTTCATTTTGAACATAGAAATTGTTATGAAAAAATCACATTTTTCACAAAAGAACGAGATAGAGTAAACCTACCGCGTTGCGGTCTTTGGCTAGATCGACACCCCGCTTAAGCTCTAGAAAATGGCATTTTTGAAATTTTGACATTTTGAAAAATTTTATATAAACTTTCATTTTAAAGATAGAAATTATTATGAAAAAATTACATTTTTCGAAAAAGATCGTGATAGAGGAAACCTATAGCGTTACGATGTTCGGACAGAACGACCGCCTTGGTAATCTCTACAAAATGGCATTTTCGAAATTTTGACATTTTGAATTTTGAAAAATTTTGAAAATCGAACAAGAAAATTAGCGCGTTCTCAACTCGACTCAGTCGCGTTAGCGCGACTAACACTGAATGGGCTCACTCGACCTACCTACGAAAAAATTTCAACTTTTCGGAGTTTTTCCATAGACGGAGCGTCGTCGAGATCGAGGCGGTCCGAAAAAAGACTGACCGAATTGAGGAATAAAAAATCGTACAAAGCCGAAAAAAAAAGAGCACTTTTTGAACTTTACGCGCGAAAAAAACGAATAAAACAAACGAACGGACGAAAATAAATTTTTCCACTCGACGCGCCGTCTAAGGCACTGCGAAAGTTCCCATACTTCGCATGCGCGTAACTCGATGGATAACGGAGATGATGAACCGCGAAGGCCGAAAACGGGCCGTTACCAACTCCCTTTTAGGGTATACCCTAAAAGGGAGTTGGTAACCGCCCGTTTTCGGCCTTCGGGGTTCACGATCTCCGTTATCTATCGAGTTACGGGCGTGCAAAGTACGGGAACTCTCGCAGTACCTTAGACGGCGCGTCGAGTGGAAAAATTTATTTTCGTCTATTCGTTCGTTTTATTCGTTTTTTTCGCGCGTAAAGTTCAAAAAGTGCTCTTTTTTTTTCGGCTTTGTACGATTTTTTATTCCTCAATTCGGTCAGTCTTTTTTCGGACCGCCTCGATCTCGACGACGCTCCGTCTATGGAAAAACTCCGAAAAGTTGAAATTTTTTCGATTTTCAAATTCAAAATGGCGTTCGAAAACGCATCGACGAAAACGCGGAAACCGACATAACTCGAGAACGGATAGGAGCGGAGCGTTTCGGTCCGAGGAGCGATCGAAGGGCTCGGCGAGAGCTGCGAAATGGCATTTTTGAAATTTTGAAATTCACAAAAAAATCATACAAATTTTCCATTTTTCCACTTTCGATAGGAAATATTTTTTTCGAAAAAAGTGTCATTTTCGGCGTCCCACGCTTTGGGAAGCAGCGGCGGGACCGAAATCGTGCAACGGACACTTCCACCCGAACACCCCCAACTCTATGGGAAAACTCCAAAAAGTAGAAATTTTCTTCGCCCGGCCGCCATATTGGATTTTGAAAATGCATCTAGAGAACGTCGAAAAAACGCACATTTTCCACGATAACTCGACGCAATCGAGAACGTCCAAATCGACGGCCGTCTACGGCGAGTCCGAGGACTGCATGTCCTTTACGATATTGCAGAAAAAAAATATTAAGTTTCTCCAAAAATTAGTAATAATTTTCACTTTGAAATTTGGTCAAAAAAACGCCCTCAAAACGAAAAAAGTGTCATTTTCGGCTGAGTAAATTTTTTTCATTTTTTGATTTTTGTTAATTTTTCATCGCCTCTTTCGAACCGGAGAATCGTCTCTCTATGGGAAAACTCCGAAAAGTGGAAATTTCCTTCGGCCGGCGGCCATATTGGATTTTGAAAATGCCACCAAAAAAACACATAAACCTCGATAATTCGACTCACGAACGTCCGAATGGATTTGCGTCTGCGACATGTCGAAGACCTAGACGTCCATTACGAGATTGCCAAAAAAAATTTTCAAGTTTCTCCAAAAATTCATATAAATTTTCAATTTGAAATTTTTCCAAAAAACGCCCTCAAAACGAAAAAAGTGTTTTTTTCGGCTCCCTTAATTTTTCTCATTTTTTGATTTTTGTTAAGTTTTCATAGCCTCTTTCCAACCGGAGAATCGTCTCTCTATGGGAAAATCCCGAAAAGTTGCAATTTTCTTCGGGCGGCGGCCATATTGGATTTTGAAAATGCCACCAAAAAAACACATAAACCTCGATAATTCGACTCACGAACGTCCGAATGGATTTGCGTCTGCGCTAAGTCGAAGACCTAGACGTCCTTTACGAGATTGCCAAAAAAAAAATTGGAATTTCTCCAAAAATTCATATAAATTTTCCATTTTTCCACTTTTGATAGGAAATATTTTTTTCGAAAAAGTGTCATTTTCGGCTGACTAAATTTTTCTCATTTTTTGATTTTTGTTAATTTTTCATCGCCTCTTTCCAACCGGAGAATCGTCTCCCTATGGGAAAATCCCGAAAAGTTGAAATTTCCTTTGGGCGGCGGCCATATTGGATTTTGAAAATGCCACCAAAAAAACACATAAACCTCGATAATTCGACTCACGAACGTCCGAATGGATCGAGATAGAGTAAACCTAGCGCGTTGCGGTCTTTGGCGAGATCGACACCCCGCTTAAGCTCTACAAAATGGCATTTTTGAAATTTTGACATTTTGAAATTTTTTATATAAACTTTCATTTTGAACATAGAAATTGTTATGAAAAAATCACATTTTTCACAAAAGAACGAGATAGAGTGAACCTACCGCGTTGCGGTCTTTAGCGAGATCGACACCCCTCTTAAGCTCTACGAAATGGCATTTTTGAAATTTTGACATTTTGAAAAATTTTATATAAAATTTCATTTTAAACATAGAAATTATTATGAAAAAATCACATTTTTCACAAAATAACGAGATAGAGTAAACCTACCGCGTTGCGGTGTTCGGACATAACGAAGGCCTTTGAAATCTCTACGAAATGGCATTTTCGAAATTTTGACATTTTGAAATTTTTTATATAAACTTTCATTTTGAACATAGAAATTATTATAAAAAAATCACATTTTTCACAAAAGAACGAGATAGAGTGAACCTACCGCGTTGCGGTCTTTGGCCAGATCGACACCCCGCTTACGCTCTACAAAATGGCATTTTTGAAATTTTGACATTTTGAAAAATTTTATATAAACTTTCATTTTGAACTTGGAAATTATTATGAAAAAATAACATTTTTCGAAATAAATCGAGATAGAGTAAACCTGACGCGTTACGATGTTCGGACAGAACGACGGCCTCGGTAATCTCTACGAAATCGCATTTTTGAAATTTTGAAATTTTGAAAAATTTTATATAAACTTTCATTTTGAACTTGGAAATTATTATGAAAAAATCACATTTTTCGAAAAAGACCGTGATAGAGTAAATCAAACGCGTTACGGTGTTCGGACAGAACGAAGGCCTTTGAAATCTCTACGAAATGGCATTTTCGAAATTTTGACATTTTGAAATTTTTTATATAAACTTTCATTTTGAACATAGAAATTATTATAAAAAAATCACATTTTTCACAAAAGAACGAGATAGAGTGAACCTACCGCGTTGCGGTCTTTGGCCAGATCGACACCCCGCTTACGCTCTACAAAATGGCATTTTTGAAATTTTGACATTTTGAAAAATTTTATATAAAATTTCATTTTAAACATAGAAATTATTATGAAAAAATCACATTTTTCGAAAAAGATCGTGATAGAGTAAACCTATAGCGTTACTGCGTTTGGACAGAACGACGGCCTTGATAATCTCTACAAAATGGCATTTTCGAAATTTTGACATTTTGAAATTTTTTATATAAACTTTCATTTTGAACATAGAAATTGTTATGAAAAAATGACATTTTTCGAAAAAGACCGTGATAGAGTAAACCTACCGCGTTGCGGTCTTTGGCAAGATCGACACCCCGCTTAAGCTCTAGAAAATGGCATTTTTGAAATTTTGAAATTTTGAAAAATTTTATATAAAATTTCATTTTAAACATAGAAATTATTATGAAAAATCACATTTTTCGAAAAAGATCGTGATAGAGTAAACCTATAGCGTTACGGCGTTCGGACAGAACGACGGCCTTGGTAATCTCTACGAAATGGCATTTTCGAAATTTTGACATTTTGAAAATTTTTATATAAACTTTCATTTTGAACATAGAAATTGTTATGAAAAAATCACATTTTTCACAAAAGAACGAGATAGAGTAAACCTACCGCGTTGCAGTCTTTGGCGAGATCGACACCCCGCTTAAGCTCTACAAAATCGCATTTTTGAAATTTTGAAATTTTGAAAAATTTTGAAAATCGAACAAGAAAATGAGCGCGTTCTCGACTCGACTCAGTCGCGTTAGCGCGACTAACACTGAATGGGCTCACTCGACCTACCTATTTACTCTACCTATCGAATTATTTCGAAAGATCTCGATTTCGAAAGAAGAAGATTTCGATTTATTTCGAAAGATCGAAGGTGGCGAGGCACCCAGGGGAAGGCGGGTAAAAAGCAAAAGTCGAACAAGAAAATGAGCGCGTTCTCGACTCGACTCAGTCGCGTTAGCGCGACTAACACCGAATGGGCTCACTCGACCTACCTATTTACTCTACCTTGAAAGTAGATGTGCCCTTTCATACAATGAACAACAACGAAAGTAGATGTGCCCTTTCATACAATGAGTAGATGTGCAAAAAAAAAAAGCTGAAAAACTAAAAAACGCAACTTACTACCACCCACTGGGCTCTGTGCCGCTCCGATCTAGTCATATACCCTAAAAGGGAGTTGGTAACTGCCCGTTTTCGGCCTTCGCGGTTGATTATCTCCGTTATCCGTCGAGTTACGGGCGCGCAAAGTACGGGAACTATCGCACTGCATTAGACGGGGCGTCGCGTGGAAAAATTTATTTTCGTCCATTCGTTCGTTTTATTCGTTTTTTTCGCGCGTAAAGTTCAAAAAGTGCTCTTTTTTTTTCGGCTTTGTACGATTTTTTATTCCTCAATTCGGTCAGTCTTTTTTCGCTACGTCTCCATCTCGACGACGCTCCGTCTGTGGAAAAATTCCGAAAAGTTGAAATTTTTTCGATTTTCAAATTCAAAATGGCGTTCGAAAACGCATCGACGAAAACGCGGAAACCGACATAACTCGAGAACGGATAGGAGCGGAGCGTTTCGGTCCGAGGAGCGATCGAAGGGCTCGGCGAGAGCTGCGAAATGGCATTTTTGAAATTTTGAAATTCCCAAAAAAATCATACAAATTTTCCATTTTTCCACTTTCGATAGGAAATATTTTTTTCGAAAAAAGTGTCATTTTCGGCTCCCTTAATTTTTCTCATTTTTTGATTTTTGTTAATTTTTCATCGCCTCTTTCCAACCGGAGAATCGTCTCTCTATGGGAAAACTCCAAAAAGTAGAAATTTTCTTCGCCCGGCCGCCATATTGCATTTTGAAAATGCATCTAGAGAACGTCGAAAAAACGCACATTTTCCACGATAATTCGACGCAATCGAGAACGTCCAAATCGACGGCCGTCTACGGCCAGTCCAAGGACTGCACGTCCTTTACGATATTGCAAAAAAAAAATATTAAGTTTCTCCAAAAATTAGTAATAATTTTCACTTTGAAATTTGGTCAAAAAAACGCCCTCAAAACGAAAAAAGTGTTTTTTTCGGCTTCCTTAATTTTTCTCATTTTTTGATTTTTGTTAATTTTTCATCGCCTCTTTCCAACCGGAGAATCGTCTCTCTATGGGAAAAGTCCAAAAAGTAGAAATTTTCTTCGCCCGGCGGCCATATTGGATTTTGAAAATGCCACCAAAAAAACACATAAACCTCGATAATTCGACTCACGAACGTCCGAATGGATTTGCGTCTGCGTCAAGTCGAAGACCTAGACGTCCTTTACGTGATTGCCAAAAAAAATTTTCAAGTTTCTCCAAAAATTCATATAAATTTTCAATTTGAAATTTTTCCAAAAAACGCATTCGAAACGAAAAAAGTTTCATATTTCGGATCCCACGCTTTGGGAAATAGCCGCGGCACCGTAATTGCGCAACTGTCATCTCCACCCGAAAACCCTTCTCTCTATGGAAAAACTCCAAAAAGTTGAAATTTCCCTCGCGCCGCCGCCATATTGGATTTTGAAAATACAACGAAAAAACCGCAAAAACCTCGATAATTCGAATCGAAAACGTCAAAATGGATTCGCGTCTGTGGCAACTCGAAGTCCGAGAAATCCGTTACGAGACTGCCAAAAAAAAAATTGGAATTTCTCAAAAAAATCATATAAATTTTCCATTTTCCCAATTTTTGAAGCAAATTTTTTACAAAAAAAACGTATTTTTTCGGCTCCCACGCTTTGGGAAGCAGCAGCGGGACCGAAATTGTGCAATAGACATTTCCACCCGAATACCCCCAACTCTATGGGAAAAATCCTAAAAGTTGAAATTTCCTTCAATTTTCTTCGTGCGGCCGCCATATTTGATTTTTAAACGAGGCTACGAAAAAACCCGATTAGCGCAGAGAGGACGACCTCACGTCGAGTTGTGTTCTACGGCGAGATGTAGCGCCTCGACCAGCACTACAAAGTGGCATTTTCAGAATTTTGAAATTTTAAAAAAATTTGTATAAATTTTGATTTTGAATTTTTCCAACGAGTACAAAAATCACATTTTCCGATATCGATCGAGACAGACCGAACCTACCGCGTTGCGGTCTTAGGCGAGATCGACGCCCCGAGTGAGGTCTACGAAATGGCATTTTTGAAATTTTGAAATTTTGAAAAATTTTATATAAACTTTCATTTTAAACATAGAAATTATTATGAAAAAATCACATTTTTCGAAAAAGATCGTGATAGAGGAAACCTACCGCGTTGCGGTCTTTGGCCAGATCGACACCCCGCTTAAGCTCTACAAAATGGCATTTTTGAAATTTTGAAATTTTGAAAAATTTTATATAAAATTTCATTTTAAACATAGAAATTATTATGAAAAAATCACATTTTTCACAAAATAACGAGATCGAGTAAACCTACCGCGTTGCGGTGTTCGGACAGAACGAAGGCTTTTGAAATCTGTACGAAATGGCATTTTCGAAATTTTGACATTTTGAAATTTTTTATATAAACTTTCATTTTGAACATAGAAATTGTTATGAAAAAATCACATTTTTCGAAATAAATCGAGATAGAGTAAACCTACCGCGTTGCGGTCTTTGGCGAGATCGACACCCCGCTTAAGCTCTACAAAATGGCATTTTTGAAATTTTGACATTTTGAAAAATTTTATATAAAATTTCATTTTAAACATAGAAATTATTATGAAAAAATCACATTTTTCGAAAAAGATCGTGATAGAGTAAACCTATAGCGCTACGGTGTTCACACAGAACGACGGCCTCGGTAGTATCTACGAAATGGCATTTTTGAAATTTTGAAATTTTGAAAAATTTTGAAAATCGAACAAGAAAATGAGCGCGTTCTCGACCCGACTCAGTCGCGTTAGCGCGACTAACACTGAATGGGCTCACTCGACCTACCTATTTACTCTACCTATCGAATTATTTCGAAAGATCTCGATTTCGAAAGAAGAAGATTTCGATTTATTTCGAAAGATCGAAGGTGGCGAGGCACGTAGGGGAAGCCGGGTAAAAAGCAAAAGTCGAACAAGAAAACGAGCGCGTTCTCGACTCGACTCAGTCGCGTTAGCGCGACTAACACCGAATGGGCTCACTCGACCTACCTATTTACTCTACCTATCTAACATAGTTTACAATGAAAGTAGATGTGCCCTTTCATACAATGAACGACAACGAAAGTAGATGTGCCCTTTCATACAATGAGTAACAATAAAAGTAGATGTGCAAAAAAAAAACTGAAAAACTAAAAAACGCAACTTACTACCACCCACTGGGCTCTGTGCCACTCCGATCTAGTCATATACCCTAAAAGGGAGTTGGTAACGGCCCGTTTTCGGCCTTCGGGGTTCATCATCTCCGTTATCTATCGAGTTACGGGCGCGCGAAGTACGGGAACTATCGCACTGCATTAGACGGCGCGTCGAGTGGAAAAATTTATTTTCGTCTATTCGTTTGTTTTATTCGTTTTTTTCGCACGTAAAGTTCAAAAAGTGCTCTTTTTTTTCGGCTCCCTTAATTTTTCTCATTTTTTGATTTTTGGTAACTTTTCATCGCCTATTTCCAACGGGAGAATCGTCTCTCTATGGGAAAACTCCGAAAAGTGGAAATTTTTTCGATTTTCAAATTCAAAATTGCGTTCGAAAACGCATCGACGAAAACGCGGAAACCGACATAACTCGAGAACGGATAGGAGCGGAGCGTTTCGGTCCGAGGAGCGATCGAAGGGCTCGGCGAGATCTACGAAATGGCATTTTTGAAATTTTGATATTCCCAAAAAAATCATATAAATTTTCCATTTTTCCACTTTCGATAGGAAATATTTTTTTCGAAAAAAGTGTCATTTTCGGCTCCCTTAATTTTTCTCATTTTTTGATTTTTGTTAATTTTTCATCGCCTCTTTCCAATCGAAGAATCGTCTCTCTATGGGAAAACTCCAAAAAGTAGAAATTTTCTTCGCCCGGCCGCCATATTGGATTTTGAAAATGCATCTAGAGAACGTCGAAAAAACGCACATTTTCCACGATAATTCGACGCAATCGAGAACGTCCAAATCGACGGCCGTCTACGGCGAGTCTAAGGACTGCATGTCCTCTACGATATTGCAGAAAAAAAATATTAAGTTTCTCCAAAAATTAGTAATAATTTTCACTTTGAAATTTGGTCAAAAAAACGCCCTCAAAACGAAAAAAGTGTTTTTTTCGGCTGACTTAATTTTTCTCATTTTTTGATTTTTGTTAATTTTTCATCGCTTCTTTCCAACCGGAGAATCGTCTCTCTATGGGAAAATCCCGAAAAGTTAAAATTTCCTTCGGGCGGCGGCCATATTGGATTTTGAAAATGCCACCAAAAAAACACATAAACCTCGATAATTCGACTCACGAACGTCCGAATGGATTCGCGTCTGCGGCAATTCGAAGACCTAGACGTCCTTTACGAGATTGCTAAAAAAAATTTTCAAGTTTCTCCAAAAATTCATATAAATTTTCAATTTGAAATTTTTCCAAAAAACGCATTCGAAACGAAAAAAGTTTCATATTTCGGATCCCACGCTTTGGAAAATAGCCGCGGGACCGTAATTGCGCAACCGTCATCTCCACCCGAAAACCCTTCTCTCTATGGAAAAACTCCAAAAAGTTGAAATTTCCTTCGCGCCGCCGCCATATTGGATTTTCAAAATACAACGAAAAAACCGCAAAAACCTCGATAATTCGAATCGAAAACGTCGAAATGGATTCGCGTCTGTGACAACTCGAAGTCCAAGAAATCCGTTACGAGACTGCCAAAAAAAAAATTGGAATTTCTCCAAAAATTCATATAAATTTTCCATTTTCCCAATTTTTAAAGGAATTTTTTTACAAAAAAAACGTAATTTTTCGGCTCCCACGCTTTGGGAAGCAGCAGCGGGACCGAAATTGTGCAATGGACATTTCCACCCTAATACCCCCAACTCTATGGAAAAATTCCTAAAAGTTGAAATTTCCTTCAATTTTCTTCGTGCGGCCGCCATCTTTGATTTTGAAACGAGGCTACGAAAAAACCCGATTAGCGCAGAGAGGACGACCTCCCGTCGAGTTGTGTTCTACGGCGAGATGTAGCGCCTCGACCAGCACTACAAAGTGGCATTTTCAGAATTTTGAAATTTTAAAAAAAAATATATAAATTTTGATTTTGAATTTTTCCAACGAGTACAAAAATCACATTTTCCGATATCGATCGAGACAGACCGAACCTACCGCGTTGCGGTCTTAGGCGAGATAGACACCCCGACTGAGGTCTACAAAATGGCATTTTTGAAATTTTGACATTTTGAAATTTTTTATATAAACTTTCATTTTGAACATAGAAATTTTTATGAAAAAATCACATTTTTCACAAAATAACGAGATAGAGTAAACCTACCGCGTTGCGGTGTTCGGACAGAACGAAGGCCTTTGAAATCTCTACGAAATGGCATTTTCGAAATTTTGACATTTTGAAATTTTTTGATATAAACTTTCATTTTGAACATAGAAATTGTTATGAAAAAATCACATTTTTCACAAAAGAACGAGATAGAGTGAACCTACCGCGTTGTGGTCTTTGGCGAGATCGACACCCCGCTTACGCTCTACAAAATGGCATTTTTGAAATTTTGACATTTTGAAAAATTTTATATAAAATTTCATTTTAAACATAGAAATTATTATGAAAAAATCACATTTTTTGAAAAAGATCGTGATAGAGAAAACCTAACGCATTACGGTGTTTGGACAGAATGAGGGCCTCGGTAATCTCTACAAAACGGAATTTTTGAAATTTTGACATTTTGAAAAATTTTATATAAAATTTCATTTTAAACATAGAAATTATTATGAAAAAATCACATTTTTCGAAAAAGATCGTGATAGAGTAAAGCTATAGCGTTACGGCGTTTCGACAGAACGACGGCCTTGATAATCTCTACGAAATGGCTATTTCAAAATTTTGACATTTTGACATTTTTTATATAAACTTTCATTTTGAACATAGAAATTGTTATCAAAAAATCACATTTTTCACAAAAGAACGAGATAGAGTAAACCTACCGCGTTGCGATCTTTGGCGAGATCGACACCCCGCTTAAGCTCTACAAAATGGCATTTTTGAAATTTTGACATTTTGAAAAATTTTATATAAAATTTCATTTTAAACATAGAAATTATTATGAAAAAATCACATTTTTCGAAAAAGATCGTGATAGAGTAAAGCTATAGCGTTACGGCGTTTCGACAGAACGACGGCCTTGATAATCTCTACGAAATGGCTATTTCAAAATTTTGACATTTTGAAATTTTTTATATAAACTTTCATTTTGAACATAGAAATTGTTATCAAAAAATCACATTTTTCACAAAAGAACGAGATAGAGTAAACCTACCGCGTTGCGATCTTTGGCGAGATCGACACCCCGCGTAAGCTCTACAAAATGGCGTTTTTGAAATTTTGAAATTTTGAAAAATTTTATATAAAATTTCATTTTAAACATAGAAATTATTATGAAAAAATCACATTTTTCACAAAATAACGAGATAGAGTAAACCTACCGCGTTGCGGTCTTTGGCGAGATCGACACCCCGCTTAAGCTCTACAAAATGGCATTTTTGAAATTTTGAAATTTTGAAAAATTTTATATAAAATTTCATTTTAAACATAGAAATTATTATGAAAAAATCACATTTTTCGAAAAAGATCGTGACAGAGTAAACCTATAGCGCTACGGTGTTTGGACAGAACGACGGCCTCGGTAAGCTCTAGAAAATGGCATTTTTGAAATTTTGAAATTTTGAAAAATTTTATATAAACTTTCATTTTAAACATAGAAATTATTATGAAAAATCACATTTTTCGTAAAAGATCGTGATAGAGTAAACCTATAGCGCTACGGTGTTTGGACAGAACGACGGCCTGGGTAATCTCTACAAAATGGCATTTTTGAAATTTTGAAATTTTGAAAAATTTTATATAAACTTTCATTTTGAACATAGAAATTGTTATGAAAAAATCACATTTTTCACAAAAGAACGAGATAGAGTAAACCTACCGCGTTGCAGTCTTTGGCGAGATCGACACCCCGCTTAAGCTCTACAAAATCCCATTTTTGAAATTTTGAAATTTTGAAAATTTTTGAAAATTGAACAAGAAAATGAGCGCGTTCTCGACCCGACTCAGTCGCGTTAGCGCGACTAACACTGAATGGGCTCACTCGACCTACCTATTTACTCTACCTATCGAATTATTTCTAAAGGTCTCGATTTCGAAAGAAGAAGATTTCGATTTATTTCGAAAGATCGAAGGTGGCGAGGCACGTAGGGGAAGGCGGGTAAAAAGCAAAAGTCGAACAAGAAAATGAGCGCGTTCTCGACTCGACTCAGTCGCGTTAGCGCGACTAATACCGAATGGGCTCACTCGACCTACCTATTTACTCTACCTATCTAACATAGTTTACGATGAAAGTAGATGTTACGATGTTACGATGAAAGTAGATGTTACGATGAAAGTAGATGAGGTAAAAAGCAAAAGTCGAACAAGAAAATGAGCGCGTTCTCGACTCGACTCAGTCGCGTTAGCGCGACTAACACCGAATGGGCTCACTCGACCTACCTATTTACTCTACCTATCTAACATAGTTTACGATGAAAGTAGATGTTCCCCAACCTAACAATGAACGACAACGAAAGTAGATGTGCCCTTTCATACAATGAGTAACAATAAAAGTAGATGTGCAAAAAAAAAAACTCACTACCACCCCACCCCACTGGGCTCTGTGCCACTCCGATCTGTGCCGCTCCGATCTAGTCATATACCCTAAAAGGGAGTTGGTAACTGCCCGTTTTCGGCCTTCGGGGTTCATTATCTCCGCTATCCGTCGAGTTACGGGCGCGCAAAGTACGGGAACTATCGCACTGCATTAGACGGCGCATCGAGTGGAAAAATTTATTTTCGTCGATTCGTTTGTTTTATTCGTTTTTTTCGCACGTAAATTTCAAAAAGTGCTCTTTTTTTTCGGCTGACTTAATTTTTCTCATTTTTTGATTTTTGGTAATTTTTCATCGAATTTTTCCAACCGGAGAATCGTCTCTCTATGGGAAAACTCCGAAAAGTGGAAATTTTTTCGATTTTCAAATTCAAAATTGCGTTCGAAAACGCATCGACGAAAACGCGGAAACCGACATAACTCGAGAACGGATAGGAGCGGAGCGTTTCGGTCCGAGGAGCGATCGAAGGGCTCGGCGAGTGCTGCGAAATGGCATTTTTGAAATTTTGAAATTCCCAAAAAAATCATATAAATTTTCCATTTTTCCACTTTCGATAGGAAATATTTTTTTCGAAAAAAGTGTCATTTTCGGCTCCCTTAATTTTTCTCATTTTTTGATTTTTGTTAATTTTTCATCGCCTATTTCCAACCGAAGAATCGTCTCTCTATGGGAAAACTCCAAAAAGTAGAAATTTTCTTCGCCCGGCCGCCATATTGGATTTTGAAAATGCATCTAGAGAACGTCGAAAAAACGCACATTTTCCACGATCATTCGACGCAATCGAGAACGTCCAAATCGACGGCCGTCTACGGCGAGTCCGAGGACTACAGGTCCTTTACGATATTGCAGAAAAAAAATATTAAGTTTCACCAAAAATTAGTAATAATTTTCACTTTGAAATTTGGTCAAAAAAACGCCCTCAAAACGAAAAAAGTGTTTTTTTCGGCTCCCTTAATTTTTCTCATTTTTAGATTTTTGTTAATTTTTCATCGCCTCTTTCCAACCGGAGAATCGTCTCTCTATGGGAAAATCCCGAAAAGTTGAAATTTCCTTCGGGCGGCGGCCATATTGGATTTTGAAAATGCCACCAAAAAAACACATAAACCTCGATAATTCGACTCACGAACGTCCGAATGGATTTGCGCCTGCGGCAAATCGAAGACCTAGACGTCCTTTACGAGATTGCCAAAAAAAATTTTCAAGTTTCTCCAAAAATTCATATAAATTTTCAATTTGAAATTTTTCCAAAAAACGCATTCGAAACGAAAAAAGTTTCATATTTCGGATCCCACGCTTTGGAAAATAGCCGCGGGACCGTAATTGCGCAACTGTCATCTCCACCCGAAAACCCTTCTCTCTATGGAAAAACTCCAAAAAGTTGAAATTTCCTTCGCGCCGCCGCCATATTGGATTTTGAAAATACAACGAAAACACCGCAAAAACCTCGATAATTCGAATCGAAAACGTTGAAATGGATTCGCGTCTGTGGCAACTCGAAGTCCAAGAACTCCGTTACGAGACTGCCAAAAAAAAAATTGGAATTTCTCCAAAAATTCATATAAATTTTCCATTTTCCCAATTTTTAAAGGAATTTTTTTACAAAAAAAACGTAATTTTTCGGCTCCCACGCTTTGGGAAGCAGCAGCGGGACCGAAATTGTGCAATGGACATTTCCACCCGAATACCCCCAACTCTATGGAAAAATTCCTAAAAGTGGAAATTTCCTTCAATTTTCTTCGTGCGGCCGCCATCTTTGATTTTGAAACGAGGCTACGAAAAAACCCGATTAGCGCAGAGAGGACGACCTCCTGTCGAGTTGTGTTCTACGGCGAGATGTAGCGCCTCGACCAGCACTACAAAGTGGCATTTTCAGAATTTTGAAATTTTAAAAAAATTTATATAAATTTTGATTTTGAATTTTTCCATCGAGTACAAAAATCACATTTTCCGATATCGATCGAGACAGACCGAACCTACCGCGTTGCGGTCTTAGGCGAGATCGACGCCCCGAGTGAGGTCTACGAAATGGCATTTTTGAAATTTTGACATTTTGAAAAATTTTATATAAACTTTCATTTTGAACTTGGAAATTATTATGAAAAAATCACATTTTTCGAAATAAATCGAGATAGAGTAAACCTGACGCGTTACGATGTTCGGACAGAACGACGGCCTCGGTAATCTCTACGAAATGGCATTTTTAAAATTTTGAAATTTTGAAAAATTTTATATAAACTTTCATTTTGAACTTGGAAATTATTATGAATAAATGACATTTTTCGAAAAAGACCGTGATAGAGTAAATTAAACGCGTTGCGGTGTTCGGCCAGAACGAAGGCCTTTGAAATATCTACGAAATGGCATTTTCGAAATTTTGACATTTTGAAAAATTTTATATAAAATTTCATTTTAAACATAGAAATTATTATGAAAAAATCACATTTTTTGAAAAAGATCGCGATAGAGTAAACCTAACGCATTACGGTGTTTGGACAGAATGACGGCCTCGGTAATCTCTACAAAATGGCATTTTTGAAATTTTGACATTTTGAAAAATTTTATATAAAATTTCATTTTAAACATAGAAATTATTATGAAAAAATCACATTTTTCGAAAATGATCGTGATAGAGTAAATTAAACGCGTTGCGGTGTTCGGGCAGAACGAAGGCCTTTGAAATCTCTACGAAATGGCATTTTTGAAATTTTGACATTTTGAAATTTTTTATATAAACTTTCATTTTGAACATAGAAATTGTTATGAAAAAATCACATTTTTCACAAAATAACGAGATACAGTAAACCTACCGCGTTGAGGTTTTCGGACAGAACGAAGGTCTTTGAAATCTCTACGAAATGGCATTTTCAAAATTTTGAAATTTTGAAATTTTTTATATAAACTTTCATTTTGAACATAGAAATTGTTATGAATAAATGACATTTTTCGAAAAAGACCGTGATAGAGTAAATTAAACGCGTTGCGGAGTTCGGACAGAACGAAGGCCTTTGAAATCTCTACGAAATGGCATTTTCGAAATTTTGACATTTTGAAATTTTTTATATAAACTTTCATTTTGAACATAGAAATTGTTATGAATAAATGACATTTTTCACAAAAGAACGAGATAGAGTAAACCAACCGCGTTGCGGTCTTTGGAGAGATCGACACCCCGCTTAAGCTCTACAAAATGGCATTTTTGAAATTTTGAAATTTTGAAAAATTTTATATAAAATTTCATTTTAAACATAGAAATTATTATGAAAAAATCACATTTTTCGAAAAAGATCGTGACAGAGTAAACCTATAGCGCTACGGTGTTCGGACAGAACGACGGCCTCGGTAAGCTCTAGAAAATGGCATTTTTGAAATTTTGAAATTTTGAAAAATTTTATATAAACTTTCATTTTGAACATAGAAATTGTTATGAAAAAATCACATTTTTCACAAAAGAACGAGATAGAGTAAACCTACCGCGTTGCAGTCTTTGGCGAGATCGACACCCCGCTTAAGCTCTACAAAATCGCATTTTTGAAATTTTGAAATTTTGAAAAATTTTGAAAATCGAACAAGAAAATGAGCGCGTTCTCGACTCGACTCAGTCGCGTTACCGCGACTAACACTGAATGGGCTCACTCGACCTACCTATTTACTCTACCTATCGAATTATTTCGAAAGATCTCGATTTCCAAAGAAGAAGATTTCGATTTATTTCGAAAGATCGAAGGTGGCGAGGCGCGTAGGGGAAGGCGGGTAAAAAGCAAAAGTCGAACAAGAAAATGAGCGCGTTCTCGACTCGACTCAGTCGCGTTAGCGCGACTAACACCGAATGGGCTCACTCGACCTACCTATTTACTCTACCTATCGAATTATTTCGAAAGATCTCGATTTCGAAAGAAGAAGATTTCGATTTATTTCGAAAGATCGAAGGTGGCGAGGCGCGTAGGGGAAGGCGGGTAAAAAGCAAAAGTCGAACAAGAAAATGAGCGCGTTCTCGACTCGACTCAGTCGCGTTAGCGCGACTAACACCGAATGGGCTCACTCGACCTACCTATTTACTCTACCTATCGAATTATTTCGAAAGATCTCGATTTCGAAAGAAGAAGATTTCGATTTATTTCGAAAGATCGAAGGTGGCGAGGCGCGTAGGGGAAGGCGGGTAAAAAGCAAAAGTCGAACAAGAAAATGAGCGCGTTCTCGACTCGACTCAGTCGCGTTAGCGCGACTAACACCGAATGGGCTCACTCGACCTACCTATTTACTCTACCTATCTAACATAGTTTACGATGAAAGTAGATGTGCCCTTTCGTACAATGAGCGACGACGAAAGTAGATGTGCCCTTTCATACGATGAGTAACGATAAAAGTAGATGTGCAAAAAAAAAACTGAAAAACTAAAAAACACAACTCACTACCACCCCACCCCACTGGGCTCTGTGCCACTCTAGTCATATACCCTAAAAGGGAGTTGGTAACGGCCCGTTTTCGGCCTTCGGGGTTCATCATCTCCGTTATCTATCGAGTTACGGGCGCGCGAAGTACGGGAACTATCGCACTGCATTAGACGGCGCGTCGAGTGGAAAAATTTATTTTCGTCTATTCGTTTGTTTTATTCGTTTTTTTCGCACGTAAAGTTCAAAAAGTGCTCTTTTTTTTCGGCTCCCTTAATTTTTCTCATTTTTTGATTTTTGGTAACTTTTCATCGCCTATTTCCAACGGGAGAATCGTCTCTCTATGGGAAAACTCCGAAAAGTGGAAATTTTTTCGATTTTCAAATTCAAAATTGCGTTCGAAAACGCATCGACGAAAACGCGGAAACCGACATAACTCGAGAACGGATAGGAGCGGAGCGTTTCGGTCCGAGGAGCGATCGAAGGGCTCGGCGAGATCTACGAAATGGCATTTTTGAAATTTTGATATTCCCAAAAAAATCATATAAATTTTCCATTTTTCCACTTTCGATAGGAAATATTTTTTTCGAAAAAAGTGTCATTTTCGGCTCCCTTAATTTTTCTCATTTTTTGATTTTTGTTAATTTTTCATCGCCTCTTTCCAATCGAAGAATCGTCTCTCTATGGGAAAACTCCAAAAAGTAGAAATTTTCTTCGCCCGGCCGCCATATTGGATTTTGAAAATGCATCTAGAGAACGTCGAAAAAACGCACATTTTCCACGATAATTCGACGCAATCGAGAACGTCCAAATCGACGGCCGTCTACGGCGAGTCTAAGGACTGCATGTCCTCTACGATATTGCAGAAAAAAAATATTAAGTTTCTCCAAAAATTAGTAATAATTTTCACTTTGAAATTTGGTCAAAAAAACGCCCTCAAAACGAAAAAAGTGTTTTTTTCGGCTGACTTAATTTTTCTCATTTTTTGATTTTTGTTAATTTTTCATCGCTTCTTTCCAACCGGAGAATCGTCTCTCTATGGGAAAATCCCGAAAAGTTAAAATTTCCTTCGGGCGGCGGCCATATTGGATTTTGAAAATGCCACCAAAAAAACACATAAACCTCGATAATTCGACTCACGAACGTCCGAATGGATTCGCGTCTGCGGCAATTCGAAGACCTAGACGTCCTTTACGAGATTGCTAAAAAAAATTTTCAAGTTTCTCCAAAAATTCATATAAATTTTCAATTTGAAATTTTTCCAAAAAACGCATTCGAAACGAAAAAAGTTTCATATTTCGGATCCCACGCTTTGGAAAATAGCCGCGGGACCGTAATTGCGCAACCGTCATCTCCACCCGAAAACCCTTCTCTCTATGGAAAAACTCCAAAAAGTTGAAATTTCCTTCGCGCCGCCGCCATATTGGATTTTCAAAATACAACGAAAAAACCGCAAAAACCTCGATAATTCGAATCGAAAACGTCGAAATGGATTCGCGTCTGTGACAACTCGAAGTCCAAGAAATCCGTTACGAGACTGCCAAAAAAAAAATTGGAATTTCTCCAAAAATTCATATAAATTTTCCATTTTCCCAATTTTTAAAGGAATTTTTTTACAAAAAAAACGTAATTTTTCGGCTCCCACGCTTTGGGAAGCAGCAGCGGGACCGAAATTGTGCAATGGACATTTCCACCCTAATACCCCCAACTCTATGGAAAAATTCCTAAAAGTTGAAATTTCCTTCAATTTTCTTCGTGCGGCCGCCATCTTTGATTTTGAAACGAGGCTACGAAAAAACCCGATTAGCGCAGAGAGGACGACCTCCCGTCGAGTTGTGTTCTACGGCGAGATGTAGCGCCTCGACCAGCACTACAAAGTGGCATTTTCAGAATTTTGAAATTTTAAAAAAAAATATATAAATTTTGATTTTGAATTTTTCCAACGAGTACAAAAATCACATTTTCCGATATCGATCGAGACAGACCGAACCTACCGCGTTGCGGTCTTAGGCGAGATAGACACCCCGACTGAGGTCTACAAAATGGCATTTTTGAAATTTTGACATTTTGAAATTTTTTATATAAACTTTCATTTTGAACATAGAAATTTTTATGAAAAAATCACATTTTTCACAAAATAACGAGATAGAGTAAACCTACCGCGTTGCGGTGTTCGGACAGAACGAAGGCCTTTGAAATCTCTACGAAATGGCATTTTCGAAATTTTGACATTTTGAAATTTTTTGATATAAACTTTCATTTTGAACATAGAAATTGTTATGAAAAAATCACATTTTTCACAAAAGAACGAGATAGAGTGAACCTACCGCGTTGTGGTCTTTGGCGAGATCGACACCCCGCTTACGCTCTACAAAATGGCATTTTTGAAATTTTGACATTTTGAAAAATTTTATATAAAATTTCATTTTAAACATAGAAATTATTATGAAAAAATCACATTTTTTGAAAAAGATCGTGATAGAGAAAACCTAACGCATTACGGTGTTTGGACAGAATGAGGGCCTCGGTAATCTCTACAAAACGGAATTTTTGAAATTTTGACATTTTGAAAAATTTTATATAAAATTTCATTTTAAACATAGAAATTATTATGAAAAAATCACATTTTTCGAAAAAGATCGTGATAGAGTAAAGCTATAGCGTTACGGCGTTTCGACAGAACGACGGCCTTGATAATCTCTACGAAATGGCTATTTCAAAATTTTGACATTTTGACATTTTTTATATAAACTTTCATTTTGAACATAGAAATTGTTATCAAAAAATCACATTTTTCACAAAAGAACGAGATAGAGTAAACCTACCGCGTTGCGATCTTTGGCGAGATCGACACCCCGCTTAAGCTCTACAAAATGGCATTTTTGAAATTTTGACATTTTGAAAAATTTTATATAAAATTTCATTTTAAACATAGAAATTATTATGAAAAAATCACATTTTTCGAAAAAGATCGTGATAGAGTAAAGCTATAGCGTTACGGCGTTTCGACAGAACGACGGCCTTGATAATCTCTACGAAATGGCTATTTCAAAATTTTGACATTTTGAAATTTTTTATATAAACTTTCATTTTGAACATAGAAATTGTTATCAAAAAATCACATTTTTCACAAAAGAACGAGATAGAGTAAACCTACCGCGTTGCGATCTTTGGCGAGATCGACACCCCGCGTAAGCTCTACAAAATGGCGTTTTTGAAATTTTGAAATTTTGAAAAATTTTATATAAAATTTCATTTTAAACATAGAAATTATTATGAAAAAATCACATTTTTCACAAAATAACGAGATAGAGTAAACCTACCGCGTTGCGGTCTTTGGCGAGATCGACACCCCGCTTAAGCTCTACAAAATGGCATTTTTGAAATTTTGAAATTTTGAAAAATTTTATATAAAATTTCATTTTAAACATAGAAATTATTATGAAAAAATCACATTTTTCGAAAAAGATCGTGACAGAGTAAACCTATAGCGCTACGGTGTTTGGACAGAACGACGGCCTCGGTAAGCTCTAGAAAATGGCATTTTTGAAATTTTGAAATTTTGAAAAATTTTATATAAACTTTCATTTTAAACATAGAAATTATTATGAAAAATCACATTTTTCGTAAAAGATCGTGATAGAGTAAACCTATAGCGCTACGGTGTTTGGACAGAACGACGGCCTGGGTAATCTCTACAAAATGGCATTTTTGAAATTTTGAAATTTTGAAAAATTTTATATAAACTTTCATTTTGAACATAGAAATTGTTATGAAAAAATCACATTTTTCACAAAAGAACGAGATAGAGTAAACCTACCGCGTTGCAGTCTTTGGCGAGATCGACACCCCGCTTAAGCTCTACAAAATCCCATTTTTGAAATTTTGAAATTTTGAAAATTTTTGAAAATTGAACAAGAAAATGAGCGCGTTCTCGACCCGACTCAGTCGCGTTAGCGCGACTAACACTGAATGGGCTCACTCGACCTACCTATTTACTCTACCTATCGAATTATTTCTAAAGGTCTCGATTTCGAAAGAAGAAGATTTCGATTTATTTCGAAAGATCGAAGGTGGCGAGGCACGTAGGGGAAGGCGGGTAAAAAGCAAAAGTCGAACAAGAAAATGAGCGCGTTCTCGACTCGACTCAGTCGCGTTAGCGCGACTAATACCGAATGGGCTCACTCGACCTACCTATTTACTCTACCTATCTAACATAGTTTACGATGAAAGTAGATGTTACGATGTTACGATGAAAGTAGATGTTACGATGAAAGTAGATGAGGTAAAAAGCAAAAGTCGAACAAGAAAATGAGCGCGTTCTCGACTCGACTCAGTCGCGTTAGCGCGACTAACACCGAATGGGCTCACTCGACCTACCTATTTACTCTACCTATCTAACATAGTTTACGATGAAAGTAGATGTTCCCCAACCTAACAATGAACGACAACGAAAGTAGATGTGCCCTTTCATACAATGAGTAACAATAAAAGTAGATGTGCAAAAAAAAAAACTCACTACCACCCCACCCCACTGGGCTCTGTGCCACTCCGATCTGTGCCGCTCCGATCTAGTCATATACCCTAAAAGGGAGTTGGTAACGGCCCGTTTTCGGCCTTCGGGGTTCATCATCTCCGTTATCTATCGAGTTACGGGCGCGCGAAGTACGGGAACTATCGCACTGCATTAGACGGCGCGTCGAGTGGAAAAATTTATTTTCGTCTATTCGTTTGTTTTATTCGTTTTTTTCGCACGTAAAGTTCAAAAAGTGCTCTTTTTTTTCGGCTCCCTTAATTTTTCTCATTTTTTGATTTTTGGTAACTTTTCATCGCCTATTTCCAACGGGAGAATCGTCTCTCTATGGGAAAACTCCGAAAAGTGGAAATTTTTTCGATTTTCAAATTCAAAATTGCGTTCGAAAACGCATCGACGAAAACGCGGAAACCGACATAACTCGAGAACGGATAGGAGCGGAGCGTTTCGGTCCGAGGAGCGATCGAAGGGCTCGGCGAGATCTACGAAATGGCATTTTTGAAATTTTGATATTCCCAAAAAAATCATATAAATTTTCCATTTTTCCACTTTCGATAGGAAATATTTTTTTCGAAAAAAGTGTCATTTTCGGCTCCCTTAATTTTTCTCATTTTTTGATTTTTGTTAATTTTTCATCGCCTCTTTCCAATCGAAGAATCGTCTCTCTATGGGAAAACTCCAAAAAGTAGAAATTTTCTTCGCCCGGCCGCCATATTGGATTTTGAAAATGCATCTAGAGAACGTCGAAAAAACGCACATTTTCCACGATAATTCGACGCAATCGAGAACGTCCAAATCGACGGCCGTCTACGGCGAGTCTAAGGACTGCATGTCCTCTACGATATTGCAGAAAAAAAATATTAAGTTTCTCCAAAAATTAGTAATAATTTTCACTTTGAAATTTGGTCAAAAAAACGCCCTCAAAACGAAAAAAGTGTTTTTTTCGGCTGACTTAATTTTTCTCATTTTTTGATTTTTGTTAATTTTTCATCGCTTCTTTCCAACCGGAGAATCGTCTCTCTATGGGAAAATCCCGAAAAGTTAAAATTTCCTTCGGGCGGCGGCCATATTGGATTTTGAAAATGCCACCAAAAAAACACATAAACCTCGATAATTCGACTCACGAACGTCCGAATGGATTCGCGTCTGCGGCAATTCGAAGACCTAGACGTCCTTTACGAGATTGCCAAAAAAAATTTTCAAGTTTCTCCAAAAATTCATATAAATTTTCAATTTGAAATTTTTCCAAAAAACGCATTCGAAACGAAAAAAGTTTCATATTTCGGATCCCACGCTTTGGGAAATAGCCGCGGGACCGTAATTGCGCAACTGTCATCTACACCTGAAAACCCTTCTCTCTATGGAAAAACTCCAAAAAGTTGAAATTTCCTTCGCGCCGCCGCCATATTGGATTTTGAAAATACAACGAAAAAACCGCAAAAATCTCGATAATTCGAATCGAAAACGTCGAAATGGATTCGCGTCTGCGGCAACTCGAAGTCCGAGAAATCCGTTACGAGACTGCCAAAAAAAAAATTTGAATTTCTCCAAAAATTCATATAAATTTTCCATTTTCCCAATTTTTAAAGGAATTTTTTTACAAAAAAAACGTAATTTTTCGGCTCCCACGCTTTGGGAAGCAGCAGCGGGACCGAAATCGTGCAATGGACATTTCCACCCGAATACCCCCAACTCTATGGGAAAATTCCTAAAAGTTGAAATTTCCTTCAATTTTCTTCGTGCGGCCGCCATCTTTGATTTTGAAACGAGGCTACGAAAAAACCCGATTAGCGCAGAGAGGACGACCTCCCGTCGAGTTGTGTTCTACGGCGAGATGTAGCGCCTCGACCAGCACTACAAAGTGGCATTTTCAGAATTTTGAAATTTTAAAAAAATTTATATAAATTTTGATTTTGAATTTTTCCAACGAGTACAAAAATCACATTTTCCGATATCGATCGAGACAGACCGAACCTACCGCGTTGCGGTCTTAGGCGAGATCGACGCCCCGAGTGAGGTCTACGAAATGGCATTTTTGAAATTTTGACATTTTGAAAAATTTTATATAAACTTTCATTTTGAACTTGGAAATTATTATGAAAAACTCACATTTTTCGAAATAAATCGAGATAGAGTAAACCTGACGCGTTGCGGTCTTTGGCGAGATCGACACCCCGCTTAAGCTCTACAAAATGGCATTTTTTAAATTTTGAAATTTTGAAAAATTTAATATAAAATTTCATTTTAAACATAGAAATTATTATGAAAAAATCACATTTTTCACAAAATAACGAGATAGAGTAAACCGACCGCGTTGCGGTCTTTGGCGAGATCGACACCCCGCTTAAGCTCTACAAAATGGCATTTTTGAAATTTTGAAATTTTGAAAAATTTTATATAAAATTTCATTTTAAACATAGAAATTATTATGAAAAAATCACATTTTTCACAAAATAACGAGATAGAGTAAACCTACCGCGTAGCTGTATTTGGACAGAACGAAGGCCTTTGAAATCTCTACGAAATGGCATTTTCGAAATTTTGACATTTTGAAATTTTTTATATAAACTTTCATTTTGAACATAGAAATTGTTATGAAAAAATCACATTTTTCGAAAAAGATCGTGATAGAGTAAACCTATAGCGTTACGGCGTTTGGACAGAACGACGGCCTTGATAATCTCTACGAAATGGCTATTTCAAAATTTTGACATTTTGAAATTTTTTATATAAACTTTCATTTTGAACATAGAAATTGTTATCAAAAAATCACATTTTTCACAAAAGAACTAGATAGAGTAAACCTACCGCGTTGCGGTCTTTGGCGAGATCGACACCCCGCTTAAGCTCTACAAAATGGCATTTTTGAAATTTTGACATTTTGAAAAATTTTATATAAACTTTAATTTTAAACATAGAAATTATTATGAAAAAATCACATTTTTTGAAAAAGATCGTGACAGAGTAAACCTATAGCGCTACGGTGTTCGGACAGAACGACGGCCTCGGTAAGTTCTAGAAAATGGCATTTTTGAAATTTTGAAATTTTGAAAAATTTTATATAAACTTTCATTTTAAACATAGAAATTATTATGAAAAAAATCACATTTTTCGAAAAAGATCGTGATAGAGTAAACCTATAGCGCTACGGTGTTCGGACAGAACGACGGCCTCGGTAATCTCTACAAAATGGCATTTTTGAAATTTTGACATTTTGAAATTTTTTATATAAACTTTCATTTTCAACATAGAAATTGTTATCAAAAAATCACATTTTTCGAAAAAGACCGTGATAGAGTAAACCTAACGCGTTGCGGTCTTTGGCGAGATGGACACCCCGCTTAAGCTCTACAAAATGGCATTTTTGAAATTTTGAAATTTTGAAAAATTTTATATAAACTTTCATTTTGAAATTGCAAATTGTTATGAAAAAATCACATTTTTCGAAATAAATCGCGACAGAGTAAACCTATAGCGCTACGATGGTCGGACAGAACGACGGCCTAGGTAATCTCTACAAAATGGCATTTTTGAAATTTTGAAATTTTGAAAAATTTTGAAAATCGAACAAGAAAATGAGCGCGTTCTCGACCCGACTCAGTCGCGTTAGCGCGACTAACACTGAATGGGCTCACTCGACCTACCTATTTACTCTACCTATCGAATTATTTCGAAAGATCTCGATTTCGAAAGAAGAAGATTTCGATTTATTTCGAAAGATGGCGAGGCACGTAGGGGAAGGCGGGTAAAAAGCAAAAGTCGAACAAGAAAACGAGCGCGTTCTCGACTCGACTCAGTCGCGTTAGCGCGACTAACACCGAATGGGCTCACTCGACCTACCTATTCACTCTACCTATCTAACATAGTTTACACTGAAAGTAGATGTGCCCTTTCGTACAATGAGTAACAATAAAAGTAGATGTGCAAAAAAAAACTGAAAAACTAAAAAACACAACTCACTACCGCCCCACCCCACTGGGCTCCGATCTAGTCATATACCCTAAAAGGGAGTTGGTAACTGCCCGTTTTCGGCTTTCGGGGTTCCATATCTCCGCCATCTATCGAGCTACGCGCGCGCAAAGTATGGGAACTCTCACAGGGCATTAGACGGCGCGTCGAGTGGAAAAATTTATTTTCGTCTATTCGTTCGTTTTATTCGTTTTTTTCGCGCGTAAAGTTCAAAAAGTGCTCTTTTTTTTTCGGCTTTGTACGATTTTTTATTCCTCAATTCGGTCAGTCTTTTTTCGCTATGTCTCCATCTCGACGACGCTCCGTCTGTGGAAAAATTCCGAAAAGTTGAAATTTTTTCGATTTTCAAATTCAAAATGGCGTTCGAAAACGCATCGACGAAAACGCGGAAACCGACATAACTCGAGAACGGATAGGAGCGGAGCGTTTCGGTCCGAGGAGCGATCGAAGGGCTCGGCGAGAGCTGCGAAATTGCATTTTTGAAATTTTGAAATTCCCAAAAAAATCATACAAATTTTCCATTTTTCCACTTTCGATAGGAAATATTTTTTTCGAAAAAAGTGTCATTTTCGGCTCCCTTAATTTTTCTCATTTTTTGATTTTTGTTAATTTTTCATCGCCTATTTCCAACCGGAGAATCGTCTGTCTATGGGAAAACTCCAAAAAGTAGAAATTTTCTTTGCGCGGCCGCCATATTGGATTTTGAAAATGCATCTAGAGAACGTCGAAAAAACGCACATTTTCCACGATCATTCGACGCAATCGAGAACGTCCAAATCGACGGCCGTCTACGGCGAGTCCGAGGACTGCACGTTCTTTACGATATTGCAGAAAAAAAATATTAAGTTTCTCCAAAAATTAGTAATAATTTTCACTTTGAAATTTGGTCAAAAAAACGCCCTCAAAACGAAAAAAGTGTTTTTTTCGGCTCCCTTAATTTTTCTCATTTTTTGATTTTTGTTAATTTTTCATCGCCTCTTTCCAACTGGAGAATCGTCTCTCTATGGGAAAAGTCCGAAAAGTGGAAATTTCCTTAGGCCGGCGGCCATATTGAATTTTGAAAATGCCACCAAAAAAACACATAAACCTCGATAATTCGACTCACGAACGTCCGAATGGATTCGCGTCTTGGGCAAGTCGAAGACCTAGACGTCCTTTACGAGATTGACAAAAAAAATTTTCAAGTTTCTTCAAAAATTCATATAAATTTTCAATTTGAAATTTTTCACAAAAACACATTCAAAACGAAAAAAGTTTCATTTTTCGCATCCCACGCTTTGGGAAATAGCCGCTGCACCGTAATTGCGCAACTATCATCTCCACCCGAAAACCCTTCTCTCTATGGAAAAACTCCAAAAAGTTGAAATTTCCTTCGCGCCGCCGCCATATTGGATTTTGAAAATACAACGAAAAAACCGCAAAAATCTCGATAATTCGAATCGAAAACGTCAAAATGGATTCGCGTCTGTGGCAACTCGAAGTCCGAGAAATCCGTTACGAGACTGCCAAAAAGAAAATTGGAATTTCTCCAAAAAATCATATAAATTTTCCATTTTCCCAATTTTTAAAGGATTTTTTTTACAAAAAAAACGTCATTTTTCGGCTCCCACGCTTTGGGAAGCAGCAGCGGGACCGAAATTGTGCAATGGACATTTCCACCCGAATACTCCCAACTCTATGGGAAAAATCCTAAAAGTTGAAATTTCCTTCAATTTTCTTCGTGCGGCCGCCATCTTTGATTTTGAAACGAGGCTACGAAAAAACTCGATTAGCGCAGAGAGGACGACCTCCTGTCGAGTTGTGTTCTACGGCGAGATGTAGCGCCTCGACCAGCACTACAAAGTGGCATTTTCAGAATTTTGAAATTTTAAAAAAATTTATATAAATTTTGATTTTGAATTTTTCCAACGAGTACAAAAATCACATTTTCCGATATCGATCGAGACAGACCGAGCCTACCGCGTAGCGATCTTAGGCGAGATCGACGCCCCGAGTGAGGTCTACGAAATGGCATTTTTGAAATTTTGACATTTTGAAATTTTTTATATAAACTTTCATTTTGAACATAGAAATTGTTATGAAAAAATCACATTTTTCACAAAAGAACGAGATAGAGTGAACCTACCGCGTTGCGGTCTTTAGCGAGATCGACACCCCTCTTAAGCTCTACGAAATGGCATTTTCGAAATTTTGACATTTTGAAATTTTTTATATAAACTTTAATTTTGAACATAGAAATTGTTATGAAAAAATCACATTTTTCGAAATAAATCGAGATAGAGTAAACCTACCGCGTTGCGGTATTTGGCGATATCGACACCCCGCTTAAGCTCTACAAAATGGCATTTTTGAAATTTTGACATTTTGAAAAATTTTATATAAAATTTCATTTTAAACATAGAAATTATTATGAAAAAATCACATTTTTCGAAAAAGATCGTGATAGAGTAAACCTATAGCGTTACGGCGTTCGGACAGAACGACGACCTTTGAAATCTCTACGAAATGGCATTTTTGAAATTTTGAAATTTTGAAATTTTTTATATAAACTTTCATTTTGAACATAGAAATTGTTATGAAAAAATCACATTTTTCCCAAAAGAACGAGATAGAGTAAACTTACCGCATTGCGGTCTTTGGCGAGATCGACAACCAGCTTAAGCTCTACAAAATGGCATTTTTGAAATTTTGAAATTTTGAAAAATTTTATATAAAATTTCATTTTAAACGTAGAAATTATTATGAAAAAATCACATTTTTCGAAAAAGATCGTGATAGAGTAAACCTATACCGTTACGGCGTTTGGACAGAACGACGGCCTTGATAATCCCTACGAAATGGCTATTTCAAAATTTTGACATTTTGAAATTTTTTATATAAACTTTCATTTTGAACATAGAAATTGTTATCAAAAAATCACATTTTTCACAAAAGAACGAGATAGAGTAAACCTACCGCGTTGCGGTCTTTGGCGAGATCGACACCCCGCTTAAGCTCTACAAAATGGCATTTTTGAAATTTTGAAATTTTGAAAAATTTTATATAAAATTTCATTTTAAACATAGAAATTATTATGAAAAAATCACATTTTTCACAAAATAACGAGATAGAGTAAACCTACC
This sequence comes from Micropterix aruncella, assembly GCA_944548615.1. Lineage (NCBI taxonomy): Eukaryota > Metazoa > Arthropoda > Insecta > Lepidoptera > Micropterigidae > Micropterix > Micropterix aruncella. The sequence goes on from OX155958.1 coordinate 20,862,282, forward strand.
GCGTTGCGGTGTTCAGACAGAACGAAGGACTTTGAAATCTCTACGAAATGGCATTTTCGAAATTTTGACATTTTGAAATTTTTTATATAAATTTTCATTTTGAACATAGAAATTGTTATGAAAAAATCATATTTTTCACAAAAGAACGAGATAGAGTAAACCTACCGCGTTGCGGTCTTTGGCGAGATCGACACCCCGCTTAAGCTCTACAAAATGACATTTTTGAAATTTTGAAATTTTGAAAAATTTTATATAAAATTTCATTTTAAACATAGAATTTATTATGAAAAAATCACATTTTTCGAAAAAGATCGTGATAGAGGAAACCTATAGCGTTACGATGTTCGGACAGAACGACGGCCTTGGTAATCTCTAGAAAATGGCATTTTCGAAATTTTGACATTTTGAATTTTTTTATATAAACTTTCATTTTGAACATAGAAATTGTTATGAAAAAATCACATTTTTCGAAAAAGATCGTGATAAAGTAAACCTATAGCGTTACGGCGATCGGACAGAATGACGGCCTCGGTAATCTCTACGAAATGGCATTTTTGAAATTTTGAAAAATTTTGAAAATCGTACAAGAAAATGAGGGCGTTCTCGACTCGACTCAGTCGCGTTAGCGCGACTAACACTGAATGGGCTCACTCGACCTACCTATTTACTCTACCTATCGAATTATTTCCAAAGATCTCGATTTCGAAAGAAGAAGATTTCGATTTATTTCGAAAGATCGAAGGTGGCGAGGCACGTAGGGGAAGGCGGGTAAAAAGCAAAAGTCGAACAAGAAAATGAGCGCGTTCTCGACTCGACTCAGTCGCGTTAGCGCGACTAACACCGAATGGGCTCACTCGACCTACCTATTTACTCTACCTATCTAACATAGTTTACAATGAGTAACAATAAAAGTAGATGTGCAAAAAAAAAAAAACTGAAAAACTAAAAAACACAACTCACTACCACCCCACCCCACTGGGCTCTGTGCCACTCTAGTCCTATTACCTAAAAGGGAGTTGGTAACTGCCCGTTTTCGGCCTACGGGGTTCAGTATCTCCGCTATCTATCGAGGTACGCGCGCGCAAGTACGGGAACTCTCGCAGCGCATTAGACGGCGCGTCGAGTGGAAAAATTTATTTTCGTCTATTCGTTTGTTTTATTCGTTTTTTTCGCACGTAAAGTTCAAAAAGTGCTCTTTTTTTTCGGCTCCCTTAATTTTTCTCATTTTTTGATTTTTGTTAATTTTTCATCGCCTCTTGCCAACCGGAGAATCGTCTCTCTATAGGAAAACTCCGAAAAGTGGAAATTTTTTCGATTTTCAAATTCAAAATGGCGTTCGAAAACGCATCGACGAAAACGCGGAAACCGACATAACTCGAGAACGGATAGGAGCGGAGCGTTTCGGCCCGAGGAGCGATCGAAGGGCTCGGCGAGAGCTGCGAAATGGCATTTTTGAAATTTTGTAATTCCCAAAAAAATCATACAAATTTTCCATTTTTCCACTTTCGATAGGAAATATTTTTTTCGAAAAAAGTGTCATTTTCGGCTCCCTTAATTTTTCTCATTTTTTGATTTTTGTTAATTTTTCATCGCCTATTTCCAACCGGAGAATCGTCTCTCTATGGGAAAACTCCAAAAAGTAGAAATTTTCTTCGCGCGGCCGCCATATTGCATTTTGAAAATGCATCTAGAGAACGTCGAAAAAACGCACATTTTCCACGATAATTCGACGCAATCGAGAACGTCCAAATCGACGGCCGTCTACGGCGAGTCCAAGGACTGCATGTCCTCTACGATATTGCAGAAAAAAAATATTAAGTTTCTCCAAAAATTAGTAATAATTTTCACTTTGAAATTTGGTCAAAAAAACGCCCTCAAAACGAAAAAAGTGCTTTTTTCGGCTGACTTAATTTTTTTCATTTTTTGATTTTTGTTAATTTTTCATCGCTTCTTTCCAACCGGAGAATCGTCTCTCTATGGGAAAATCCCGAAAAGTTAAAATTTCCTTCGGGCGGCGGCCATATTGGATTTTGAAAATGCCACCAAAAAAACACATAAACCTCGATAATTCGACTCACGAACGTCCGAATGGATTCGCGTCTGCGGCAATTCGAAGACCTAGACGTCCTTTACGAGATTGCCAAAAAAAATTTTCAAGTTTCTCCAAAAATTCATATAAATTTTCAATTTGAAATTTTTCCAAAAAACGCATTCGAAACGAAAAAAGTTTCATATTTCGGATCCCACGCTTTGGGAAATAGCCGCGGGACCGTAATTGCGCAACTGTCATCTCCACCTAAAAACCCTTCTCTCTATGGAAAAACTCCAAAAAGTTGAAATTTCCTTCGCGCCGCCGCCATATTGGATTTTGAAAATACAACGAAAAAACCGCAAAAACCTCGATAATTCGAATCGAAAACGTCGAAATGGATTCGCGTCTGCGGCAACTCGAAGTCCGAGAAATCCGTTACGAGACTGCCAAAAAAAAAATTTGAATTTCTCCAAAAATTCATATAAATTTTCCATTTTCCCAATTTTTAAAGGAATTTTTTTACAAAAAAAACGTAATTTTTCGGCTCCCACGCTTTGGGAAGCAGCAGCGGGACCGAAATCGTGCAATGGACATTTCCACCCGAATACCCCCAACTCTATGGGAAAATTCCTAAAAGTTGAAATTTCCTTCAATTTTCTTCGTGCGGCCGCCATCTTTGATTTTGAAACGAGGCTACGAAAAAACCCGATTAGCGCAGAGAGGACGACCTCCCGTCGAGTTGTGTTCTACGGCGAGATGTAGCGCCTCGACCAGCACTACAAAGTGGCATTTTCAGAATTTTGAAATTTTGAAAAAATTTATATAAATTTTGATTTTGAATTTTTCCAACGAGTACAAAAATCACATTTTCCGATATCGATCGAGACAGACCGAACCTACCGCGTAGCGGTCTTAGGCGAGATAGACGCCCCGAGTGAGGTCTACGAAATGGCATTTTTGAAATTTTGACATTTTGAGATTTTTTATATAAACTTTCATTTTGAACATAGAAATTGTTATGAAAAAATCACATTTTTCACAAAATAACGAGATAGAGTAAACCTACCGCGTTGCGGTGTTTGGACAGAACGAAGGCCTTTGAAATCTCTACGAAATGGCATTTTCGAAATTTTGACATTTTGAAATTTTTTATATAAACTTTCATTTTGAACATAGAAATTGTTATGAAAAAATCACATTTTTCACAAAATAACGAGATAGAGTAAACCTACCGCGTTGCGGAGTTTGGACAGAACGAAGACCTTTGAAATCTCTACGAAATGGCATTTTCGAAATTTTGGCATTTTGAAATTTTTTATATAAACTTTCATTTTGAACATAGAAATTGTTATGAAAAAATCACATTTTTCACAAAATAACGAGATAGAGTAAACCTACCGCATTGCGGTGTTTGGACAGAACGAAGGCCTTTGAAATCTCTACCAAATGGCATTTTCGAAATTTTGACATTTTGAAATTTTTTATATAAACTTTCATTTTGAACATAGAAATTGTTATGAAAAAATCACATTTTTCACAAAACAACGAGATAGAGTAAACCTACCGCGTTGCGGTCTTTGGAGAGATCGACACCCCGCTTAAGTTCTACTAAATGGCATTTTCGAAATTTTGACATTTTGAAAAATTTTATATAAACTTTCATTTTAAACATAGAAATTATTATGAAAAAATCACATCTTTCACAAAATAACGAGATAGAGTAAACCTACCGCGTTGCGGTCTTTGGCGAGATCGACACCCCGCTTAAGCTCTACAAAATGGCATTTTTGAAATTTTGAAATTTTGAAAAATTTTATATAAAATTTCATTTTAAACATAGAAATTATTATGAAAAAATCACATTTTTCGAAAAAGATCGTGACAGAGTAAACCTATAGCGCTACGGTGTTTGGACAGAACGACGGCCTCGGTAAGCTCTAGAAAATGGCATTTTTGAAATTTTGAAATTTTGAAAAATTTTATATAAACTTTCATTTTAAACATAGAAATTATTATGAAAAATCATATTTTTCGTAAAAGATCGTGATAGAGTAAACCTATAGCGCTACGGTGTTTGGACAGAACGACGGCCTGGGTAATCTCTACAAAATGGCATTTTTGAAATTTTGAAATTTTGAAAAATTTTATATAAACTTTCATTTTGAACATAGAAATTGTTATGAAAAAATCACATTTTTCACAAAAGAACGAGATAGAGTAAACCTACCGCGTTGCAGTCTTTGGCGAGATCGACACCCCGCTTAAGCTCTACAAAATCCCATTTTTGAAATTTTGAAATTTTGAAAATTTTTGAAAATTGAACAAGAAAATGAGCGCGTTCTCGACCCGACTCAGTCGCGTTAGCGCGACTAACACTGAATGGGCTCACTCGACCTACCTATTTACTCTACCTATCGAATTATTTCTAAAGGTCTCGATTTCGAAAGAAGAAGATTTCGATTTATTTCGAAAGATCGAAGGTGGCGAGGCACGTAGGGGAAGGCGGGTAAAAAGCAAAAGTCGAACAAGAAAATGAGCGCGTTCTCGACTCGACTCAGTCGCGTTAGCGCGACTAATACCGAATGGGCTCACTCGACCTACCTATTTACTCTACCTATCTAACATAGTTTACGATGAAAGTAGATGTTACGATGTTACGATGAAAGTAGATGTTACGATGAAAGTAGATGAGGTAAAAAGCAAAAGTCGAACAAGAAAATGAGCGCGTTCTCGACTCGACTCAGTCGCGTTAGCGCGACTAACACCGAATGGGCTCACTCGACCTACCTATTTACTCTACCTATCTAACATAGTTTACGATGAAAGTAGATGTTCCCCAACCTAACAATGAACGACAACGAAAGTAGATGTGCCCTTTCATACAATGAGTAACAATAAAAGTAGATGTGCAAAAAAAAAAACTCACTACCACCCCACCCCACTGGGCTCTGTGCCACTCCGATCTGTGCCGCTCCGATCTAGTCATATACCCTAAAAGGGAGTTGGTAACTGCCCGTTTTCGGCCTTCGCGGTTCGTCATCTCCGCTATCTATCGAGTTACGGGCGTGCAAAGTACGGGAACTATCGCACCGCATTAGACGGCGCATCGAGTGGAAAAATTTATTTTCGTCTATTCGTTTGTTTTATTCGTTTTTTTCGCACGTAAAGTTCAAAAAGTGCTCTTTTTTTTCGGCTGAGTAAATTTTTCTCATTTTTTGATTTTTGATAACTTTTCATCGCCTCTTTCCAACCGGAGAATCGTCTCTCTATGGGAAAATTCCGAAAAGTTGAAATTTTTTCTATTTTCAAATTCAAAATTGCGTTCGAAAACGCATCGACGAAAACGCGGAAACCGACATAACTCGAGAACGGATAGGAGCGGAGCGTTTCGGTCCGAGGAGCGATCGAAGGGCTCGGCGAGAGCTGCGAAATGGCATTTTTGAAATTTTGAAATTCCCAAAAAAATCATACAAATTTTCCATTTTTCCACTTTCGATAGGAAATATTTTTTTCGAAAAAAGTGTCATTTTCGGCTGACTTAATTTTTCTCATTTTTTGATTTTTGTTAATTTTTCATCGCCTATTTCCAACCGGAGAATCGTCTCTCTATGGGAAAACTCCAAAAAGTAGAAATTTTCTTCGCCCGACCGCCATATTGGATTTTGAAAATGCATCTAGAGAACATTGAAAAAACACACATTTTCCACGATAATTCGACGCAATCGAGAACGTCCAAATCGACGGCCGTCTACGGCGTGTCCAAGGACTAGACGTCCTTTACGATATTGCAGAAAAAAAATATTAAGTTTCTCCAAAAATTAGTAATAATTTTCACTTTGAAATTTGGTCAAAAAAACGCCCTCAAAACGAAAAAAGTGTTTTTTTCGGCTGAGTAAATTTTTCTCATTTTTTGATTTTTGTTAATTTTTCATCGCCTCTTTCCAACCGGAGAATCGTCTCTCTATGGGAAAATCCCGAAAAGTTGAAATTTCCTTCGGGCGGCGGCCATATTGGATTTTGAAAATGCCACCAAAAAAACACATAAACCTCGATAATTCGACTCACGAACGTCCGAATGGATTTGCGTCTGCGTCAAGTCGAAGACCTAGACGTCCTTTACGAGATTGGCAAAAAAAAATTTCAAGTTTCTCCAAAAATTCATATAAATTTTCAATTTGAAATTTTTCCAAAAAACGCATTCGAAACGAAAAAAGTTTCATATTTCGGATCCCACGCTTTGGAAAATAGCCGAGGGACCGTAATTGCGCAACCGTCATCTCTACCCGAAAACCCTTCTCTCTATGGAAAAACTCCAAAATGTTGAAATTTCCTTCGCGCCGCCGCCATATTGGATTTTGAAAATACAACGAAAAAACCGCCAAAACCTCGATAATTCGAATCGAAAACGTCGAAATGGATTCGCGTCTGTCGCAACTCGAAGTCCGAGAAATCCGTTACGAGACTGCCAAAAAGAAAATTGGAATTTCTCCAAAAATTCATATAAATTTTCCATTTTCCCAATTTTTAAAGGATTTTTTTTACAAAAAAAACGTAATTTTTCGGACTCCACGCTTTGGGAAGCAGCAGCGGGACCGAAATTGTGCAAAGGACATTTCCACCCGAATACCCCCAACTCTATGGGAAAAATCCTAAAAGTTGAAATTTCCTTCAATTTTCTTCGTGCGGCCGCCATCTTTGATTTTGAAACGAGGCTACGAAAAAACCCGATTAGCGCAGAGAGGACGACCTCCCGTCGAGTTGTGTTCTACGGCGAGATGTAGCGCCTCGACCAGCACTACAAAGTGGCATTTTCAGAATTTTGAAATTTTAAAAAAATTTATATAAATTTTGATTTTGAATTTTTCCAACGAGTACAAAAATCACATTTTCCGATATCGATCGAGACAGACCGAACCTACCGCGTAGCGGTCTTAGGCGATATCGACGCCCCGAGTGAGGTCTACGAAATGGCAATTTTGAAATTTTGACATTTTGAAATTTTTTATATAAACTTTCATTTTGAACTTGGAAATTATTATGAAAAAATCACATTTTTCGAAAAAGACCGTGATAGAGTAAATCAAACGCGTTACGGTGTTCGGACAGAACGAAGGCCTTTGAAATCTATACGAAATGGCATTTTCGAAATTTTGACATTTTGAAATTTTTTATATAAACTTTCATTTTGAACATAGAAATTGTTATGAAAAAAACACATTTTTCACAAGAGAACGAGATAGAGTGAACCTACCGCGTTGCGGTCTTTGTCTAGATCGACACCCCGCTTAAGCTCTACGAAATGGCATTTTTGAAATTTTGACATTTTGAAAAATTTTATATAAACTTTCATTTTGAAATTGGCAATTGTTATGAAAAAATCACATTCTTCGAAATAAATCGAGATAGAGTAAACCTGACGCGTTACGGTGTTCGGACAGAACGACGGCCTCGAAAATCTCTACAAAATGGCATTTTTGAAATTTTGACATTTTGAAAAATTTTATATAAACTTTCATTTTGAACTTGGAAATTATTATGAAAAAATCACATTTTTCGAAATAAATCGAGATAGAGTAAACCTACCGCGTTTTGGTGTTCGGACAGAACGAAGGCCTTTGAAATCTCTACGAAATGGCATTTTCGAAATTTTGACATTTTGAAATTTTTTATATAAACTTTCATTTTGAACATAGAAATTGTTATGAAAAAATCACATTTTTCGAAATAAATCGAGATAGAGTAAACCTACCGCGTTGCGGTCTTTGGCAAGATCGACACCCCGCTTAAGCTATATAAAATGGCATTTTTGAAATTTTGACATTTTGAAAAATTTTATATAAAATTTCATTTTAAACATAGAAATTATTATGAAAAAAATCACATTTTTCGAAAAAGATCGTGATAGAGTAAACCTATAGCGTTACTGCGTTTGGACAGAACGACGGCCTTGATAATCTCTACGAAATGGCTATTTCAAAATTTTGACATTTTGAAATTTTTTATATAAACTTTCATTTTGAACATAGAAATTGTTATCAAAAAATCACATTTTTCACAAAAGAACGAGATAGAGTAAACCTACCGTGTTGCAGTCTTTGGCGAGATCGACACCCCGCTTAAGCTCTACAAAATGGCATTTTTGAAATTTTGACATTTTGAAAAATTTTATATAAAATTTCATTTTAAACATAGAAATTATTAAGAAAAAATCACATTTTTCGAAAAAGATCGTGATAGAGTAAACCTACCGCGTTAAGGTGTTCGGACAGAACGAAGGCCTTTGAAATCCCTACGAAATGGCATTTTCGAAATTTTGACATTTTGAAATTTTTTATATAAACTTTCATTTTGAACATAGAAATTGTTATGAATAAATGACATTTTTCGAAAAAGACCGTGATAGAGTAAATCAAACGCGTTACGTTGTTCGGACAGAAGGAAGGCCTTTGAAATCTCTACGAAATGGCATTTTCGAAATTTTGACATCTTGAATTTTTTTTTATAAACTTTCATTTTGAACATAGAAATTGTTATGAATAAATGACATTTTTCGAAAAAGACCGTGATAGAGTAAATTAAACGCGTTACGGTGTTCGGGCAGAACGAAGGCCTTTGAAATCTCTACGAAATGGCATTTTCGAAATTTTGACATTTTGAAATTTTTTATATAAACTTTCATTTTGAACATAGAAATTGTTATGAAAAAATCACATTTTTTTAAATAAATCGAGATTGAGTAAACCTACCGCGTTGCGGTCTTTGGCGAGATTGACACCCCGCTTAAGCTCTATAAAATGGCATTTTTGAAATTTTGAAATTTTGAAAATTTTTGAATATCGAACAAGAAAATGAGCGCGTTCTCGACTCGACTCAGTCGCGTTAGCGCGACTAACACTGAATGGGCTCACTCGACCTACCTATTTACTCTACCTATCGAATTATTTCGAAAGATCTCGATTTCGAAAGAAGAAGATTTCGATTTATTTCGAAAGATCGAAGGTGGCGAGGCACGTAGGGGAAGGCGGGTAAAAAGCAAAAGTCGAACAAGAAAATGAGCGCGTTCTCGACTCGACTCAGTCGCGTTAGCGCGACTAACACCGAATGGGCTCACTCGACGAACATAGTTTACGATGAAAGTAGATGTGCCCTTTCGTACAATGAACGACAACGAAAGTAGATGTGCCCTTTCATACGACGAGTAACGATAAAAGTAGATGTGCAAAAAAAAAACTCACTACCACCCCACCCCACTGGGCTCTAGTCATATACCCTAAAAGGGAGTTGGTAACGGCCCGTTTTCCGCCTTCGCGGTTCATCATCTCCGTTATCCATCGAGTTACGCGCGTGCGAAGTATGGGAACTTTCGCAGTGCCTTAGACGGCGCGTCGAGTGGAAAAATTTATTTTCGTCCGTTCGTTTGTTTTATTCGTTTTTTTCGCGCGTAAAGTTCAAAAAGTGCTCTTTTTTTTTCGGCTTTGTACGATTTTTTATTCCTCAATTCGGTCAGTCTTTTTTCGGACCGCCTCGATCTCGACGACGCTCCGTCTATGGAAAAACTCCGAAAAGTTGAAATTTTTTCGATTTTCAAATTCAAAATGGCGTTCGAAAACGCATCGACGAAAACGCGGAAACCGACATAACTCGAGAACGGATAGGAGCGGAGCGTTTCGGTCCGAGGAGCGATCGGAGGGCTCGGCGAGAGCTGCGAAATGGCATTTTTGAAATTTTGAAATTCCCAAAAAAATCATACAAATTTTCCATTTTTCCACTTTCGATAGGAAATATTTTTTTCGAAAAAAGTGTCATTTTCGGCGTCCCACGCTTTGGGAAGCAGCGGCGGGACCGAAATCGCGCAAAAGACACTTCCACCCGAACACCCCCAACTCTATGGGAAAACTCCAAAAAGTAGAAATTTTCTTCGCCCGGCCGCCATATTGGATTTTGAACATGCATCTAGAGAACGTCGAAAAAACGCACATTTTCCACGATAATTCGACGCAATCGAGAACGTCCAAATCGACGGCCGTCTACGGCGAGTCCAAGGACTGCATGTCCTTTACGATATTGCAGAAAAAAAATATAAAGTTTCTCCAAAAATTAGTAATAATTTTCACTTTGAAATTTGGTCAAAAAAACGCCCTCAAAACGAAAAAAGTGTCATTTTCGGCTGAGTAAATTTTTCTCATTTTTTGATTTTTGTTAATTTTTCATCGCCTCTTTCCAACCGGAGAATCGTCTCTCTATGGGAAAATCCCGAAAAGTGGAAATTTCCTTCGGGCGGCGGCCATATTGGATTTTGAAAATGCCACCAAAAAAACACATAAACCTCGATAATTCGACTCACGAACGTCCGAATGGATTCGCGTCTGCGGCAGGACGAAGACCTAGACGTCCTTTACGAGATTGCCAAAAAAAATTTTCAAATTTCTCCAAAAATTTATATAAATTTTCAATTTGAAATTTTTTCAAAAAACGCATTCGAAACGAAAAAAGTTTCATCTTTCGGATCCCACGCTTTGGGAAATAGCCGCGGGACCGTAATTCCGCAACCGACATGTCCACCCGAAAACGCTTCTCTCTATGGAAAAACTCCAAAAAGTTGAAATTTCCTTCGCGCCGCCGCCATATTGGATTTTGAAAATACAACGAAAAAACCGCAAAAACCTCGATAATTCGAATCGAAAACGTCGAAATGGATTCGCGTCTGTGGCAACTCGAAGTCCGAGAAATCCGTTACGAGACTGCCAAAAAAAAAATTTGAATTTCTCCAAAAATTCATATAAATTTTCCATTTTCCCAATTTTTAAAGGAATTTTTTTACAAAAAAAACGTAATTTTTCGGCTCCCACGCTTTGGGAAGCAGCAGCGGGACCGAAATTGTGCAATGGACATTTCCACCCGAATACCCCCAACTCTATGGAAAAATTCCTAAAAGTTGAAATTTCCTTCAATTTTCTTCGTGCGGCCGCCATCTTTGATTTTGAAACGAGGCTACGAAAAAACCCGATTAGCGCAGAGAGGACGACCTCCCGTCGAGTTGTGTTCTACGGCGAGATGTAGCGCCTCGACCAGCACTACAAAGTGGCATTTTCAGAATTTTGAAATTTTGAAAAAATTTATATAAATTTTGATTTTGAATTTTTCCAACGAGTACAAAAATCACATTTTCCGATATCGATCGAGACAGACCGAACCTACCGCGTAGCGGTCTTAGGTGAGATAGACGCCCCGAGTGAGGTCTACGAAATGGCATTTTTGAAATTTTGACATTTTAAAATTTTTTATATAAACTTTCATTTTGAACATAGAAATTGTTATGAAAAAATCACATTTTTCACAAAAGAACGAGATAGAGTAAACCTACCGCGTTGCGGTCTTTGGCGAGATCGACACCCCGCTTAAGCTCTACAAAATGGCATTTTTGAAATTTTGAAATTTTGAAAAATTTTATATAAAATTTCATTTTAAACATAGAAATTATTATGAAAAAATCACATTTTTCACAAAATAACGAGATCGAGTAAACCTACCGCGTTGCGGTGTTCGGACAGAACGAAGGCCTTTGAAATCTGTACAAAATGGCATTTTCGAAATTTTGACATTTTGAAATTTTTTATATAAACTTTCATTTTGAACATAGAAATTGTTATGAATAAATGACATTTTTCGAAAAAGACCGTGATAGAGTAAATTAAACGCGTTGCGGTGTTCGGACAGAATGAAGGCCTTTGAAATCTCTACGAAATGGCTATTTCAAAATTTTGACATTTTGAAATTTTTTATATAAACTTTCATTTTGCACATAGAAATTGTTATGAAAAAATCACATTTTTCACAAAAGAACGAGATAGAGTAAACCTACCGCGTTGCGGTCTTTGGCGAGATCGACACCCCGCTTAAGCTCTACAAAATGGCATTTTTGAAATTTTGAAATTTTGAAAAATTTTATATAAAATTTCATTTTAAACATAGAAATTATTATGAAAAAATCACATTTTTCACAAAATAACGAGATCGAGTAAACCTACCGCGTTGCGGTGTTCGGACAGAACGAAGGCCTTTGAAATCTGTACAAAATGGCATTTTCGAAATTTTGACATTTTGAAATTTTTTATATAAACTTTCATTTTGAACATAGAAATTGTTATGAATAAATGACATTTTTCGAAAAAGACCGTGATAGAGTAAATTAAACGCGTTGCGGTGTTCGGACAGAATGAAGGCCTTTGAAATCTCTACGAAATGGCTATTTCAAAATTTTGACATTTTGAAATTTTTTATATAAACTTTCATTTTGCACATAGAAATTGTTATGAAAAAATCACATTTTTCACAAAAGAACGAGATAGAGTAAACCTACCGCGTTGCGGTCTTTGGCGAGATCGACACCCCGCTTAAGCTCTACAAAATGGCATTTTTGAAATTTTGAAATTTTGAAAATTTTTATATAAACTTTCATTTTAAACATAGAAATTATTATGAAAAAATCACATTTTTCGAAAAAGATCGTGATAGAGTAAACCTATAGCGCTACGGTGTTCGGACAGAACGACGGCCTCGGTAATCTCTACAAAATGGCATTTTTGAAATTTTGACATTTTGAAATTTTTTATATAAACTTTCATTTTGAACATAGAAATTGTTATCAAAAAATCACATTTTTCACAAAAGAACGAGATAGAGTAAACCTACCGCGTTGCGCTCTTTGGCGAGATCGACACCCCGCTTAAGATCTACAAAATGGCATTTTTGAAATTTTGACATTTTGAAAAATTTTATATAAAATTTCATTTTAAACATAGAAATTATTATGAAAAAATCACATTTTTCGAAAAAGATCGTGATAGAGTAAACCTACCGCGTTACGGTGTTCGGACAGAACGAAGGCCTTTGAAATCTCTACAAAATGGCATTTTCGAAATTTTGACATTTTGAAATTTTTTATATAAACTTTCATTTTGAACATAGAAATTGTTATGAAAAAATCACATTTTTCCCAAAAGAACGAGATAGAGTAAACCTACCGCGTTGCGGTCTTTGGCGAGATCGACACCCCGCTTAAGCTCTACAAAATAGCGTTTTTGAAATTTTGACATTTTGAAAATTTTTATATAAACTTTCATTTTAAACATAGATATTATTATGAAAAAATCACATTTTTCGAAAAAGATCGTGACAGAGTAAACCTATAGCGCTACGGTGTTTGGACAGAACGACGGCCTCGGTAAGCTCTAGAAAATGGCATTTTTGAAATTTTGAAATTTTGAAAAATTTTATATAAACTTTCATTTAAAACATAGAAATTATTATGAAAAAATCACATTTTTCGAAAAAGATCGTGATAGAGTAAACCTATAGCGCTACGGTGTTCGGACAGAACGACGGCCTGGGTAATCTCTACAAAATGGCATTTTTGAAATTTTGAAATTTTGAAAAATTTTATATAAACTTTCATTTTGAACATAGAAATTGTTATGAAAAAATCACATTTTTCACAAAAGAACGAGATAGAGTAAACCTACCGCGTTGCAGTCTTTGGCGAGATCGACACCCCGCTTAAGCTCTACAAAATCCCATTTTTGAAATTTTGAAATTTTGAAAATTTTTGAAAATTGAACAAGAAAATGAGCGCGTTCTCGACCCGACTCAGTCGCGTTAGCGCGACTAACACTGAATGGGCTCACTCGACCTACCTATTTACTCTACCTATCGAATTATTTCTAAAGGTCTCGATTTCGAAAGAAGAAGATTTCGATTTATTTCGAAAGATCGAAGGTGGCGAGGCACGTAGGGGAAGGCGGGTAAAAAGCAAAAGTCGAACAAGAAAATGAGCGCGTTCTCGACTCGACTCAGTCGCGTTAGCGCGACTAACACCGAATGGGCTCACTCGACCTACCTATTTACTCTACCTTGAAAGTAGATGTGCCCTTTCATACAATGAACAACAACGAAAGTAGATGTGCCCTTTCATACAATGAGTAGATGTGCAAAAAAAAAACTGAAAAACTAAAAAACACAACTCACTACCACCCCACCCCACTGGGCTCTGTGCCACTCTAGTCATATACCCTAAAAGGGAGTTGGTAACTGCCCGTTTTCGGCCTTCGGGGTTGATTATCTCCGTTATCGATCGAGTTAAGGGCGCGCAAAGTACGGGAACTATCGCACTGCATTAGACGGCGCGTCGAGTGGAAAAATTTATTTTCGTCGATTCGTTCGTTTTATTCGTTTTTTTCGCGCGTAAAGTTCAAAAAGTGCTCTTTTTTTTTCGGCTTTGTACGATTTTTTATTCCTCAATTCGGTCAGTCTTTTTTCGGACCGCCTCGATCTCGACGACGCTCCGTCTATGGAAAAACTCCGAAAAGTTGAAATTTTTTCGATTTTCAAATTCAAAATGGCGTTCGAAAACGCATCGACGAAAACGCGGAAACCGACATAACTCGAGAACGGATAGGAGCGGAGCGTTTCGGTCCGAGGAGCGGTCGAAGGGCTCGGCGAGAGCTGCGAAATGGCATTTTTGAAATTTTGAAATTCCCAAAAAAATCATACAAATTTTCCATTTTTCCACTTTCGATAGGAAATATTTTTTTCGAAAAAAGTGTCATTTTCGGCGTCCCACGCTTTGGGAAGCAGCGGCGGGACCGAAATCGCGCAATAGACACTTCCACCCGAACACCCCCAACTCTATGGGAAAACTCCAAAAAGTAGAAATTTTCTTCGCCCGGCCGCCATATTGGATTTTGAACATGCATTTAGAGAACGTCGAAAAAACGCACATTTTCCACGATAATTCGACGCAATCGAGAACGTCCAAATCGACGGCCGTCTACGGCGAGTCCGAGGACTGCATGTCCTTTACGATATTGCAGAAAAAAAATATTAAGTTTCTCCAAAAATTAGTAATAATTTTCACTTTGAAATTTGGTCAAAAAAACGCCCTCAAAACGAAAAAAGTGTCATTTTCGGCTGAGTAAATTTTTCTCATTTTTTGATTTTTGTTAATTTTTCATCGCCTCTTTCCAACCGGAGAATCGTCTCTCTATGGGAAAATCCCGAAAAGTGGAAATTTCCTTCGGGCGGCGGCCATATTGGATTTTGAAAATGCCACCAAAAAAACACATAAACCTCGATAATTCGACTCACGAACGTCCGAATGGATTCGCGTCTGCGGCAAGACGAAGACCTAGACGTCCTTTACGAGATTGCCAAAAAAAATTTTCAAATTTCTCCAAAAATTCATATAAATTTTCAATTTGAAATTTTTTCAAAAAACGCATTCGAAACGAAAAAAGTTTCATCTTTCGGATCCCACGCTTTGGGAAATAGCCGCGGGACCGTAATTCCGCAACTGACATGTCCACCCGAAAACCCTTCTCTCTATGGAAAAACTCCAAAAAGTTGAAATTTCCTTCGCGCCGCCGCCATATTGGATTTTGAAAATACAACGAAAAAACCGCAAAAACCTCGATAATTCGAATCGAAAACGTCGAAATGGATTCGCGTCTGTGGCAACTCGAAGTCCGAGAAATCCGTTACGAGACTGCCAAAAAAAAAATTTGAATTTCTCCAAAAATTCATATAAATTTTCCATTTTCCCAATTTTTAAAGGAATTTTTTTACAAAAAAAACGTAATTTTTCGGCTCCCACGCTTTGGGAAGCAGCAGCGGGACCGAAATTGTGCAATGGACATTTCCACCCGAATACCCCCAACTCTATGGAAAAATTCCTAAAAGTTGAAATTTCCTTCAATTTTCTTCGTGCGGCCGCCATCTTTGATTTTGAAACGAGGCTACGAAAAAACCCGATTAGCGCAGAGAGGACGACCTCCCGTCGAGTTGTGTTCTACGGCGAGATGTAGCGCCTCGACCAGCACTACAAAGTGGCATTTTCAGAATTTTGAAATTTTGAAAAAATTTATATAAATTTTGATTTTGAATTTTTCCAACGAGTACAAAAATCACATTTTCCGATATCGATCGAGACAGACCGAACCTACCGCGTAGCGGTCTTAGGTGAGATAGACGCCCCGAGTGAGGTCTACGAAATGGCATTTTTGAAATTTTGACATTTTGAAATTTTTTATATAAACTTTCATTTTGAACATAGAAATTGTTATGAAAAAATCACATTTTTCACAAAATAACGAGATAGAGTAAACCTACCGCGTTGCGGTCTTTGGCGAGATCGACACCCCGCTTAAGCTCTACAAAATAGCATTTTTGAAATTTTTAAATTTTGAAAAATTTTATATAAAATTTCATTTTAAACATAGAAATTATTATGAAAAAATCTCATTTTTCACAAAATAACGAGATAGAGTAAACCTACCGCGTTGCGGTCTTTGGCAAGATCGACACCCCGCTTAAGCTCTACAAAATGGCATTTTTGAAATTTTGAAATTTTGAAAAATTTTATATAAAATTTCATTTTAAACATAGAAATTATTATGAAAAAATCACATTTTTCACAAAATAACGAGATAGAGTAAACCTACCGCGTTGCGGTCTTTGGCGAGATCGACACCCCGCTTAAGCTCTACAAAATGGCATTTTTGAAATTTTGAAATTTTGAAAAATTTTATATAAAATTTCATTTTAAACATAGAAATTATTATGAAACAATCACATTTTTCACAAAATAACGAGATAGAGTAAACCTACCGCGTTGCGGTCTTTGGCAAGATCGACACCCCGCTTAAGCTCTACAAAATGGCATTTTTGAAATTTTGAAATTTTGAAAAATTTTATATAAAATTTCATTTTAAACATAGAAATTATTATGAAAAAATCACATTTTTCACAAAATAACGAGATAGAGTAAACCTACCGCGTTGCTGTATTTGGACAGAACGAAGGCCTTTGAAATCTCTACGAAATGGCATTTTCGAAATTTTGACATTTTGAAATTTTTTATATAAACTTTCATTTTGAACATAGAAATTGTTATGAATAAATGACATTTTTCGAAAAAGACCGTGATAGAGTAAATTAAACGCGTTGCGGTGTTCGGGCAGAACGAAGGCCTTTGAAATCTCTACGAAATGGCATTTTCGAAATTTTGACATTTTGAAATTTTTTATATAAACTTTCATTTTGAACATAGAAATTGTTATGAAAAAATTACATTTTTCACAAAAGAACGAGATAGAGTAAACCTACCGCGTTGCGGTCTTTGGCGAGATCGACACCCCGCTTAAGCTCTACAAAATGGCATTTTTGAAATTTTGAAATTTTGAAAAATTTTATATAAAATTTCATTTTAAACATAGAAATTATTATGAAAAAATCACATTTTTCACAAAATAACGAGATAGAGTAAACCTACCGCGTTGCGGTGTTCGGACAGAACGAAGGCCTTTGAAATCTCTACGAAATGGCATTTTCGAAATTTTGACATTTTGAAATTTTTTATATAAACTTTCATTTTGAACATAGAAATTATTATAAAAAAATCACATTTTTCGAAAAAGACCGTGATAGAGTAAACCTACCGCGTTGCGGTCTTTGGCGAGATCGACACCCCGCTTAAGCTCTACAAAATGGCATTTTTGAAATTTTGACATTTTGAAAAATTTTATATAAACTTTAATTTTAAACATAGAAATTATTATGAAAAAATCACATTTTTCGAAAAAGATCGTGACAGAGTAAACCTATAGCGCTACGGTGTTCGGACAGAACGACGGCCTCGGTAAGCTCTAGAAAATGGCATTTTTGAAATTTTGAAATTTTGAAAAATTTTATATAAACTTTCATTTTAAACATAGAAATTATTATGAAAAAAATCACATTTTTCGAAAAAGATCGTGATAGAGTAAACCTATAGCGCTACGGTGTTCGGACAGAACGACGGCCTCGGTAATCTCTACAAAATGGCATTTTTGAAATTTTGACATTTTGAAATTTTTTATATAAACTTTCATTTTCAACATAGAAATTGTTATCAAAAAATCACATTTTTCGAAAAAGACCGTGATAGAGTAAACCTAACGCGTTGCGGTCTTTGGCGAGATCGACACCCCGCTTAAGCTCTACAAAATGGCATTTTTGAAATTTTGAAATTTTGAAAAATTTTATATAAACTTTCATTTTGAAATTGCAAATTGTTATGAAAAAATCACATTTTTCGAAATAAATCGCGACAGAGTAAACCTATAGCGCTACGATGGTCGGACAGAACGACGGCCTAGGTAATCTCTACAAAATGGCATTTTTGAAATTTTGAAATTTTGAAAAATTTTGAAAATCGAACAAGAAAATGAGCGCGTTCTCGACCCGACTCAGTCGCGTTAGCGCGACTAACACTGAATGGGCTCACTCGACCTACCTATTTACTCTACCTATCGAATTATTTCTAAAGGTCTCGATTTCGAAAGAAGAAGATTTCGATTTATTTCGAAAGATGGCGAGGCACGTAGGGGAAGGCGGGTAAAAAGCAAAAGTCGAACAAGAAAATGAGCGCGTTCTCGACTCGACTCAGTCGCGTTAGCGCGACTAACACCGAATGGGCTCACTCGACCTACCTATTTACTCTACCTATCTAACGTAGTTTACAATGAAAGTAGATGAGCCCTTTCATACAATGAACAACAACGAAAGTAGATGTGCCCTTTCATACAATGAGTAACAATAAATGTAGATAAAAACTAAAAAACAACTAAAAAACACAACCCCCACTGGGCTCTGTGCCACTCCGATCTAGTCATATACCCTAAAAGGGAGTTGGTAACTGCCCGTTTTCGGCCTTCGGGGTTCATTATCTCCGCTATCCGTCGAGTTACGGGCGCGCAAAGTACGGGAACTATCGCACTGCATTAGACGGCGCATCGAGTGGAAAAATTTATTTTCGTCGATTCGTTTGTTTTATTCGTTTTTTTCGCACGTAAATTTCAAAAAGTGCTCTTTTTTTTCGGCTGACTTAATTTTTCTCATTTTTTGATTTTTGGTAATTTTTCATCGAATTTTTCCAACCGGAGAATCGTCTCTCTATGGGAAAACTCCGAAAAGTGGAAATTTTTTCGATTTTCAAATTCAAAATTGCGTTCGAAAACGCATCGACGAAAACGCGGAAACCGACATAACTCGAGAACGGATAGGAGCGGAGCGTTTCGGTCCGAGGAGCGATCGAAGGGCTCGGCGAGTGCTGCGAAATGGCATTTTTGAAATTTTGAAATTCCCAAAAAAATCATATAAATTTTCCATTTTTCCACTTTCGATAGGAAATATTTTTTTCGAAAAAAGTGTCATTTTCGGCTCCCTTAATTTTTCTCATTTTTTGATTTTTGTTAATTTTTCATCGCCTATTTCCAACCGAAGAATCGTCTCTCTATGGGAAAACTCCAAAAAGTAGAAATTTTCTTCGCCCGGCCGCCATATTGGATTTTGAAAATGCATCTAGAGAACGTCGAAAAAACGCACATTTTCCACGATCATTCGACGCAATCGAGAACGTCCAAATCGACGGCCGTCTACGGCGAGTCCGAGGACTACAGGTCCTTTACGATATTGCAGAAAAAAAATATTAAGTTTCACCAAAAATTAGTAATAATTTTCACTTTGAAATTTGGTCAAAAAAACGCCCTCAAAACGAAAAAAGTGTTTTTTTCGGCTCCCTTAATTTTTCTCATTTTTAGATTTTTGTTAATTTTTCATCGCCTCTTTCCAACCGGAGAATCGTCTCTCTATGGGAAAATCCCGAAAAGTTGAAATTTCCTTCGGGCGGCGGCCATATTGGATTTTGAAAATGCCACCAAAAAAACACATAAACCTCGATAATTCGACTCACGAACGTCCGAATGGATTTGCGTCTGCTGCAAGTCGAAGACCTAGACGTCCTTTACGAGATTGGCAAAAAAAATTTTCAAGTTTCTCCAAAAATTCATATAAATTTTCAATTTGAAATTTTTCCAAAAAACGCATTCGAAACGAAAAAAGTTTCATATTTCGGATCCCACGCTTTGGAAAATAGCCGCGGGACCGTAATTGCGCAACCGTCATCTCCACCCGAAAACCCTTCTCTCTATGGAAAAACTCCAAAAAGTTGAAATTTCCTTCGCGCCGCCGCCATATTGGATTTTCAAAATACAACGAAAAAACCGCAAAAACCTCGATAATTCGAATCGAAAACGTCGAAATGGATTCCCGTCTGTGACAACTCGAAGTCCAAGAAATCCGTTACGAGACTGCCAAAAAAAAAATTGGAATTTCTCCAAAAATTCATATAAATTTTCCATTTTCCCAATTTTTAAAGGAATTTTTTTACAAAAAAAACGTAATTTTTCGGCTCCCACGCTTTGGGAAGCAGCAGCGGGACCGAAATTGTGCAATGGACATTTCCACCCGAATACCCCCAACTCTATGGAAAAATTCCTAAAAGTTGAAATTTCCTTCAATTTTCTTCGTGCGGCCGCCATCTTTGATTTTGAAACGAGGCTACGAAAAAACCCGATTAGCGCAGAGAGGACGACCTCCCGTCGAGTTGTGTTCTACGGCGAGATGTAGCGCCTCGACCAGCACTACAAAGTGGCATTTTCAGAATTTTTAAATTTTAAAAAAAATTATATAAATTTTGATTTTGAATTTTTCCAACGAGTACAAAAATCACATTTTCCGATATCGATCGAGACAGACCGAACCTACCGCGTTGCGGTCTTATGCGAGATCGACGCCCCGAGTGAGGTCTACAAAATGGCACTTTTGAAATTTTGACATTTTGAAATTTTTCATATAAACTTTCATTTTGAACATAGAAATTTTTATGAAAAAATCACATTTTTCACAAAATAACGAGATAGAGTAAACCTACCGCGTTGCGGTGTTCGGACAGAACGAAGGCCTTTGAAATCTCTACGAAATGGCAGTTTCGAAATTTTGACATTTTGAAATTTTTTATATAAACTTTCATTTTGAACATAGAAATTTTTATGAAAAAATCACATTTTTCACAAAATGACGAGATAGAGTAAACCTACCGCATTGCGGTGTTCGGACAGAACGAAGGCCTTTGAAATCTCTACGAAATGGCATTTTCGAAATTTTGACATTTTGAAATTTTTTGATATAAACTTTCATTTTGAACATAGAAATTGTTATGAAAAAATCACATTTTTCACAAAATAACGAGATAGAGTAAACCTACCGCGTTGGGGTGTTCGGACAGAACGAAGGCCTTTGAAATCTCTACGAAATGGCATTTTCGAAATTTTGACATCTTGAAATTTTTTGATATAAACTTTCATTTTGAACATAGAAATTGTTATGAAAAAATCACATTTTTCACAAAAGAACGAGATAGAGTAAACCTACCGCATTGCGGTCTTTGGCGAGATCGACACCCCGCTTACGCTCTACAAAATGGCATTTTTGAAATTTTGACATTTTGAAAAATTTTATATAAAATTTCATTTTAAACATAGAAATTATTATGAAAAAATCACATTTTTTGAAAAAGATCGTGATAGAGAAAACCTAACGCATTACGGTGTTTGGACAGAATGACGGCCTCGGTAATCTCTACAAAACGGAATTTTTGAAATTTTGACATTTTGAAAAATTTTATATAAAATTTCATTTTAAACATAGAAATTATTATGAAAAAATCACATTTTTCGAAAAAGATCATGATAGAGTAAACC
Organism: Micropterix aruncella; assembly: GCA_944548615.1. Lineage (NCBI taxonomy): Eukaryota > Metazoa > Arthropoda > Insecta > Lepidoptera > Micropterigidae > Micropterix > Micropterix aruncella. Next base: position 20,883,948 of record OX155958.1, read on the forward strand.
TAACGCATTACGGTGTTTGGACAGAATGACGGCCTCGGTAATCTCTACAAAATGGCATTTTTGAAATTTTGACATTTTGAAATTTTTTATATAAACTTTCATTTTGAACATAGAAATTGTTATGAATAAATGACATTTTTCGAAAAAGATCGTGATAGAGGAAACCTACCGCGTTGCGGTCTTTGGCCAGATCGACACCCAGCTTAAGCTCTACAAAATGGCATTTTTGAAATTTTGACATTTTGAAAAATTTTATATAAACTTTCATTTTAAACATAGAAATTATTATGAAAAAATCACATTTTTCGAAAAAGATCGTGATAGAGGAAACCTATAGCGTTACGATGTTTGGACAGAACGACCGCCTTGGTAATCTCTACAAAATGGCATTTTCGAAATTTTGACATTTTGAAATTTTTTATATAAACTTTCATTTTGAACATAGAAATTGTTATGAAAAAATCACATTTTTCACAAAAGAACGAGATAGAGTAAACCTACCGCGTTGCGGTCTTTGGCTAGATCGACACCCCGCTTAAGCTCTAGAAAATGGCATTTTTGAAATTTTGACATTTTGAAAAATTTTATATAAACTTTCATTTTAAAGATAGAAATTATTATGAAAAAATTACATTTTTCGAAAAAGATCGTGATAGAGGAAACCTATAGCGTTACGATGTTCGGACAGAACGACCGCCTTGGTAATCTCTACAAAATGGCATTTTCGAAATTTTGACATTTTGAATTTTGAAAAATTTTGAAAATCGAACAAGAAAATTAGCGCGTTCTCAACTCGACTCAGTCGCGTTAGCGCGACTAACACTGAATGGGCTCACTCGACCTACCTACGAAAAAATTTCAACTTTTCGGAGTTTTTCCATAGACGGAGCGTCGTCGAGATCGAGGCGGTCCGAAAAAAGACTGACCGAATTGAGGAATAAAAAATCGTACAAAGCCGAAAAAAAAAGAGCACTTTTTGAACTTTACGCGCGAAAAAAACGAATAAAACAAACGAACGGACGAAAATAAATTTTTCCACTCGACGCGCCGTCTAAGGCACTGCGAAAGTTCCCATACTTCGCATGCGCGTAACTCGATGGATAACGGAGATGATGAACCGCGAAGGCCGAAAACGGGCCGTTACCAACTCCCTTTTAGGGTATACCCTAAAAGGGAGTTGGTAACCGCCCGTTTTCGGCCTTCGGGGTTCACGATCTCCGTTATCTATCGAGTTACGGGCGTGCAAAGTACGGGAACTCTCGCAGTACCTTAGACGGCGCGTCGAGTGGAAAAATTTATTTTCGTCTATTCGTTCGTTTTATTCGTTTTTTTCGCGCGTAAAGTTCAAAAAGTGCTCTTTTTTTTTCGGCTTTGTACGATTTTTTATTCCTCAATTCGGTCAGTCTTTTTTCGGACCGCCTCGATCTCGACGACGCTCCGTCTATGGAAAAACTCCGAAAAGTTGAAATTTTTTCGATTTTCAAATTCAAAATGGCGTTCGAAAACGCATCGACGAAAACGCGGAAACCGACATAACTCGAGAACGGATAGGAGCGGAGCGTTTCGGTCCGAGGAGCGATCGAAGGGCTCGGCGAGAGCTGCGAAATGGCATTTTTGAAATTTTGAAATTCACAAAAAAATCATACAAATTTTCCATTTTTCCACTTTCGATAGGAAATATTTTTTTCGAAAAAAGTGTCATTTTCGGCGTCCCACGCTTTGGGAAGCAGCGGCGGGACCGAAATCGTGCAACGGACACTTCCACCCGAACACCCCCAACTCTATGGGAAAACTCCAAAAAGTAGAAATTTTCTTCGCCCGGCCGCCATATTGGATTTTGAAAATGCATCTAGAGAACGTCGAAAAAACGCACATTTTCCACGATAACTCGACGCAATCGAGAACGTCCAAATCGACGGCCGTCTACGGCGAGTCCGAGGACTGCATGTCCTTTACGATATTGCAGAAAAAAAATATTAAGTTTCTCCAAAAATTAGTAATAATTTTCACTTTGAAATTTGGTCAAAAAAACGCCCTCAAAACGAAAAAAGTGTCATTTTCGGCTGAGTAAATTTTTTTCATTTTTTGATTTTTGTTAATTTTTCATCGCCTCTTTCGAACCGGAGAATCGTCTCTCTATGGGAAAACTCCGAAAAGTGGAAATTTCCTTCGGCCGGCGGCCATATTGGATTTTGAAAATGCCACCAAAAAAACACATAAACCTCGATAATTCGACTCACGAACGTCCGAATGGATTTGCGTCTGCGACATGTCGAAGACCTAGACGTCCATTACGAGATTGCCAAAAAAAATTTTCAAGTTTCTCCAAAAATTCATATAAATTTTCAATTTGAAATTTTTCCAAAAAACGCCCTCAAAACGAAAAAAGTGTTTTTTTCGGCTCCCTTAATTTTTCTCATTTTTTGATTTTTGTTAAGTTTTCATAGCCTCTTTCCAACCGGAGAATCGTCTCTCTATGGGAAAATCCCGAAAAGTTGCAATTTTCTTCGGGCGGCGGCCATATTGGATTTTGAAAATGCCACCAAAAAAACACATAAACCTCGATAATTCGACTCACGAACGTCCGAATGGATTTGCGTCTGCGCTAAGTCGAAGACCTAGACGTCCTTTACGAGATTGCCAAAAAAAAAATTGGAATTTCTCCAAAAATTCATATAAATTTTCCATTTTTCCACTTTTGATAGGAAATATTTTTTTCGAAAAAGTGTCATTTTCGGCTGACTAAATTTTTCTCATTTTTTGATTTTTGTTAATTTTTCATCGCCTCTTTCCAACCGGAGAATCGTCTCCCTATGGGAAAATCCCGAAAAGTTGAAATTTCCTTTGGGCGGCGGCCATATTGGATTTTGAAAATGCCACCAAAAAAACACATAAACCTCGATAATTCGACTCACGAACGTCCGAATGGATCGAGATAGAGTAAACCTAGCGCGTTGCGGTCTTTGGCGAGATCGACACCCCGCTTAAGCTCTACAAAATGGCATTTTTGAAATTTTGACATTTTGAAATTTTTTATATAAACTTTCATTTTGAACATAGAAATTGTTATGAAAAAATCACATTTTTCACAAAAGAACGAGATAGAGTGAACCTACCGCGTTGCGGTCTTTAGCGAGATCGACACCCCTCTTAAGCTCTACGAAATGGCATTTTTGAAATTTTGACATTTTGAAAAATTTTATATAAAATTTCATTTTAAACATAGAAATTATTATGAAAAAATCACATTTTTCACAAAATAACGAGATAGAGTAAACCTACCGCGTTGCGGTGTTCGGACATAACGAAGGCCTTTGAAATCTCTACGAAATGGCATTTTCGAAATTTTGACATTTTGAAATTTTTTATATAAACTTTCATTTTGAACATAGAAATTATTATAAAAAAATCACATTTTTCACAAAAGAACGAGATAGAGTGAACCTACCGCGTTGCGGTCTTTGGCCAGATCGACACCCCGCTTACGCTCTACAAAATGGCATTTTTGAAATTTTGACATTTTGAAAAATTTTATATAAACTTTCATTTTGAACTTGGAAATTATTATGAAAAAATAACATTTTTCGAAATAAATCGAGATAGAGTAAACCTGACGCGTTACGATGTTCGGACAGAACGACGGCCTCGGTAATCTCTACGAAATCGCATTTTTGAAATTTTGAAATTTTGAAAAATTTTATATAAACTTTCATTTTGAACTTGGAAATTATTATGAAAAAATCACATTTTTCGAAAAAGACCGTGATAGAGTAAATCAAACGCGTTACGGTGTTCGGACAGAACGAAGGCCTTTGAAATCTCTACGAAATGGCATTTTCGAAATTTTGACATTTTGAAATTTTTTATATAAACTTTCATTTTGAACATAGAAATTATTATAAAAAAATCACATTTTTCACAAAAGAACGAGATAGAGTGAACCTACCGCGTTGCGGTCTTTGGCCAGATCGACACCCCGCTTACGCTCTACAAAATGGCATTTTTGAAATTTTGACATTTTGAAAAATTTTATATAAAATTTCATTTTAAACATAGAAATTATTATGAAAAAATCACATTTTTCGAAAAAGATCGTGATAGAGTAAACCTATAGCGTTACTGCGTTTGGACAGAACGACGGCCTTGATAATCTCTACAAAATGGCATTTTCGAAATTTTGACATTTTGAAATTTTTTATATAAACTTTCATTTTGAACATAGAAATTGTTATGAAAAAATGACATTTTTCGAAAAAGACCGTGATAGAGTAAACCTACCGCGTTGCGGTCTTTGGCAAGATCGACACCCCGCTTAAGCTCTAGAAAATGGCATTTTTGAAATTTTGAAATTTTGAAAAATTTTATATAAAATTTCATTTTAAACATAGAAATTATTATGAAAAATCACATTTTTCGAAAAAGATCGTGATAGAGTAAACCTATAGCGTTACGGCGTTCGGACAGAACGACGGCCTTGGTAATCTCTACGAAATGGCATTTTCGAAATTTTGACATTTTGAAAATTTTTATATAAACTTTCATTTTGAACATAGAAATTGTTATGAAAAAATCACATTTTTCACAAAAGAACGAGATAGAGTAAACCTACCGCGTTGCAGTCTTTGGCGAGATCGACACCCCGCTTAAGCTCTACAAAATCGCATTTTTGAAATTTTGAAATTTTGAAAAATTTTGAAAATCGAACAAGAAAATGAGCGCGTTCTCGACTCGACTCAGTCGCGTTAGCGCGACTAACACTGAATGGGCTCACTCGACCTACCTATTTACTCTACCTATCGAATTATTTCGAAAGATCTCGATTTCGAAAGAAGAAGATTTCGATTTATTTCGAAAGATCGAAGGTGGCGAGGCACCCAGGGGAAGGCGGGTAAAAAGCAAAAGTCGAACAAGAAAATGAGCGCGTTCTCGACTCGACTCAGTCGCGTTAGCGCGACTAACACCGAATGGGCTCACTCGACCTACCTATTTACTCTACCTTGAAAGTAGATGTGCCCTTTCATACAATGAACAACAACGAAAGTAGATGTGCCCTTTCATACAATGAGTAGATGTGCAAAAAAAAAAAGCTGAAAAACTAAAAAACGCAACTTACTACCACCCACTGGGCTCTGTGCCGCTCCGATCTAGTCATATACCCTAAAAGGGAGTTGGTAACTGCCCGTTTTCGGCCTTCGGGGTTCATTATCTCCGCTATCCGTCGAGTTACGGGCGCGCAAAGTACGGGAACTATCGCACTGCATTAGACGGCGCATCGAGTGGAAAAATTTATTTTCGTCGATTCGTTTGTTTTATTCGTTTTTTTCGCACGTTAATTTCAAAAAGTGCTCTTTTTTTTCGGCTGACTTAATTTTTCTCATTTTTTGATTTTTGGTAATTTTTCATCGAATTTTTCCAACCGGAGAATCGTCTCTCTATGGGAAAACTCCGAAAAGTGGAAATTTTTTCGATTTTCAAATTCAAAATTGCGTTCGAAAACGCATCGACGAAAACGCGGAAACCGACATAACTCGAGAACGGATAGGAGCGGAGCGTTTCGGTCCGAGGAGCGATCGAAGGGCTCGGCGAGTGCTGCGAAATGGCATTTTTGAAATTTTGAAATTCCCAAAAAAATCATATAAATTTTCCATTTTTCCACTTTCGATAGGAAATATTTTTTTCGAAAAAAGTGTCATTTTCGGCTCCCTTAATTTTTCTCATTTTTTGATTTTTGTTAATTTTTCATCGCCTATTTCCAACCGAAGAATCGTCTCTCTATGGGAAAACTCCAAAAAGTAGAAATTTTCTTCGCCCGGCCGCCATATTGGATTTTGAAAATGCATCTAGAGAACGTCGAAAAAACGCACATTTTCCACGATCATTCGACGCAATCGAGAACGTCCAAATCGACGGCCGTCTACGGCGAGTCCGAGGACTACAGGTCCTTTACGATATTGCAGAAAAAAAATATTAAGTTTCACCAAAAATTAGTAATAATTTTCACTTTGAAATTTGGTCAAAAAAACGCCCTCAAAACGAAAAAAGTGTTTTTTTTCGGCTCCCTTAATTTTTCTCATTTTTAGATTTTTGTTAATTTTTCATCGCCTCTTTCCAACCGGAGAATCGTCTCTCTATGGGAAAATCCCGAAAAGTTGAAATTTCCTTCGGGCGGCGGCCATATTGGATTTTGAAAATGCCACCAAAAAAACACATAAACCTCGATAATTCGACTCACGAACGTCCGAATGGATTTGCGCCTGCGGCAAATCGAAGACCTAGACGTCCTTTACGAGATTGCCAAAAAAAATTTTCAAGTTTCTCCAAAAATTCATATAAATTTTCAATTTGAAATTTTTCCAAAAAACGCATTCGAAACGAAAAAAGTTTCATATTTCGGATCCCACGCTTTGGAAAATAGCCGCGGGACCGTAATTGCGCAACTGTCATCTCCACCCGAAAACCCTTCTCTCTATGGAAAAACTCCAAAAAGTTGAAATTTCCTTCGCGCCGCCGCCATATTGGATTTTGAAAATACAACGAAAACACCGCAAAAACCTCGATAATTCGAATCGAAAACGTTGAAATGGATTCGCGTCTGTGGCAACTCGAAGTCCAAGAACTCCGTTACGAGACTGCCAAAAAAAAAATTGGAATTTCTCCAAAAATTCATATAAATTTTCCATTTTCCCAATTTTTAAAGGAATTTTTTTACAAAAAAAACGTAATTTTTCGGCTCCCACGCTTTGGGAAGCAGCAGCGGGACCGAAATTGTGCAATGGACATTTCCACCCGAATACCCCCAACTCTATGGAAAAATTCCTAAAAGTGGAAATTTCCTTCAATTTTCTTCGTGCGGCCGCCATCTTTGATTTTGAAACGAGGCTACGAAAAAACCCGATTAGCGCAGAGAGGACGACCTCCTGTCGAGTTGTGTTCTACGGCGAGATGTAGCGCCTCGACCAGCACTACAAAGTGGCATTTTCAGAATTTTGAAATTTTAAAAAAATTTATATAAATTTTGATTTTGAATTTTTCCATCGAGTACAAAAATCACATTTTCCGATATCGATCGAGACAGACCGAACCTACCGCGTTGCGGTCTTAGGCGAGATCGACGCCCCGAGTGAGGTCTACGAAATGGCATTTTTGAAATTTTGACATTTTGAAAAATTTTATATAAACTTTCATTTTGAACTTGGAAATTATTATGAAAAAATCACATTTTTCGAAATAAATCGAGATAGAGTAAACCTGACGCGTTACGATGTTCGGACAGAACGACGGCCTCGGTAATCTCTACGAAATGGCATTTTTAAAATTTTGAAATTTTGAAAAATTTTATATAAACTTTCATTTTGAACTTGGAAATTATTATGAATAAATGACATTTTTCGAAAAAGACCGTGATAGAGTAAATTAAACGCGTTGCGGTGTTCGGCCAGAACGAAGGCCTTTGAAATATCTACGAAATGGCATTTTCGAAATTTTGACATTTTGAAAAATTTTATATAAAATTTCATTTTAAACATAGAAATTATTATGAAAAAATCACATTTTTTGAAAAAGATCGCGATAGAGTAAACCTAACGCATTACGGTGTTTGGACAGAATGACGGCCTCGGTAATCTCTACAAAATGGCATTTTTGAAATTTTGACATTTTGAAAAATTTTATATAAAATTTCATTTTAAACATAGAAATTATTATGAAAAAATCACATTTTTCGAAAATGATCGTGATAGAGTAAATTAAACGCGTTGCGGTGTTCGGGCAGAACGAAGGCCTTTGAAATCTCTACGAAATGGCATTTTTGAAATTTTGACATTTTGAAATTTTTTATATAAACTTTCATTTTGAACATAGAAATTGTTATGAAAAAATCACATTTTTCACAAAATAACGAGATACAGTAAACCTACCGCGTTGAGGTTTTCGGACAGAACGAAGGTCTTTGAAATCTCTACGAAATGGCATTTTCAAAATTTTGAAATTTTGAAATTTTTTATATAAACTTTCATTTTGAACATAGAAATTGTTATGAATAAATGACATTTTTCGAAAAAGACCGTGATAGAGTAAATTAAACGCGTTGCGGAGTTCGGACAGAACGAAGGCCTTTGAAATCTCTACGAAATGGCATTTTCGAAATTTTGACATTTTGAAATTTTTTATATAAACTTTCATTTTGAACATAGAAATTGTTATGAATAAATGACATTTTTCACAAAAGAACGAGATAGAGTAAACCAACCGCGTTGCGGTCTTTGGAGAGATCGACACCCCGCTTAAGCTCTACAAAATGGCATTTTTGAAATTTTGAAATTTTGAAAAATTTTATATAAAATTTCATTTTAAACATAGAAATTATTATGAAAAAATCACATTTTTCGAAAAAGATCGTGACAGAGTAAACCTATAGCGCTACGGTGTTCGGACAGAACGACGGCCTCGGTAAGCTCTAGAAAATGGCATTTTTGAAATTTTGAAATTTTGAAAAATTTTATATAAACTTTCATTTTGAACATAGAAATTGTTATGAAAAAATCACATTTTTCACAAAAGAACGAGATAGAGTAAACCTACCGCGTTGCAGTCTTTGGCGAGATCGACACCCCGCTTAAGCTCTACAAAATCGCATTTTTGAAATTTTGAAATTTTGAAAAATTTTGAAAATCGAACAAGAAAATGAGCGCGTTCTCGACTCGACTCAGTCGCGTTACCGCGACTAACACTGAATGGGCTCACTCGACCTACCTATTTACTCTACCTATCGAATTATTTCGAAAGATCTCGATTTCCAAAGAAGAAGATTTCGATTTATTTCGAAAGATCGAAGGTGGCGAGGCGCGTAGGGGAAGGCGGGTAAAAAGCAAAAGTCGAACAAGAAAATGAGCGCGTTCTCGACTCGACTCAGTCGCGTTAGCGCGACTAACACCGAATGGGCTCACTCGACCTACCTATTTACTCTACCTATCGAATTATTTCGAAAGATCTCGATTTCGAAAGAAGAAGATTTCGATTTATTTCGAAAGATCGAAGGTGGCGAGGCGCGTAGGGGAAGGCGGGTAAAAAGCAAAAGTCGAACAAGAAAATGAGCGCGTTCTCGACTCGACTCAGTCGCGTTAGCGCAAAAAACGCAAAAAACGCCCTCAAAACGAAAAAAGTGTTTTTTTCGGCTCCCTTAATTTTTCTCATTTTTTGATTTTTGTTAAGTTTTCATAGCCTCTTTCCAACCGGAGAATCGTCTCTCTATGGGAAAATCCCGAAAAGTTGCAATTTTCTTCGGGCGGCGGCCATATTGGATTTTGAAAATGCCACCAAAAAAACACATAAACCTCGATAATTCGACTCACGAACGTCCGAATGGATTTGCGTCTGCGCTAAGTCGAAGACCTAGACGTCCTTTACGAGATTGCCAAAAAAAAAATTGGAATTTCTCCAAAAATTCATATAAATTTTCCATTTTTCCACTTTTGATAGGAAATATTTTTTTCGAAAAAGTGTCATTTTCGGCTGACTAAATTTTTCTCATTTTTTGATTTTTGTTAATTTTTCATCGCCTCTTTCCAACCGGAGAATCGTCTCCCTATGGGAAAATCCCGAAAAGTTGAAATTTCCTTTGGGCGGCGGCCATATTGGATTTTGAAAATGCCACCAAAAAAACACATAAACCTCGATAATTCGACTCACGAACGTCCGAATGGATCGAGATAGAGTAAACCTAGCGCGTTGCGGTCTTTGGCGAGATCGACACCCCGCTTAAGCTCTACAAAATGGCATTTTTGAAATTTTGACATTTTGAAATTTTTTATATAAACTTTCATTTTGAACATAGAAATTGTTATGAAAAAATCACATTTTTCACAAAAGAACGAGATAGAGTGAACCTACCGCGTTGCGGTCTTTAGCGAGATCGACACCCCTCTTAAGCTCTACGAAATGGCATTTTTGAAATTTTGACATTTTGAAAAATTTTATATAAAATTTCATTTTAAACATAGAAATTATTATGAAAAAATCACATTTTTCACAAAATAACGAGATAGAGTAAACCTACCGCGTTGCGGTGTTCGGACATAACGAAGGCCTTTGAAATCTCTACGAAATGGCATTTTCGTTTTGAAATTTTGAAATTTTGAAAAATTTTATATAAAATTTCATTTTAAACATAGAAATTATTATGAAAAAATCACATTTTTCGAAAAAGATCGTGACAGAGTAAACCTATAGCGCTACGGTGTTCGGACAGAACGACGGCCTCGGTAAGCTCTAGAAAATGGCATTTTTGAAATTTTGAAATTTTGAAAAATTTTATATAAACTTTCATTTTGAACATAGAAATTGTTATGAAAAAATCACATTTTTCACAAAAGAACGAGATAGAGTAAACCTACCGCGTTGCAGTCTTTGGCGAGATCGACACCCCGCTTAAGCTCTACAAAATCGCATTTTTGAAATTTTGAAATTTTGAAAAATTTTGAAAATCGAACAAGAAAATGAGCGCGTTCTCGACTCGACTCAGTCGCGTTACCGCGACTAACACTGAATGGGCTCACTCGACCTACCTATTTACTCTACCTATCGAATTATTTCGAAAGATCTCGATTTCCAAAGAAGAAGATTTCGATTTATTTCGAAAGATCGAAGGTGGCGAGGCGCGTAGGGGAAGGCGGGTAAAAAGCAAAAGTCGAACAAGAAAATGAGCGCGTTCTCGACTCGACTCAGTCGCGTTAGCGCGACTAACACCGAATGGGCTCACTCGACCTACCTATTTACTCTACCTATCGAATTATTTCGAAAGATCTCGATTTCGAAAGAAGAAGATTTCGATTTATTTCGAAAGATCGAAGGTGGCGAGGCGCGTAGGGGAAGGCGGGTAAAAAGCAAAAGTCGAACAAGAAAATGAGCGCGTTCTCGACTCGACTCAGTCGCGTTAGCGCGACTAACACCGAATGGGCTCACTCGACCTACCTATTTACTCTACCTATCGAATTATTTCGAAAGATCTCGATTTCGAAAGAAGAAGATTTCGATTTATTTCGAAAGATCGAAGGTGGCGAGGCGCGTAGGGGAAGGCGGGTAAAAAGCAAAAGTCGAACAAGAAAATGAGCGCGTTCTCGACTCGACTCAGTCGCGTTAGCGCGACTAACACCGAATGGGCTCACTCGACCTACCTATTTACTCTACCTATCTAACATAGTTTACGATGAAAGTAGATGTGCCCTTTCGTACAATGAGCGACGACGAAAGTAGATGTGCCCTTTCATACGATGAGTAACGATAAAAGTAGATGTGCAAAAAAAAAACTGAAAAACTAAAAAACACAACTCACTACCACCCCACCCCACTGGGCTCTGTGCCACTCTAGTCATATACCCTAAAAGGGAGTTGGTAACTGCCCGTTTTCGGCCTTCGGGGTTCATTATCTCCGCTATCCGTCGAGTTACGGGCGCGCAAAGTACGGGAACTATCGCACTGCATTAGACGGCGCATCGAGTGGAAAAATTTATTTTCGTCGATTCGTTTGTTTTATTCGTTTTTTTCGCACGTAAATTTCAAAAAGTGCTCTTTTTTTTCGGCTGACTTAATTTTTCTCATTTTTTGATTTTTGGTAATTTTTCATCGAATTTTTCCAACCGGAGAATCGTCTCTCTATGGGAAAACTCCGAAAAGTGGAAATTTTTTCGATTTTCAAATTCAAAATTGCGTTCGAAAACGCATCGACGAAAACGCGGAAACCGACATAACTCGAGAACGGATAGGAGCGGAGCGTTTCGGTCCGAGGAGCGATCGAAGGGCTCGGCGAGTGCTGCGAAATGGCATTTTTGAAATTTTGAAATTCCCAAAAAAATCATATAAATTTTCCATTTTTCCACTTTCGATAGGAAATATTTTTTTCGAAAAAAGTGTCATTTTCGGCTCCCTTAATTTTTCTCATTTTTTGATTTTTGTTAATTTTTCATCGCCTATTTCCAACCGAAGAATCGTCTCTCTATGGGAAAACTCCAAAAAGTAGAAATTTTCTTCGCCCGGCCGCCATATTGGATTTTGAAAATGCATCTAGAGAACGTCGAAAAAACGCACATTTTCCACGATCATTCGACGCAATCGAGAACGTCCAAATCGACGGCCGTCTACGGCGAGTCCGAGGACTACAGGTCCTTTACGATATTGCAGAAAAAAAATATTAAGTTTCACCAAAAATTAGTAATAATTTTCACTTTGAAATTTGGTCAAAAAAACGCCCTCAAAACGAAAAAAGTGTTTTTTTCGGCTCCCTTAATTTTTCTCATTTTTAGATTTTTGTTAATTTTTCATCGCCTCTTTCCAACCGGAGAATCGTCTCTCTATGGGAAAATCCCGAAAAGTTGAAATTTCCTTCGGGCGGCGGCCATATTGGATTTTGAAAATGCCACCAAAAAAACACATAAACCTCGATAATTCGACTCACGAACGTCCGAATGGATTTGCGTCTGCTGCAAGTCGAAGACCTAGACGTCCTTTACGAGATTGGCAAAAAAAATTTTCAAGTTTCTCCAAAAATTCATATAAATTTTCAATTTGAAATTTTTCCAAAAAACGCATTCGAAACGAAAAAAGTTTCATATTTCGGATCCCACGCTTTGGAAAATAGCCGCGGGACCGTAATTGCGCAACCGTCATCTCCACCCGAAAACCCTTCTCTCTATGGAAAAACTCCAAAAAGTTGAAATTTCCTTCGCGCCGCCGCCATATTGGATTTTCAAAATACAACGAAAAAACCGCAAAAACCTCGATAATTCGAATCGAAAACGTCGAAATGGATTCCCGTCTGTGACAACTCGAAGTCCAAGAAATCCGTTACGAGACTGCCAAAAAAAAAATTGGAATTTCTCCAAAAATTCATATAAATTTTCCATTTTCCCAATTTTTAAAGGAATTTTTTTACAAAAAAAACGTAATTTTTCGGCTCCCACGCTTTGGGAAGCAGCAGCGGGACCGAAATTGTGCAATGGACATTTCCACCCGAATACCCCCAACTCTATGGAAAAATTCCTAAAAGTTGAAATTTCCTTCAATTTTCTTCGTGCGGCCGCCATCTTTGATTTTGAAACGAGGCTACGAAAAAACCCGATTAGCGCAGAGAGGACGACCTCCCGTCGAGTTGTGTTCTACGGCGAGATGTAGCGCCTCGACCAGCACTACAAAGTGGCATTTTCAGAATTTTTAAATTTTAAAAAAAATTATATAAATTTTGATTTTGAATTTTTCCAACGAGTACAAAAATCACATTTTCCGATATCGATCGAGACAGACCGAACCTACCGCGTTGCGGTCTTATGCGAGATCGACGCCCCGAGTGAGGTCTACAAAATGGCACTTTTGAAATTTTGACATTTTGAAATTTTTCATATAAACTTTCATTTTGAACATAGAAATTTTTATGAAAAAATCACATTTTTCACAAAATAACGAGATAGAGTAAACCTACCGCGTTGCGGTGTTCGGACAGAACGAAGGCCTTTGAAATCTCTACGAAATGGCAGTTTCGAAATTTTGACATTTTGAAATTTTTTATATAAACTTTCATTTTGAACATAGAAATTTTTATGAAAAAATCACATTTTTCACAAAATGACGAGATAGAGTAAACCTACCGCATTGCGGTGTTCGGACAGAACGAAGGCCTTTGAAATCTCTACGAAATGGCATTTTCGAAATTTTGACATTTTGAAATTTTTTGATATAAACTTTCATTTTGAACATAGAAATTGTTATGAAAAAATCACATTTTTCACAAAATAACGAGATAGAGTAAACCTACCGCGTTGGGGTGTTCGGACAGAACGAAGGCCTTTGAAATCTCTACGAAATGGCATTTTCGAAATTTTGACATCTTGAAATTTTTTGATATAAACTTTCATTTTGAACATAGAAATTGTTATGAAAAAATCACATTTTTCACAAAAGAACGAGATAGAGTAAACCTACCGCATTGCGGTCTTTGGCGAGATCGACACCCCGCTTACGCTCTACAAAATGGCATTTTTGAAATTTTGACATTTTGAAAAATTTTATATAAAATTTCATTTTAAACATAGAAATTATTATGAAAAAATCACATTTTTTGAAAAAGATCGTGATAGAGAAAACCTAACGCATTACGGTGTTTGGACAGAATGACGGCCTCGGTAATCTCTACAAAACGGAATTTTTGAAATTTTGACATTTTGAAAAATTTTATATAAAATTTCATTTTAAACATAGAAATTATTATGAAAAAATCACATTTTTCGAAAAAGATCATGATAGAGTAAACCTAACGCATTACGGTGTTTGGACAGAATGACGGCCTCGGTAATCTCTACAAAATGGCATTTTTGAAATTTTGACATTTTGAAATTTTTTATATAAACTTTCATTTTGAACATAGAAATTGTTATGAATAAATGACATTTTTCGAAAAAGATCGTGATAGAGGAAACCTACCGCGTTGCGGTCTTTGGCCAGATCGACACCCAGCTTAAGCTCTACAAAATGGCATTTTTGAAATTTTGACATTTTGAAAAATTTTATATAAACTTTCATTTTAAACATAGAAATTATTATGAAAAAATCACATTTTTCGAAAAAGATCGTGATAGAGGAAACCTATAGCGTTACGATGTTTGGACAGAACGACCGCCTTGGTAATCTCTACAAAATGGCATTTTCGAAATTTTGACATTTTGAAATTTTTTATATAAACTTTCATTTTGAACATAGAAATTGTTATGAAAAAATCACATTTTTCACAAAAGAACGAGATAGAGTAAACCTACCGCGTTGCGGTCTTTGGCTAGATCGACACCCCGCTTAAGCTCTAGAAAATGGCATTTTTGAAATTTTGACATTTTGAAAAATTTTATATAAACTTTCATTTTAAAGATAGAAATTATTATGAAAAAATTACATTTTTCGAAAAAGATCGTGATAGAGGAAACCTATAGCGTTACGATGTTCGGACAGAACGACCGCCTTGGTAATCTCTACAAAATGGCATTTTCGAAATTTTGACATTTTGAATTTTGAAAAATTTTGAAAATCGAACAAGAAAATTAGCGCGTTCTCAACTCGACTCAGTCGCGTTAGCGCGACTAACACTGAATGGGCTCACTCGACCTACCTACGAAAAAATTTCAACTTTTCGGAGTTTTTCCATAGACGGAGCGTCGTCGAGATCGAGGCGGTCCGAAAAAAGACTGACCGAATTGAGGAATAAAAAATCGTACAAAGCCGAAAAAAAAAGAGCACTTTTTGAACTTTACGCGCGAAAAAAACGAATAAAACAAACGAACGGACGAAAATAAATTTTTCCACTCGACGCGCCGTCTAAGGCACTGCGAAAGTTCCCATACTTCGCATGCGCGTAACTCGATGGATAACGGAGATGATGAACCGCGAAGGCCGAAAACGGGCCGTTACCAACTCCCTTTTAGGGTATACCCTAAAAGGGAGTTGGTAACCGCCCGTTTTCGGCCTTCGGGGTTCACGATCTCCGTTATCTATCGAGTTACGGGCGTGCAAAGTACGGGAACTCTCGCAGTACCTTAGACGGCGCGTCGAGTGGAAAAATTTATTTTCGTCTATTCGTTCGTTTTATTCGTTTTTTTCGCGCGTAAAGTTCAAAAAGTGCTCTTTTTTTTTCGGCTTTGTACGATTTTTTATTCCTCAATTCGGTCAGTCTTTTTTCGGACCGCCTCGATCTCGACGACGCTCCGTCTATGGAAAAACTCCGAAAAGTTGAAATTTTTTCGATTTTCAAATTCAAAATGGCGTTCGAAAACGCATCGACGAAAACGCGGAAACCGACATAACTCGAGAACGGATAGGAGCGGAGCGTTTCGGTCCGAGGAGCGATCGAAGGGCTCGGCGAGAGCTGCGAAATGGCATTTTTGAAATTTTGAAATTCACAAAAAAATCATACAAATTTTCCATTTTTCCACTTTCGATAGGAAATATTTTTTTCGAAAAAAGTGTCATTTTCGGCGTCCCACGCTTTGGGAAGCAGCGGCGGGACCGAAATCGTGCAACGGACACTTCCACCCGAACACCCCCAACTCTATGGGAAAACTCCAAAAAGTAGAAATTTTCTTCGCCCGGCCGCCATATTGGATTTTGAAAATGCATCTAGAGAACGTCGAAAAAACGCACATTTTCCACGATAACTCGACGCAATCGAGAACGTCCAAATCGACGGCCGTCTACGGCGAGTCCGAGGACTGCATGTCCTTTACGATATTGCAGAAAAAAAATATTAAGTTTCTCCAAAAATTAGTAATAATTTTCACTTTGAAATTTGGTCAAAAAAACGCCCTCAAAACGAAAAAAGTGTCATTTTCGGCTGAGTAAATTTTTTTCATTTTTTGATTTTTGTTAATTTTTCATCGCCTCTTTCGAACCGGAGAATCGTCTCTCTATGGGAAAACTCCGAAAAGTGGAAATTTCCTTCGGCCGGCGGCCATATTGGATTTTGAAAATGCCACCAAAAAAACACATAAACCTCGATAATTCGACTCACGAACGTCCGAATGGATTTGCGTCTGCGACATGTCGAAGACCTAGACGTCCATTACGAGATTGCCAAAAAAAATTTTCAAGTTTCTCCAAAAATTCATATAAATTTTCAATTTGAAATTTTTCCAAAAAACGCCCTCAAAACGAAAAAAGTGTTTTTTTCGGCTCCCTTAATTTTTCTCATTTTTTGATTTTTGTTAAGTTTTCATAGCCTCTTTCCAACCGGAGAATCGTCTCTCTATGGGAAAATCCCGAAAAGTTGCAATTTTCTTCGGGCGGCGGCCATATTGGATTTTGAAAATGCCACCAAAAAAACACATAAACCTCGATAATTCGACTCACGAACGTCCGAATGGATTTGCGTCTGCGCTAAGTCGAAGACCTAGACGTCCTTTACGAGATTGCCAAAAAAAAAATTGGAATTTCTCCAAAAATTCATATAAATTTTCCATTTTTCCACTTTTGATAGGAAATATTTTTTTCGAAAAAGTGTCATTTTCGGCTGACTAAATTTTTCTCATTTTTTGATTTTTGTTAATTTTTCATCGCCTCTTTCCAACCGGAGAATCGTCTCCCTATGGGAAAATCCCGAAAAGTTGAAATTTCCTTTGGGCGGCGGCCATATTGGATTTTGAAAATGCCACCAAAAAAACACATAAACCTCGATAATTCGACTCACGAACGTCCGAATGGATCGAGATAGAGTAAACCTAGCGCGTTGCGGTCTTTGGCGAGATCGACACCCCGCTTAAGCTCTACAAAATGGCATTTTTGAAATTTTGACATTTTGAAATTTTTTATATAAACTTTCATTTTGAACATAGAAATTGTTATGAAAAAATCACATTTTTCACAAAAGAACGAGATAGAGTGAACCTACCGCGTTGCGGTCTTTAGCGAGATCGACACCCCTCTTAAGCTCTACGAAATGGCATTTTTGAAATTTTGACATTTTGAAAAATTTTATATAAAATTTCATTTTAAACATAGAAATTATTATGAAAAAATCACATTTTTCACAAAATAACGAGATAGAGTAAACCTACCGCGTTGCGGTGTTCGGACATAACGAAGGCCTTTGAAATCTCTACGAAATGGCATTTTCGAAATTTTGACATTTTGAAATTTTTTATATAAACTTTCATTTTGAACATAGAAATTATTATAAAAAAATCACATTTTTCACAAAAGAACGAGATAGAGTGAACCTACCGCGTTGCGGTCTTTGGCCAGATCGACACCCCGCTTACGCTCTACAAAATGGCATTTTTGAAATTTTGACATTTTGAAAAATTTTATATAAACTTTCATTTTGAACTTGGAAATTATTATGAAAAAATAACATTTTTCGAAATAAATCGAGATAGAGTAAACCTGACGCGTTACGATGTTCGGACAGAACGACGGCCTCGGTAATCTCTACGAAATCGCATTTTTGAAATTTTGAAATTTTGAAAAATTTTATATAAACTTTCATTTTGAACTTGGAAATTATTATGAAAAAATCACATTTTTCGAAAAAGACCGTGATAGAGTAAATCAAACGCGTTACGGTGTTCGGACAGAACGAAGGCCTTTGAAATCTCTACGAAATGGCATTTTCGAAATTTTGACATTTTGAAATTTTTTATATAAACTTTCATTTTGAACATAGAAATTATTATAAAAAAATCACATTTTTCACAAAAGAACGAGATAGAGTGAACCTACCGCGTTGCGGTCTTTGGCCAGATCGACACCCCGCTTACGCTCTACAAAATGGCATTTTTGAAATTTTGACATTTTGAAAAATTTTATATAAAATTTCATTTTAAACATAGAAATTATTATGAAAAAATCACATTTTTCGAAAAAGATCGTGATAGAGTAAACCTATAGCGTTACTGCGTTTGGACAGAACGACGGCCTTGATAATCTCTACAAAATGGCATTTTCGAAATTTTGACATTTTGAAATTTTTTATATAAACTTTCATTTTGAACATAGAAATTGTTATGAAAAAATGACATTTTTCGAAAAAGACCGTGATAGAGTAAACCTACCGCGTTGCGGTCTTTGGCAAGATCGACACCCCGCTTAAGCTCTAGAAAATGGCATTTTTGAAATTTTGAAATTTTGAAAAATTTTATATAAAATTTCATTTTAAACATAGAAATTATTATGAAAAATCACATTTTTCGAAAAAGATCGTGATAGAGTAAACCTATAGCGTTACGGCGTTCGGACAGAACGACGGCCTTGGTAATCTCTACGAAATGGCATTTTCGAAATTTTGACATTTTGAAAATTTTTATATAAACTTTCATTTTGAACATAGAAATTGTTATGAAAAAATCACATTTTTCACAAAAGAACGAGATAGAGTAAACCTACCGCGTTGCAGTCTTTGGCGAGATCGACACCCCGCTTAAGCTCTACAAAATCGCATTTTTGAAATTTTGAAATTTTGAAAAATTTTGAAAATCGAACAAGAAAATGAGCGCGTTCTCGACTCGACTCAGTCGCGTTAGCGCGACTAACACTGAATGGGCTCACTCGACCTACCTATTTACTCTACCTATCGAATTATTTCGAAAGATCTCGATTTCGAAAGAAGAAGATTTCGATTTATTTCGAAAGATCGAAGGTGGCGAGGCACCCAGGGGAAGGCGGGTAAAAAGCAAAAGTCGAACAAGAAAATGAGCGCGTTCTCGACTCGACTCAGTCGCGTTAGCGCGACTAACACCGAATGGGCTCACTCGACCTACCTATTTACTCTACCTTGAAAGTAGATGTGCCCTTTCATACAATGAACAACAACGAAAGTAGATGTGCCCTTTCATACAATGAGTAGATGTGCAAAAAAAAAAAGCTGAAAAACTAAAAAACGCAACTTACTACCACCCACTGGGCTCTGTGCCGCTCCGATCTAGTTTTTCCTATTCAGCACTTCTCTTTAATGGATTTTTATGTTAAGATAGTATCAAGAAATTCAAAGAAAAAATACTTTTTAAAGATTATTTTAATATTGCCCGTTTCGCTGCCATACCCTGTAATAGGTATATTGGCCAATGCTTATCGTCCTCCATCGCCCTTAATTTTGAACATGCACACTAAATCCCTCTCTCTTCTGAGTTGATGTCGTATCTGTTGTAATTACATAAAACTTTCCGAATAATCTGTGTCTGAATCAACCTTCCTGACGCGAAAGAGTTCAGCACACTTCGTAATTATAAAACATTGTTATATTTTTCGGCAGGTTTGACAGGAGACCACTTTCGTTTCGATGTAAATGGCGACGGACCAGCCCGCTACAACATCTTACATTTTAAGCAAGTGTCTAAAGGTGTTTACAAGTGGATGAAGGTTGGCGAGTATTTGGAGGGCGAACTTAAGTGGAATATGAACGGTAAGAGTATAGGTATTTTATATTTGACAAGAGTTTTTGACATGCATTATTTGAGACGAATTCCTAGTTAAAACTTTGTATACTCTAATTAAGGAATACGAAAAACCAAGTTAATTAATTTAGAGAGATATTTTGGTCTTAATATTTCTCATATTGCAATACTGTCATCAATTTTCCTGTGGATGTATTATATGTATTTCTGTATGTTACTATGGCTGTGTTACCTAGTGATGCTAACACCTAGCGATTACGCCTCAATGAGACATACGAAATTACAACATAAAATTGTCCAGTCTCACTCTATTACTTTGTGAAAACAACGTGTCTTTAGTTTGGTTGCTTTCAACACATTTCTTAAAGGGAAAAAAATACAAAAACCAATGCTAATCTTTACACAAAATCCAAAAGGATAATAATGTAATAATTTATATTTTATAACACTTTTATTTTAAAATAATATAATTGGATTAGTGTTTGTTTATTCCGGAAACGAAAATGGATTAACTACAAAGTACTAAAATATTATACCTAATTATTACACAAATTTGTTTGTGTAATATTTATTTTATATCAATCATTATGAGAAAACACATAAAAGTGATCATACCAAGTAATGGTGCGAAGTAAACAACGGCCCACATTCACATGACCATGCTCAGCTCATATACCCAACTAGGCCGAATATAGCCTGTATCTGGGCATACGACTTATTTTCTGACTGGGGTGGAGAAGCCTAACTGACGTAGGTACTCTTATAGATACATATACACATACACACATACATATACATACATACCCAAACATATAAATATAACGATCTAGATATATTATAGTGTTATTCTCTTGCATTATATTACAACATTAATATATTACATTTTGTTTAATATCCTACATCATATTATTTATAATAGTATAATAGTAAAGTTATGCAGGCATATCATTTTTTTTTTCATGATATGACTTGCAGAAGTTCGTTCTCTGTCCTTAAACCACCTATGTCGTCAAGAAGCCATTTTTTAAAATATATTTTTAAATAAACTGATACTTTCTTCTTCTTTTATTTTGTCATAAAGACGGTTGAATATTTTCGGTACTATATAGTTGAATTGTGTTTGGGCAAATGAAGAATTAACTCGAATTAATTCATACCTACAGATGCTCCTGTAGTTCGGTGTTGCTGGCTTCGTGTTCGTTTATCTGAGGTTCGATGGAAAAATAAACATTTTCGTTAAATAATCATATTATTTAAATTCATAAAACATATTCTTATTGACATATTCACAAAAACATATTCACAAAAATTATTAAAACATATTCTTTAAATAAACATACTAGTAGCTAACATGTTTGGTGAGCCACTGTAATATTGAAAATTTTGTTTACAGATATCCAATTCAAGCGGGAGCACCCAATACCGCCGGAATCGGTGTGCAGTGCACCCTGCGAGAGGGGTCAAGCGAAACGGTACGTCGAAGGGGAAAGTTGTTGCTGGCACTGTTTCAACTGCACCCAGTATCAGGTAGAGTTTGTTTCGATACCACCTGTAGCTTCAACTCTCGCTTAATAAGAAAAAAAATAACGACCAGCCATGCTTTGCACATCATGCATGCAGCATAATTTCGTAGAGCAAAACTTCAATTAGTCCCGGATTTCAGAAATGAGTAAATGACAAAACCCGAAGACCATTTTTTTTTAAAACACTACAATTTGTCTATATTTCAATGTTAACCACATTGAAATATTATACCATTTAATATTTTCTCCTCTACCCCTATTCCCTCCCATTTCTCTCCCCTTCTCGATGCCCTAGTGATTCCATTACAGGCCATTCTCAGTCTGATCCAGTATATTTCTGGCTTACGCAGTAGCTGTTTCAACCCACTATACACTTGAGGCGTGTGTTATCATACTTCTGTGAATAGCCAAAGGGTGGCTGGTTGAAGCTACATACTTTTCCGATCATTCTATGCGTAAGATAGCATTTGATTTTTATGTTTGTATTTCAATGTGAGGTTGCCAATTTAATTGTGAGTCCAGGTGTTTTAACAAACTACAATATCAATCGCATTAAGCTTGCTTTCTCAAAATTAGTAAAATGCTACTAAAATTATTCTAGTCCGAGAATCGCCAATTAACCAATCCTAATAGGTTAGCTGGGTGTATCCTGGAAAGACACATGTCAAAAATTTTACTATCTAGATGAAAGCACCATTTTTTAAGAACATTATAATATTATATGTTACTACTCAATATGTTAAATTCATTCTTGGGCTTTTGCTGTAGCTACTCGAATGTCTATTTTATTGGAGACCTTTACTTTTTAAAAATTTATTTTAAAAAATAATCGTAATATGAAATGGTGCTCTAAACTATGCAATTCGCACTGCATATTTTAGAGCACACTTTTATAATAATAGCAATATGATAACTTTAGAAATCATTTTAGGTCTGTCTGTATTCGATTGGATGTCATTTTAATCGGCTACATAAATTGTGTTTCTGTAAATTTCTAGTAAATACACTATAATATAAAAAAAATCGGTTGTGTCACCCCAAGACTTCCCCGACAGGCAGACACCCCCCCCCCCCTCCGCGTGAAACCCTTAACACCCAACCCAACGGTCAACTCCAACTCCCCCACCCACACCCTACCCGTTAGGGTGGGGTGTGGGTGGAGGAGTTAGAGTTGACCCCCCACCCAAATCCTACCCTCAACCCCTCTTCTCCACCCCAACCAACGAACCTCCCACCCAACGCCCCGCACCACTCACTCACCTATCCCCTCCCCCCCAACCGTCCTCCAAAGCCCACTCCCCCTCCAACCTAACCCCTAAACCCTTCCCCCTCCGACCAAACAACACCCTTTTTCACTATACCCCCCAACACCATCCGAACCTCCCCCCCCAACACCACCCCCCGATACCCCTTATGCATTCTAAGCACTTGGGTATGAATTATAGCACTCTAGATGAGGAGAGATAGGCCCACGGAAGAAAAAAAAATCGGGAGAAAGGAGAAAATATTTTCTACCAAAACCTTATACATCCTGAGTAATTGGGTATGAATTAAAGCACTCTAGATAAGGCGGAATACGAACCAACGGAAGAAGAAGAATATCGGAAATAGAAGAATATTTTCGTCCTGATCTTTATACATCCTGAGTACTTGGTATATCTTCTTCGAAGTTAAGGCACTTCTAGAAAATGCGGCATAGCAACCCATGGAGGAAGAAGATAACCAGAAGAAAAAGAATATTTTCTTCTGGAACTTTATACATCCTGAGTATGTGGTCTATCGTCTTCGAAGTTAAAGCACTTTAGAGAAGGCGCGATAGAAACTCACGGAAGAAGAAGAATATTTTCGTCCAAAACTTTTAAAATCCTGAGTTCTTGGGTATGAATTAAAGCACTCTAGATAAGGCGGAATAGGAACCCACGGAAGACAAATATTAGAAAAGAAAGAATATTTTCGTCCTGATCTTTATACATCCTTAGTACTTGGTCTATCTTCTTCGAAGTTAAAGCACTCGATATAAGGCGGGATAGGAACCCACGGGAGAAAAATAATATTTTAATCCAAGACTTTATGCATCCTGAGTACTTGGTCTGTCTTCCTTAAAGTTGAAGCATTCTAGATAAAGCAGTATAAGAGTCCACGGAAGATGAAGAATATCGGAAGTAGAATAATATTTTAGTCCGAAACTTTACCCATTCTAGTTGGTCTATATAATGTTCTTCGAAGTCAAATCACACTAGATAAGGTGGCATAGGAACTCAGTGAAGAAGACAAATATCGGAAGGAGAAGAATATTTTCGTCCGAAACGAAAAAGGAATTGCGCAATATCTGCGCAAAAATACCTACCATTCAAATATATTTATCATTCGAGCATCGCATATTTTTGTAGTATTTCCGTGGTGTTAAAATGCTATTTTTACAAAAAAAACTAGTTTTTTCTTAAATACGGCGGCATTTAACAAAATTTTCGTCGCTCGTATACGAGATTTTCCAACCAAAATGTCACAGCGTGATTTCGTTCCAACAAGGCACCTGTGTACCGAATTTCAAGTATCTAAATCTAATATTTTGAGATTGACCCCTAAAAAAGTGAAGAAAAACTCGGCCGTCCAAAGTGCACGAGAGTTTAGCGCGTGAAATCGGCGCGAATCGACGGCCTTTAGAGAAACTACCATAACATAGAAACCACTATACAGATCATAAAAAAAAGAACTGTAAAATGATACATTGAAATTTGAAATATAAAATATTATAACCTTATCTCGTAAAACAATTAAGATAATTATGAATAAATATTACAAAGTTGGCGAACTGAAAAAACTCGCCTATTCAATCATTTCGAAGTTTTATCACAAAATCGAAACTCTATGCAAAAATTGTAAATACAGTTATGTTCTTTATTAAATGATTTACCAAAACTTTTATTTTGTTTTACTTATTTGCATACAAAAATATTTAGTTATTTAGCCGAGAAAAAAAAATAATATTTTTGTGACCACTAAGGGTCTTTTTGATATGAAATTCTTTTATAATAACTTTACCACTACATCACACTTCTTAGAAAATCACACCAGAACTTTCAGCTTTGTCTGATATTACAGAAAAATCTAAACTTTTGAGAGTTAGCGTCCGAAACTTGGTAATAAATTTTGAAGGCTCATAATATTAAATTGGTTAGATATTTTCAAATATATTGTCCTATTATATGCTTATTATATGTCTAATAACTAATTATTATACTCCAAAGAGTCACATTTCATAGAAAAACTATAGAAAATCGCACTTAAAATATGGTAATACTCCCATATTAACTGTAAAAACAAATTTCTATTAGGGACCCCATATTACGAAACAACTCATAATGAAAAAAATACGGCTAATTATGTGATTCCTTACGATGTAAATGAAACAATACCTATTTTATCAGCGAATTAAAGCGATATTACGTCATATTTCGCGATATTTCGGGATATTTCATAAAAAATACGAAACAAAATACGGCTATTTTTTTCCGACGCATATGTTTTCGCCGAAGCATTTTGCTTCAAAATATGTGAAAAACAGCAAATGGACTATCCAAATGACTAATGCTCATTCATAAACTATTTTAGAATGCAAATTACTCACGTTTTTGCAGTAAATCGCACAGAAACACTTCACAATCACGATATTTGTCACCACAGCGCAGCACTACGACAAACGACGCGAACAGTCGGCCGCCAACGGCCGCGCCGGTGCGATTACTGATTTTTAATAAATCGAATTCTGGACTGGGCATCCGGGGATCGGTAATTGTCAATAGTGATGTATATTTGTCTTTAACGTACCGTACTCAGAAGCGCATAGAACATCTTTTCGAATTTTAAACGGCATTTTTCGCAGCGGCGAGCGCTGCGACCCGGAAAGGACGTTACAAATTTGGCCGTCGGTCGGCTTTCATTCCGGAAGGGACGTTAGACATTGAAGGGGTTGAAGAATGGCTAACGCGTCCCCTGGTGGACTGATTTCAACCGCAATCTTTTCAACTCTTGCCATGACCGAATGATGCCTGTATGCTAAAGTTCAGCTCAATCGGATGAAGCGTTTGGACGCTATCGTTGAGAAATAATCACATACTCACAGACACACACACACACACACACACAGAGAGAAACCCACACACACACAGACTCGCAGAAAAGCGTCCACAATACTTTTCTTGCTAGAAAAGTAATAGGAATATCTAGCCAAAAGAAAATCATCGTCACCGTCACAGTATAATTAGTCTTCATTAAATGGAACCATATCTTTGGTTAGACAATAATCATGTTTATATTTTTTGACAGTTAAATATAGTAATTTATTACTAAACTATATAATTTTCCGATTTGCCAGATACGGGACCCTGTCGATGAGACGGTATGCCTCATGTGCCCTTTGGGTCGGGTTCCTGATGCGACACGCGAGATCTGCCGTGCTATTCCTGAAGTATTTTTGAGACCGGAATCTGCCTGGGCTATCGGCGCCATGGCCTTCTCTTCCACTGGACTACTCATCACCACGTAAGCTAATAATATTTATTATGTTTTTTTACTTATACATTCATTATTAATATATTAAATGAAATAATTATCTTAAGGTGAAATGTTTTAAAAACCGCTAACTTATAATCGGCCGATATCTTAGAAACCGTGATACGGTTCCGATAATATCGCGAATTAACTTTTCGACAACCTGCCTTTGAGCCTGTATACTATAGCATAGATAAAATGTGTCGAATACAGCAATGACAAGACATCAACAGATTCTTAGATGAGCCGTTTTATACAATAACCAGTCAATCCACAAATTGGACAAATTAGTCAAGTGCATGTAGGTAATCTCACAGACAATAGATTTACTAGTGCATAAATCGTGGAACCAAAAAAAGCATTGCAGTGCCATCGATTAAAAAAAAAATCACATCACTTCGAATCGACGATCTGAATTTTGCATTCTGTGATTTGGTCGACGTGCCTCGTTTGAGGCCAGTGACGTCTTCCGCTGGGCAATTGCCCAGCGGAAGACGTCAATCTTCGTGTGGTCCAAGCCCATTGAGCCGGGTTTTTGGGTGTGCATCGCAGGGCAGCTCGCCTTTCGCCAGATGTTTTTCGAGGCGATCGACTATGGTAATCGTCTGTCTATATAGGCATGCATGGCTTGTTCAGTGGCGATGACTGCTGAGCTGTGATACTGAGCTACGATGCCAGCGCTGCCAATCTGCTCATATAGCGCGGGTACAGCTTCGCGACTGCGCGGGCACGGCTTCCAAACTGCTTACGCCCTGGGTTGGGATTCTGAAGCGACGATATATAATTGTCGTCACTCCAAGCGGGAGCGGAAGACTTTTATCGGATGCTAACAGACTGTAAATTATCGCACTGCGTATGAAAGGCTTATCGACGTTAATCGACAAATAGAGCGAGACATTTTTCCGCGTCTGCATCTAAATTGTTTGGGAGTTTTTCAAAGAACTACTGGGTAATCATTTTCTTTTAAACCGTGTAAAATCACTGCAATAAAATCTTCTTACAGTCACCTCGCACGTAGATGATAAAATAAGAAGCTAAGCCCTCACTCAGCTAAGTCTAAAAGCCGAGTTTTCGATAGTTCTTTAATCGTCAAAAGTAATGTTAAGAATGGCAACAGCTCATAAGATGCCGTAGTGACCGCTTAGCTTTTTATTTTATCGCGAGATGAGTTTCTAAGCAGATTTTATTGCAGTGTTTTTACACGAGTTGTAAAAAAAATATTACGCAGTAACCCTTCAAAAATGTCCCGAACAAGTTTGATGCATACGCGGAAGAATGTCTCGCTCTATTTACCGATTAACGTCGATCTACTACCTAAACGCAGTGCGATAATTTACAGGCTGTCAACATACGATAAAAGTTATTTAGCTCCCGCTTATAGTAACGACAACGTTTATATCGTCGCTTCAGAATCCGGGTGTACTGGTGTGCAGCGGGGCGAGCTCACAGATATGCTCGTGCGGCGAGCTGCTGGCCCTTCAGTACATGATGCGCGCGAGATGCTTCATGTTCTCCTCCACGGACTCTGTTTCGCTAAAGTCGTGTTCCAGAGTCGCGTTTCGGACGTATCATGGAGCTCCCGAAAGTTTCCTCAGCCCAACGTTCAGCACCCGTTGTATATGTTCGTCTGCGAGGTGCCGCGTACGTAAGCTTCGTCCTCACGTCCGTCTTCAGCATCAGCAGTTGTGCCTTCGCCGCTATCGCGACCGAACGTAGCAGGCAGCAGCGCATAGAAGGCAGATTTCAAAGCGGTGACCGTGTCGCCTTCGCGTGGTGCGAGAAACTGATAAAATAAAAAATTAAAAAATGCAATGCTCTGTTCCGAGCCAAACGCAGGTGCAGCAGCCATGTCATAGTGGAAATAGAACGTTTTATCATAATTGAATGCTATACAGAATTTCGTATTTGTCCTGTTTACTGTTAATGAGTCCCCTCGTTGGAAGCCAACCCTGGGTGCAGCAGTACTGTCGAGGTGAAACTTAGAACAGGCTATCATAATTGAGAGCGTTTACAAAATATCGTTTCTGTTCTGTTAACCATTGAGTATAGAATCAGGTAATGCTCACCAGAAAAAGCATTGATATCAAAACTGAACCAACAAGTAAAATTTCAACTTCATAGGATAAGATAAAGTGTTTTTAATTTAGCTTGCAAGAGTTGACCTAAACAAACATACTAACAAACATTGCAAGGTAAATAAAAGCTTGGAAAAAGCAGTTAACCAACAATAATTTCGTAATAACCAATTAAGCAACTGTGCTGTCATTTGATATGATATATCCTTGAGTATAATGCAACATTGTAAGTTGTAAGCACATGAAACGATATGAAGTTCAGTGTTAATCACACTATAACACTAAACAGGGATAGGTTTTGACTTTCCAGATCAATAAAGAAAATTATATAAAATAAATCATAATTATGAAAAGAAAAGTTTCTTTGAATATGTTTCTTACGAATTGCTTATATAAGATGAAATCGAATTTATTACGTGATATTTGTAGCACCCGACGTTTCGGCGATGTTGAATTGTCCAGTGTAGACTGACTATCCTGGACAACGGCGGTTGCAACATCGCTGAAACATTGGGTGCTACAAATGTCAAGTCATAAATTAGTTTTTACCTTATTTATAATGTAAAAAAAAACGTCGATAGTCTCAGATTTCAAATAATATTGCCATTTATGCCTGCCTTAATTAATTAATTAATAATTTTATTGTTTGTGTACCAAAGTCAGTAAGTCATTTTAATTGCATATTCATTTTATTTGGCATTTTTGTCACTAAACGAATCGAAACATAGTTTTAGTATTGTGTTTTATTTGTAACTAGCTGACCTGGCGAACTTCGTACCGCCTAGCAGTAAATGAATGTCGTGTTACAGATTAACTGAACTTAATTTATGATTTTAAGTAGCTTCATATATTTTCCTTAGTTTATAAAAAATAAATTTCTGAAAGCATGCATAAATATTTGACAACCAATATATATGTCAATCCTTTTTCATTACTGACATTATTCTACATTTTTAAAATCTAAAATACGCCATTATCTGTATATTGTGGATATGTATGTTGTCAATTCAAAATCTTCATTTAAATGCGTTCTTTAATTTGCGGGGGAGAGTTTACCGTATCGACGGGATGAACATTAAGTGTTTGACAGTTTCAAAACTCATGAACATTTTGTATGGGAAAATGGTTTTTCTTTTATTTAATTTTTTTGTAAATTTTCCAAAGTTTTTAAAAGTTATACTGCTAATCGGGACGGAGACAAATACAACAAATCAAAAACCACGAAAATCGGTTCAGTCGTTCTCGAGTTATAAGTGTTCGAAAAAACCTGACTTTGTTTTATATTTACATATATAGATAGGGCTATAAATGTTATTAGATTAAAATGTCTTCATAGTTCTGCCGTCTTAAATTAAAACACAGTAACTTCATTTACTGTGTTTATACAAGTTTGGTTCTTTAAAATCACGAGTTGGAGTACTAAAGGCAAATTTTTCGGTTTGTCTGTCGATGGATAGTTAGGTACTAAGATACCTTAGATAAAAACACAGTATTTTTTAAAAAATCAGAATATTTTTAATAAAAAACACAGCATGTATAATTTTTTGAGGTTAAATACAGTAACTTATTATTTACTGTGATGTTTTTTAATCCTTATAAGCATTTAAGAAATATTTTTGTTTGGTTACAACACGGCTTCTTCAGATACTGTGGTTTTAGGTAAAATTTTGGCTAAAGTTAATTTATTAATACACGAATTAATAACGGTATCTCAATTACTGTGTTTAAAGTGCCTGCAGTTTTTTTATTTATTTAAAAGAAAAATATTTATTTTACATGGTTAGAACACAGTAATGGGTAAAATTTACCTACGTTACGGTGTTATAGCTTAAAAATATAAAATTTATGAAATTATTTTCCTAATTTAAAACACAATATCTAATTTAATTAATTAAACAATTATAATTTTATATATATTTTTATGTAGAATTGAAGTTCTAACTATTTTTTAACATTAAAGATTAAAAGAAATAATTGATATTGGTTACTTTGTTCATGAAAACAAATATTTTACAACTGAACTTTGGCGGCGTTTTTCCAAAACGTCTTTTTTCAAGTTACTTTGTTTTCATTTACAACGGCAGAGTTGTTTTCGGTACAATTTACTATTCTATTTATCGCCCAAATACAGGCGAACGCCTAATGAAGCATTGCCAATAATCCCGGCGAAGTTGTGCTATAGAACGTCTTCTAAAAACAATATATCATTTTTCTATATAATCGGAAAATGGTATATACCTATTAAAAACCGAATACTCTCAACCAACAAAGAATTTTGCTACTTTGAGATAAAGAGATTACATGACTACTTTGAGAATGAAATGTCATGCAGTAGCTCTATATGCAAGTTTTGACAATATTGTTGCTAAAATAAGGACGAGGAATGTTATAAGAATCATGCACGACATCAAAGAACGTAGGAAATAACTTGATGCATATTTGGTATTCGTTATCTTCGGCAGACAGATTACTCTGTTTTAGAAAATCTAATATAAGGATGGTTATACAGAAACACAAAATAATGTGTTTATATTTTAATGTTTGTATAAGTCTAGCAGTACCAAATGGGCTCGTTTGCGTTTCTTCGTGAACTCAAATTGTAAATAAGTTCGTGTGAACGAGAAAGGGCAAAATGTTAGAGCGGAATATGAAATGAACGGTTGTCACTTTTTCGCATTAAAACTACCCACAAGAGATAAAGCATCTGAATATAACACCGCACGAAATGTGTTCAAATTTATTCGAACGAGAGTAAGTTCGACAGGTAGTTTTTATCGACGATCATTCATTTCATATTCCGCTCTAACTTATTGCTCTATCTCGTTCGCTTGAACTAATGTCAGTTTTAGTTCACAAAGAAAGGCAATCGGGCCCAATGTTCCCTTAAAAAGTTTCTTGTTGAATCTGCCCTTGCTGAATCTACTGATGCTTCTGCTACTGTTGGTGATGCTGCTGCTGGTGCTGTTGAGGCTGTCGTTGCTGTTGTCGTTATTGATGTTGATACTGTTGCTCTTGTAGCTGTTGTTGCGGTTGCTGATGTTCTTGCGGCTGTTGGTGTCGTTGTTGTTGCTCCCGCTGCTCCTGCTATTGTTGTTGCTACCGCTGCTGTTGATTAAAGCTGCGCGTCTGCTGTCCCATCCTTATTCCAACATCGCCAATCGCCCACAAGTCCTCTTCGGGAGTGGCACCCGCTATGAGTGCAGCTATGACTCCATCCATGACTTCTTCGCAATTAGGTATAATCTGATCTTTTGGTAGAATAAAGCCGATCTGTGGTCCTCCGCGCATATCAAGCGCGTATGCGATCGGAATTTCTAACTTATCCTTTACCCAATCTATACTTGTTCCAGTCGCAAAATCTAAAAGCGACAAAATATACAATTACTAAATATTCATTGTTAAATAAAACTGATCACAAGTTGAATTTGCAGATACGATAAGATACGTTAATAAACATCTAATCAGAAAACAAGAAATAGAAAAGCTCTGCAAATCTTTGAAGTAAAAGTCTAGAATAAACTTTATATGAAAACGATGCTTGCAAATAAATCAACGAATACTTTATGTATCTTTTATGATTATTTTGAAAACATTCATTCAGTAAAGCATAAATATGAAACAATTTTGATCCTCTATTTATATGACTAAATATGGCAAAACGGAAGAATTTATGAGACTACACCGTGTAACTAATATTATACATACTGACGACACAGTAAAT
The DNA here is from genome assembly GCA_944548615.1 of Micropterix aruncella. Taxonomy (NCBI): domain Eukaryota; kingdom Metazoa; phylum Arthropoda; class Insecta; order Lepidoptera; family Micropterigidae; genus Micropterix; species Micropterix aruncella. The sequence goes on from OX155958.1 coordinate 20,915,731, forward strand.
GGCTACCTAATAAGCATTCTTAATCAAGAATTTTTCTGATTTTTTATTTTTATTTTAAACCAGTTGATATGAGTTCCTACACTTGGTTATGTCAAAAGTAATTAAAATAACAAGTATAATATAAATACCTATTAAGGTATCAGATATGAACGTCGGTATTGCAAGGTATGAACGTTGAACATCCAAGCGCAGATTTTCTAGGTTATATATGTAGAGGAAACAACATTTTCCAATATTTTCAATCAAAATTCTTAAGTAATTTCGTAAAATTTTCTATCTAATTTTCTATATAATCCTAAGTACTAAATAATCAAACAAATATTGGATAATTTCACAAATTATCATACGGGAAGATGTTTTAAAGAAAAAACACAAATACAAAGAAATCAGTAATAATAATTATAGTCAATAAATAGTTAGGAGACAAAAAAAAAAAAAAAATGCAATTGTAAAATAGTCAATAATAGAAAGAATAAGGAATAATAATAGTCAAGTAGGTCAATAGAGCTGCGAAAAATTGATATTGTCGAAATCCTCAATGCTATAAATGGGGTTTTTAGTCAAAATACCCTGTACCTTTTTCTTAAAGTGAATCTCCCCAAGGCCCCTGATGTGTAATGTAAGTTTGTTGCAGAATAAGTAAGATTGGCAGAGAAAGCTATTCCGAACCTTACTCAGACGCACCTTAAAATGATGCAAGTCCTCTTTATTTCGCGTATTATGCGAATGAATATTTGAGTTAGTTGAGGTAGTCTCGATATTTTTTCTCGTATACATGATGTTTTGGTATATATACGCGGCGTACAAAGTCATGATACCAGATTCGATGAAGTACTGCTTGCAAGATGTTAGCGAAGATATTGAGAACAGATTTCTAATCGCTCGTTTTTGTAGGCGAAAGATCCTTATAACATTTGCCGCCATTCCCCAGAACATGAGGCCATAACTTAATAGGGAATGGAAATAGGCAAAGTAGACAGATTTGGAAGCTTCAAAGCCACATAACAATTTGATTTTTTTTATGGCAAATGTGGCGCTACTTAATTTTTTGCTCAGTTCTTCTAGGTGAGTCGACCATTGCAGATTGCTATCAATATGAATGCCTAGAAATTTCGTATGATCAACATTTTCTAATACTTTATCACCATAGCTAATACTGAAGATATTATTTTGGGACGGCCGAAGAGAGAAATTGATGGAGTTTGATTTAGATGCATTAAGAGACAATTGATTTAATTGGAACCAAGTACCAAGTTTTTCCATGGTAACGTCAATTCGCTTAACTAGTTGTTCATGATTTGCATCGCTGAAAATTAGTGAGGTATCATCTGCGTACAGTACAATTTCATCGTTATCAGATAACACGCATTCTGGTATATCATTGATGTATACAAGAAAAAGAAAGGGTCCCAGAATGGAACCTTGAGGTACCCCTTTAGTAATTTTTTTGGTGATCGCTCAAGCTGTTTTGGACTTTAGTGACTTGCGTCCGTCCTTGTAGGTAGGATTGTATTAGGCTTACATAATGGATTAGGCTTAGGATTGTATAATGCTTAGAATAAGCGTTAGAAACTCTAGCGTTAAGAATAATGAACTTTATCTTTCTCTAGTTCACAAGAGCCTACGTATTTTTTAATTAGGTAATGTGGGTACGTTATATGTTATTAAAATTAAAAGCTTTATTCATATAAAATCGAAGACTATCGCGGTTGTTTGACATTATAAATAGGATAGAAAACGAATTTACCGCGTAAATTTTTTTTTTGTAGGACCCGACGTTTCGGTGACGTTGCAGCCGCCGTTGTCTAGGGTAGACAGTCTAGGGTAGACAGTCTACCCTAGACAACGGAGGCTGCAACGTCACCGAAACGTCGGGTCCTACAAATTTTACGCGGTAAATTAGTTTTCTATCCTATTTATAGCTTTATTCATTTTAGAATTTAAATATTTTAAATTTAATTATCGTCGAAATTACGATTAACTTAAGTTTGACTATTCGTAATCGCCATGCCCATTTTATTTTAAAAAGCCTTTATAATGGAGTATTTTGGTCACTCTAAATATGAAGAGACAATTCCAAACAAGATTGTTACAAAATTGAATGGAGCGCTCTATCTACTAAATAAAAATGTCTATATAAATAATTGGAAACGCAAATAAAGTGAGCAATTTGGGAACATTCTCAATAGAAATGACTTAGGTACATGTCAATGCATGTTTTTTGCTAGTTTAAGCTGCTTTTACGGAACCACTTGAATCTCTGTCCGTTCAAAATTATAGCGCCCTGAATGTGGCTTTTATAACTTTTAATAAGGTACACTAAAAAGATCAACTGAAGATATTTTCGATGATATAAATATTTTTACTATTAAGAAATGCAATGCAGGGAAAATGCTCTACACAACCTTTCACATTAATAACATATAATAATATTTTAAATGCAATATAATATCTTGCTTAACCGGAAGACTTTTTGCAGGAATTTGCACTCACATCCATGGTCTGTATCTGGTTAGTGGTAAATATAAGCCCTTTAATGCACCCAATATATTTATCAATGATAGAATTATGGTATATTAGGTGGAATAATAATAATTAATCGATAAATAGAACATTGTTAAAAAAAGGTTTTATTTTATTAAAATAAGTTGTGAAGGTTCAGAATTGAGAAACAAAGATTATCAAGATGTTATTAAAAGACCACATTCAGCTCCCTATAACCAAAATTTGAAGCCTAATTTCTACCTGTAAAAAATATACTTTCTTTGACATATATATCATTTCAAATGTTGTGGGCCCAGGTCCCTCGCAAGTCATTTTCTAAAGTCATAGAAAGTACAATCTCTCTTACACAAAACTTCTGCGATATTCCCGACAAAATACTCAGTTCCGTATCTCCTCGCTAGTGCTTCTGCGCCTTTCTCCGCTAGGCGATACTAGAATTTTTAAAAATGACACATTTAGCACATTAAAGCAGAAATTATGATAAGTTTCGCTGCTGCTTGTTGCTGTATATATCGTCGCCTTACAATTATTACTTGATAACTCGAAAATTGGCATTTTTGAGATAAGTATGCCAAAAGATATAAAAACGTCATCTCTACATTCCCTTAAAAACTGATAACTAAAATTTCCCTGCCCTTGGGAGTTAACGGTGGTTGATAAGTAGAAAATCTTCTCCAGCTATAATACTAAAAATCGATATGTAGACTTATCGAGCTGAAATTACGCAGCGCTGTCTGCTATCATAGTACAAAAACTCGATATCTCCACGTATCTAGGTTGAGGTTAGTATTTAGGTCCAGGTATTAGTTCCCACAAATCGAAATCGTGGACGAGTTAAAACTTTAAAAAATATTTAAACACGTCTATCTCAGAACTACTAAATTCGAGTTATCGAGTTATAATTATATTGTAAGGCGACGATATCTTTGCTATTATGAAGAAATTTACTATAAATTTTGCTCATATTTAATAATTTCAAAATGTTAACAGTGACTACATCCTAATAAACAAAAGGTAGGTACTTACTACCTGATCGTAGTTAGCCAAATGTTCGGTGGTATTTCTGAATGGGAGCAACCAAACTTGTCCGTATGAATGAAGGGATAGATATACAGCCAAGTCTTGGGCAATTCCTTGGGCAAAGAATGCCTCTCCGGACGACTCGGGCTCTGAGAAGGGCCCCGTGCCTTCATATATCTCACCGCAACTATCATTGCTACTACCCACACCTGTACAAAGAATACAACATTCAAGTATAAAAGTTCAAAATGTTATGGTATAATACTGCCGCATGTTTATTTTTTAAATAAACATAGGAGGAAAAAAGAGTAAGAAAAAGTAACTCTTATATCTAAATGTTATCTTTATTCTTTTTATATCATATTCTTTACCCCTTAGATATTGCTCAAAAGTTGATTTTAAAGATTCTCATGCGAAACCCGTATGGATATCCTTCGGAAGATCTTTTCAAGGAGTATAATGTGTTGGATACCAGGCAACTATATTTAAAATCCACACTCTCCTATACTAAGTTTAATCAAATAAATATTTTTTTCTATAAGTACCATAACAACGAGGTATTCCAAAGACTTTAATATGATAGTAGCCACAAGGAATACTACTTTTGGTTCATAGCGCTCCTATATGTTCATAACCCCAAAGTTTTACAATGCTCTTCCTGGTGAGGCTGCTTACAAAATGGCTTTTCAAAAGAGGGACTACAAAACATTTCAAAAATACTAGTCATTTTACACTAATATATTAAACCGGTCACATTAATATTTAGAATGTTATGTTGTATTATATTATATTATATATCCCAAATTACTGTACTTGAATGGCCCGGAAACTCCCCGATCTTAACCCGATAAAACCTCTGGGCCATTTGAAAAAATAGGCTCCCCAAGATGGATTGTACAACGAAAGCCAAGATGATCAGTGCAGTAATTTAAGTCTGATTTCCCGATGATGAAATGAAAGGAACCTGTCAAAACCTGGTAAATTCTATCCCTATACGAGTAAAGGGTGTTATCAACGCAAAAGGAGGAAGCATTCTATATTAATACTAACAATATATAATTACCAGTACTGTTTTTGTATGTTTATATCCAATAAAGCACATTTCGAAGAAAAATACTCTGTTCCAATTAATTTGCACGGTACTGTATAAGGTTAGAAAAAACTTTTCTGAATCATCTCTAGCTCATCGGAGTATTTAGAGTAAACATGATTCCAGACTGAGCAGGTATGCTCTGATTGAGAGCGTTCAAGACTTTTTTAGAGCAGAAGAAGTGAGTTCGTTTGAGTAATTATCTTGTTACGCCAAGAACAATCCCAATCAATTTGTATGCCTCTAAAATCGTGATCGACGATCACAAACAAGTGACACCGAGGGGGCATTTATTCAAATGGTATGCAATCGTTATGTGTTTGCGTTTATCAATGCTGAGTTTTTTCTATGCAATAGCAGCTTAAACGGTCAAGGTATGCTCGGAGACTAATAAAGCTTTGAATTGAACGAATACTTAAAAACACATTTAAGTCATCGACGTATAGAAGAAAAGCACCTACTGCTTTTTAAAACGGGAATAAATGTCATTATTATACATAGAAAATGAAGCGGTCCCAAGATTGTACCACGAATTTTTAGGAACGTAGGAACGCACGAGATTTTTTACACACTCTCTGTTCGGCATCCATTAAAAACCTGGCACTGATTTGTAAACCACAAAAAAAACACCTAATTAGATCACCTTGAATTCTATTGAAACGTAACACGCGGATTTGGTGATCGAATTTATCAGACATTACAAACATTGTTTTCAAACTTAAATACATTACATATCGCTAGCTTAAAGCGACAATGGGTTATATTAAAAAACTACTTTTGAAATGAACACACTTTTAGTCCTAACGTTATGACACATACTTATTTTATTTTTTTTTTAAATATATGCAAAACATTCATCTTCTTGGATTTTTTTTTGGAAATTGTAAACCTTAATTTGATGATTAATGTTATGAAAATCTGAGAGAATCGGGGAATGGCCCACAGTTCTATTAAAATTTGGTTTTAAAATCTCAATGAGGTGGATTATCACGCGTATAATTTAAGACAACGTTGAGTTTTGTTCTAAACTGTATAAGTAAACAAGTGTGTTCGTTTCACCTTCCGAAATTCGTTTTATACAATCGTGGGTTGTGTTTGAAATTGCGTGTGTGGCAATTTTTTAGAAGATAACATTGAAGCGATAAAGTCGTTGCCATTAACCCAGTATTGCCTTATGCAAGCCTAATATCCATCACTGAATTATAGTTATAAGGTGGATATTATCGTGATTTTTTTGGATAGAGCGTGCGACTCGATATTTTGGTATACTTAACTCAAAATCGACTTTTGGCCAGATAACCCACTGTCCAAATAGGATATGTAACTCTCATATAAAGTGACAGTTTTTCAAATAGGATTCTACTCGATTTTCAAATAGAGTAACGAGGTTTATTCAAGGCGCAGTAAAATCGTCTTGAGATTTAAGTATACTCATAATATATCTACACCGCGATTGCAAACCAGTAAAATAGCTCAGTTAGGGAATAGGATATTTGCAAATATCAACCAACTCATTCAGAAAATATTATCTCTAATATGAAGAAGGAAGCAAATATTTATTTATTACGCAATGTCAGCTCATTTACAAGCATTCAGAATTTCTTAAGATCTAATTTCTACGTTCAGAATTTCTTAAGATCCTCTTTGAGATTACACTAAATGAAAAAACAAGTGAAAATTTCGTTACTTAGTAATTATGTAGATATGATCAGTATTATATGGCTTCAATGATATGTACGATTATATTCTTATGACGAATAATCATTGACAAATAAAAACAGCCTACTAGTAATTGGCGCCACAAAAACGGCCCACATCAGATATAGCCTACTTTTTTATAGTAATTTTATATGTAGGTACACATCTCCCCAATAAAAATCGAAGTTTCTGTTTCCATCCACTCCTGGGCAGCATGATTCTGGATTTCTCCTTGTCTTCCGCCATAGACGATCCTAGTAAACAAAACATTTTATTTTATTTCAGATATCAAAGCCAGTACAAACCAACGTAATAAAAGACGCGGGTAAAAATAGCATTCTGTATTATAGTTCTCTCCACCAGTATTCATAGTTTAGGTAACATTTATTTGTATAATTTCTTTTAAATTTCAGCAAGAACGTGGATAAATGTATTAATAGCATTTACTTTAAATGCGGCTGACAACGATAATATTTTAATCAAAATAGTTAAAATGTGCCTACTGTCCAATATAATTGAGATATTAATTGTTATTATAAATAAATGGAACAATGGCGACAATGAAAAAAATCTATTGTACATCATGTACATGTACATAATGATGCTAAAGATCTTAACACTATAAATATTCTTCAATGTTTGTCCGAAATTCTTGAACAGATCGTCTAGAAATAAACAAATTATTGGTCACTAAAACCTATATACTTTTGGTCTTCACTATAGCACCTCTACCTCTTTGACACAAGTTGCCGATAAGTGTCGTATATGCGTCGATACCAAAATTAATGAAGGCAATGCGACCGTCCTCCATAACAAGACTTTTGATTCTTTAGACCAGTGTTTCCCGAACTTTTTCAGATACAGAACCCTATTAAGTCGCTTACGTTTAGCGGAACTCTTAACTAGGCTGGGGGGGGGGGGGGGGGGTGAAGGTACGGTAAGACTAGAAATATAAAGCTGCATATAGATCCCCCCGTTTAGTCGCACATGAACGGGACTCATGTAAATATATAATATAACATTATTACACTCAATTAAAGAATGATAAACGCGCATGCGCAACTATACAAGGATAGACGGGGTCTATATGCAGCTATTTCTATTCCGATATCGCATTTACACTCAGGCCACCTTCGTTCTCCCGCGACCTATTCTAGAATGTCTGAATAATAAGTATTATAGGAGTTTTACCCAATACTTCCACTCCTTGATGAACTATCCACGGAATCACCACACTCACTCCACTCGAACACACAAGCTTCACGCCATTATCTCGAAATATAAATCGACAACTTTTAAGGGTTTTACTTCCCGCTATTCGATGGCTGTATGGAAATGGTCTCTCGATGGCTTTAGGGTCGATTTCTTTAAGTCGCTTTAAATAAACAATATCAAATTGTTTGGATTGGCGGCCAAAAACACTGAAGGTAAATCTTGAAATTAGTTCAGTTGATCTGAGGAAATGCCCATTTGTAGCGTTTTCAAATTCTAATGTTATTTATACATAATAACATACCGTTATTTATAAGTATATTTTTCATATGCCCTATTTTTTATGTAGTATACAAAACTAAAATCAAATAAATGTATCTTCGAATTAAACTTCTAAGGGTACGCCTAAATAATTTATTATCCTCAATTTAATCTATCCAGTTGCTGACTGGTTGGACTGATTGTGAACACCTGCTGTTATCCCAGAGTAAGTAATTTTATGCGCGTTCTCAACCTGGAAAAGTAAAAGCAGACATGCTCCTGTGCTAATTTAGACGTGCCCAGTCATTACTTTGGAATGAGTAGGCAGGTAAAGCTGCTCTGCTCCCCTCATATATACGTATATATGGGGACAGCAGATATGGAGATAATAACTATTCTCGCTTGCTTTCTCCTCCCGTGGCTCAAAGACTGGTGACGCGTTACCACAGGAGGCAGTGGAATATTAACGGCTCTATAAAACTTTTTGGGTATTGTAGTTTATAAAGCTTGATATAAACGGTGATGGGTGGGTACTAACCACAGTGTAGCTGTAGTAATAGCCGTCGGGGTTGACTGAAGGGAAGAAATACCAGTCGAAGCTCTTGGCTACTGCGGCCAGCTTACAGTCTCCGTTGGCGGTGATGACAGCATTGGCCATGTAGGTGACGGTAGCTGGCGAGATCCACTCCCTGGCATGCATTCCTCCTTCTACCATTATCGACTTCCGGCAAGACCCGAAAGACACCTGCAATCAATTATATATAGTGGCATTTCCTAGGGTAAAATAATGCAACGCATTCATTGCTCTTGACACAAAATACTGGAACGCCACTAATCAATAAATTAGAGGCAGACAATACGGCTAACCGTCCGTATTTCCGTAAAAGTTGATTGTTACGACAAACTCAAATAAAACGCTATGATGTCACAATGGCCAGGGATCAACTGTACTAAGTAGCATAAACTACTTTTGAATTCAGGGGGATGGATGTAGGTCGATATGCTATTTATTAGTATAGGCTATTAGAAATAGGAAACAAATTACAAATTACGCAGTTAAAACGAGACATTCAACGAAAAGAATTGGGGCCCGAAATCATCCAAGAACCTAGTAAACAAAATACTGGGTAACATAAAATCATCGTAAGATGATATATAAGCATTATCTATCGGCAAAATAATGATTTATCACTAGCAGCAAACGAATACCAGGTGACAAACCTTTCAAACGTAACCTACCATATGTGAAATATATAAAATAAACTAAACTTAAACGAATATTGGGCTCGATTGCGTTTCTTCGTGAACTAAAATCGGAAATTCGTCAGTGCGAATGAGACAGATCAATATGCTAGAGCGGAATGTGAAATGAACGGTTGTCACTTTTTCGCATTAAAACTACCCACAAAAGATAAAGCATCTGAATCTAACACCGCACGAAATGTATTGACATTTATTCGGACAAGTATAATAAGGTCGACGGGTAGTTTTTAACGTCGATCGGTCGTTTCATATTCCGCTCTAACGTATTGCTCTATCTTGTTCGCTTTAACTAATTTTAGTTTTAGTTCACGAAGAAACGCAATCGGGCCCATTAACTTTATTTAAATTAATGTAGATGATTTTACAATCCTCTTATATTTTTGTCATTTTAGACCATTTATTTGACTGTGTAGTATTTTAATTATACATTTTTATTTACTTCTGCATTGGCATAGTCAAATTTTAAATTAATTTTATTTTCCTTTATTATAATTTATTTCATGCCTAAATATCGTTGTGTAATTTTTTTCGTCCTTTTCCTCAAATGTCTTATACGTATACTTAAAATTTCACATGAGAGTTTAACCGCCGACTTTCTTTTTATTTGGATTTATTTAGGTAAATACCTAACACCGGGTTTGCTCATCTTCTTCTATTCCCAATTTTCACCTCTTTAAAGATCTTGGCCTTTCCAGAAAAATAATCAACTCTTTCTTAGAAAAATTATCTAAAACTGCGATTTGCGCATCTCAAATTCTATGGCTTCGAAGGGGGAGTGAATGGGTGGCAAGGTGAACGCTCACATGTGGCAAGACAGCTGTCCTAAACCTACCACAGCCGGTTCGTAAGTCCGGAATCCACTGCTCACCCCCCAGAAGTGTAAAAAATAGTATTATGATGGGCCCGACTCCGGTCGGTGAATTCCATGGCAGCTCCGTTTGTATTTATTTATTATTACCTTCTTACCCTTAACTGGACGACCTTCAAATGATGTTCCAGCAAATGTAATGGTCACTACATCCGGGTACATCGCCGCCATTTTGTCCATCCAATCGCTGATGGACTCCAGCGTGTAATAGGACAACCAGTCCGTGGGTCCGCTTGAAATCTCCTCCGGGTTTTCATCGATTATTCTGGAGAATTAGGCATGTTTATTCAAACACAGATAAACAATATTCCGTTGGTATTTGCACATTTTAATATTATTCAAACGTATCTAAAGAAATATCGAAACTGAGATTATTTTTTAATATGTAAAGAAATAATATTAATGAGTTTACTCAGCCTTATGTACTGAAAATTCTAAATTCCATAATGTGGGGGACGAATTAAATGCGTTCTTTACTTGATGGATAATTTTATTTATTGATTGACCGATACACCACGCAGGCACGCGTCTGCATCCCCACCATTTCCTTTTCATTCTCCTTCCGGCTACCTCGATGCCGCCATTTTCGCTGTCCACCTGCCGGTAGAGTTGGACACGCAAACCACGCGAAATTCAAAATTATCGATACGCCACTACAATCATTTTTTTCTTTTCAATAGCGCAAATTGTCGGCCAGCTATACGCCTTGTTATTTACTTTAAATAAAATTTATATAATATTATTTAAAGAAAATATATACGTACGCTTGAACATCGTCCACCGTCATGACAGGTTGCATTCCTTGCTGCATCATTGTCATAGAGAATTCCGCCTGATAATGAGGTGCTACCATCATATCCATTGGCCTCCCCTGAGCGTTAATATCGTTTAAGAAGTCTCTTGGGGCCGCATCTGCCTTTAGTTTTGCCATGACCGCTACATGGGTCGGCGTACCAGCCATTACTGAGTATATTCTGTGGCCGCTGTATATATTTCGCTGTGCTGTCAACGTCTGTGCTGATACCAGCAACACTGCTAAACTCAAGTACATTATATCTAAAGAATGAAATAAACCATTATTAGCAATAAACATTATAGTAAATTGCATTTCATGTTATTTTCTGTAAGACTTAAAAACAAATATAAAACGGTAAAAAAATAATTAGGAAGATGTGTATATTGGTCACCAAATTAATGTGAAGATTAAATTTTCAAACATGTATTTATTTAGCATTAAAGTATAAATTAACTGAAATGGAACTGAATGAACTGGAATGGATTATTGATTATTTTAATAAAGATTATATTCTAAATTAGGTTCAAGTTCTTTTTGAAGGTTTTCGAGCAAAGAGATTATAAAATTCCTGCAGTTTTCAATGATATACGAATTCTGGAGTCTTTCCTGAATTACTTGACTTTCTAGCCCGTATTTTAACCTATCGAAGCTAGAACTTACAAATAACCTATGAATTGAGCTCCTCGTAAACTAAAATCGGAACTAGTTCATGAGAGAGAGACAGGACAATAGGTTAGAATAAATTATTGTCACTTTCCCAGCATAAAACTACCGATCGGACATAAACAAGAGTAATGTAAGATCGAACAAAATGCTTTCAATATAATTTAGATGGTTTTATGTTCAGCAGGTAGTTTTGTGCGGGAAAAGGTACGCGCGCGATCGTTCATTTTACATTCCGCTCTAACGCTCTGCTCCGTCTCTTTCGCATGAACTGTTTTCTGAAATTAGTTCACGATGAAACGCAACCGAGCCCATTGTCAATGCAATTTCATTTTAGCGAGTTGCTTGCTATTCGAGTTAAGTGAGCCATTTATTTTGAAAGTAATTCTCCATTATCTTCGACTATAGTATGGGATTAAATTTTACTGTAAGGGATTAAATTTTGGCCTATGTTCGTTGTACACTTTGGTTCAGTTTTTTTAGTTCCAATGACCATTTTTTCGGGGAAACCCTCTGTACCTGTTATTTATTTATTTATTTATGAACTAATAACTATAAAACATTGTTTTGCTTACGAAAATAATAGGAACCGAATGACAAAACCTTAATCTTTGACTTATTTGTTTCTGTCACCCAACTGAGACTAGCCCGTTCTAGGGTGGACAGGACTCTAATATTACAATCAAGTTTGCTTGATTGCTTGATTGTTTACAAATGTACAAGTTTTAGTAAAAACCTAATAACATTAAAGTGCCCTAAAACGTATTCTTCAAAATAAAATAAAATTTTAATAATAAATAAATATTCAAAAATAATATAATAAATAAAATGCAATTCGATTATATAATCGGCATTAAAAATAATAAAAAAATTGATTAAATAATATAAATAAAGTTATATATTAGAAAAGAAAGAAACAGTCAATAATATTTAATATATGTTAAGTAATATAGGATTTAATATAAAAATACCGTCAGAAAGTACAATTCATTGTCAAAATAATATATAACACAGTCAAATAATTTTTGGTAGTTAGTTCAATGTTAAAATATACTCAACATATATGTTTAATAATATATTAATAATTTGTGCACCTAAGTTTTATTAAACTACTATTTCTAATAGTTGATGTATGGTTAGTCTGTCATGATTCGATAACCATTTCTTTAATTTATTTTTGAATTCCCTAAATGCCCAATTCATTTTTATTTCCATATTAATCAGATTATAAAATCTCGGTGCTATGAAAGACTAACGTCTTTGTCAAAATGATGTTTTCATTCTGGGTATTATTAAGCGATTTTCTAAAACTTGTCTTGTTGGTCGCCGGTTCTGAATTATTCCTAAATTTGAGTTATTGTCCAAAATAGCCTTAAGAGGGAAGTTTTTAGAAAAAGTTGCCTACAATCAAGAACTTTAGCTTCCTTATAAAGTTCATTAGTGGGATGGCGATATATATATATATATATATATATATATATATATATATATATATATATATATATATATATATATATATATATATATATATATATATATATATATATATATATATATATATATATATATATATATATATATATATATATATATATATATATATATATATATATATATATATATATATATATATATATATATATATATATATATTTATATATATAAAAACCAAAATCCTATCCTAGTTTAAAATCCACTGTAATAGTGCACCTATCACACGATAATTCGGTTTACATGAACATGTTATTCTTCTCTCGTATGTACGTAAAAAAATAAGAAATATATACTCAATAGTCAATAGTCTTTTATTTATCCAAAATTGCAAATACATTTAGATACGTAATTTTTTTTTGATCAATAAAAATAATTAAAAAATAACAAAAAGTCTGACAAAATTAAAGTTAAATGCTCAATTATGTCATACGTATAACGACAGTAATCATAATAAATAATCAAATATTACCAACTTATTACTACGAGGTATACCTTTTATGTTTTAGCGTAAGAATAATAGAGGTATCTTAGAGATATGATATTATTTTTCATCATAAATGTGTACATATATTAAAGGTATTGTAATATTTCCTTTAGGTCGTCTATCTTATAAATAGCATGTGCGATGAGCCAGTGTTAAACTCTATATTCGAATATTTTTGGTTCTAAATCTTGTATCCTCATTGGCAGGATATTAAAGAGTTCAAAGGCCGAATACACAAATGACATTTGTATCATAGTCAAACGGATTTCGGGAAGGGCTATGTTAGCTTTGCTATATGTCCTGATCATGGACGTGGATGTTAAGCGTACACTCGTGTGTTATATTTTTTAGCTTACACTAAACAACTGAGAATATACGCTGATGCCATAGTAAGAACTTTATATTTCTTGAAACTCAAACTCCTGTCTACACAACGATTCTACTATATATTCAAATACCAGAGACAAGAGAAAACCAAATATGATGACATTTCACAACATTATAAAGGGCGCGGTTGATACAGTCAACCAAATGTGCGGGTCACATAAAGTGGCCCGGAACTCTAAAAGATACCCAATGGTGATCTTATTTCTTGTAATGAACGTCGCAGCGATCAATTCCCAATAACACTATCCTCAATTACGATTTCCAATTCTAATCAATTCCCAATACTTCGGGAAACAGCTTATCCTAAAATGAAGAGTCATGACGACCAAGTGAATGCCAATTAATCCCCAACTCAACCTCCAAAAGCTGAAACCTTCAGATGAGGATAGAGTCACGATAGAAGAACCATCGCAACAATGACAAAAAAAAAGAAATGCTCTTCCTGCTAGCTCCAAGAGATCTAACCTTACAAATCACAGTTGTCTAGGGTAGACTGCTTATGAACAATCTTAGACAACGGCGGCTGCAACGACACCGAAACGTCGGGTGCTACAAATTTCACGCGGTAAATTCGTTTCTATCCTATTTATAATCACATCTGCTGTTTCTGTTCAACTCATCTCGGCCTGGAACACATCGTAAAGATTTGGCACTAACCTAACATAACATTGCTATAGCCGTGAAAGAGACTAAGGACGAAGTAGACCTTAATTTATTTTATTTGTTTTTTTTAGAAAAAAATAAACAAAAATAAAAAAACAGTTCAAAATAACTTATTTTATTCAATGTTTTACTGTAATTTTTATTTAATTAGGATACTGTTGTAGATTCTTTCTAGATATGTCTGTGTATAGATGATAAATTTACCATAACTCTGTGAATATACAAAAATAAAATACGATACCGGAATTCAAGTGACCCGATAATGTCAGCAATTGAAAGAGGTCATTTTCCAAAAGTATAACAAAAATGTTAATAATATGGAATACACTGTTTCAGATATTGTCAATTTAATTTTTCTCATTTCATTTCTAATTAATATTAAGACTATGATCTTCTTTAATCAAAGTCCTTTTGTTTTACAAAACTTATTGCAACTAACGATTAAGTTTTTCAGATATTGTCAATTTTATTTTTCTCCTTCAATTTCTAATTAGTATTAGGAATATACTCTTCTTTAATCAAAGATCTAAAATGTATCAATTTGATAGCTTGCTACATTTTTATTTCACAAAGCACATTGCGCGGTTAAACAGCCTAAAAAGATATATTGAAATGTTTAGAATACTTCTCTGAGTTGACTGAGCCTGAAATAGTTTGTGACTCATGATTGTTCTCTATTGTTAAGATAAGTATTAAAATTCGGTTGATTAAATACTCATGGGATAACGAAATACATTTATCAGAACTCAAACATATTACCATGTAAAGCCTAATTTAGCAGAAAACTAATTATGACTACGTAGTTACAATATTTCAAAAATTGTAGAGTGATGATAAATCCTTGAGGAAATTATTGCAAATCCTTGTTATTTTTTAATTTGTACTGATTTTACTTCATATTTCATAATGGCTATAATGTTGGATTCATTAAATGACACTCTAACCTCAAATCGTACTGTATGTGCGTATTGTTGGCCTATTAATTTACGAACATTAGAGTGATTCGAATTTTTTAAATTACGTTTTACATTTTCAGTGGTTTTTCATTTGTTTTTAGTAACCATTTAGGGTGTGTATCAGTAACTGAAAAAAGTATCATAAGGGAAGTTCGTTCCAGGATTATTGCATTACCTCAAAATACTGAAATGACTCAAAGGCAGTTAGCAGAAAAGTGTAGTGTTTGTAAATGTGTAGTAAACAATCTGATCAAATTTCTTCGAGAAACTGCCTAAATTTTATATTAGAAAGAGGGCAGATGTGGCCAAAAAAGAAAAACCACCATAAAAGAACATGCCGTATTTCTAAGACCAGTACCTCACGAAGACCAGCGACGACTTACAGAAAGATAATTGCTGGAACAATATACTTTTCTCGACAGTACGCCATCGCCTTTTATAAGTTGGGGGTAAGCCTTAGGAAAGAACTGTTGAAGGCTGTCATGAAGAGGGTTGCATGGGCACAGAAATACAAATAATGGACACAAGATGACTGAAGATTCGCTACTCGAAACATGAAGATCAAAAAATGCGTTGATCAAGACATGTGTCATAATTTCATTGGCTGGTCTGATGTTGAACCACTTTTAATAGCTACATTTAGCAGCAGTCGAACATCCTGCGAATCAGATGATTTTGGGGCTGCTTCACACTTTTGGTCTATGATCATTATTACCCATAATAAGGATGGTAAATCGCTAGAAATGCATACAGGTTTCACAAGCCCAAATGATCCTTATACTGTCAAGTTTAAATTTGGAAAACTCAGTTTTTTCAATACACCTGTCATGTTAACATGCGTTAAAAAATAAAAAAAATGATGTTAATTTTGTAACCGTTTTGAATTAGCCTGGAAATTCTCATCAAGACCTCAATTCGATCTAGAATTTGTGGTCTGTCTGCAAGATGAGCCTCTGATAGATGAAATGTACAACTAAACTGAAATTGATCAAATCGCAGGTTGTTTAAGTGTGGAACCGAGATGAAAAAGCAGAACAATTGCAAATCATTGGTCGATTCTACGCCAAAGCTCAATATGAAGATTTTGCTATCCAAGGGCGAACACAATTAATATGAGTTCATCCATGTCTATAATAAATGTAATAATAATGTCTATAATAATATCATAAATAAATATTTTTAAGTTAAAAATAATTCGCACAAGGTCAAAAAAATTTATCAGCAATTGGGATGATCGAATTGATGCATCCAAACAATTACCAACCGAAGCCCCGAAAAGCATGTGTCTGTCAGTCTGTCTGTTTGGTCGCGATATCCGACTTCTGTATCTGCTTAATCTATGGCCTCAGAAAATATGGCCGTATCACGGAATACACACTCCTTTTATACCAGTATATAAAAAAACTTTATACAGAGTTTCAGAGAAAATAGACTAATGATGTTGGTTCGTGAAAATAATCAGAAAAAAGCAAGTATCTAAGGAAACCAGTGAGCGAATAGTGGGGAATAGTGAATTAGTCGGGAATAGTGAAATTTTGAAAGCAAAGGCCAGGAAAGTGTTTACTTTTCAGTCCAGTGAGCGATAGTCCAAAATAGCGATATCTTCAAGCACATTCTGGAGTTAGTTTTTATTTAGAAAAAGGACATTTCTGGTTATTGACCCTACAACCAATTCAACAGTTTAACGACGTCTTTTAAAGTTAACCAATTTTCACCAAACTAAAAATTCTGTGAAGCAAAAACATTTTGGCTTCACATTGTGATGTTTGATAGCAAAATATCATATTAAAAATAAAAAGCGGTTTTAAAATTTTTGGAATATGCCGTAAGAAAAAAACTACTTAATGTTAATATTAATTTGAATATAAAAATACAAATGAATACTATAGATCACCTTTTTTCTACCTAAACACCCTCCTGCAAATATAATTTGTTTTTAATTAAGTAAGGGTCGATGTTGACAGTCTGTGCAATGAAAAAAGGTGTGTTTGAAATATAACGTTTTTTTTTATTTGAAAACCTATGAATACCATTTGGTATGGAATATGACATCGTTCAAATCGTTCGCCGTGGCTTCGCACGATGGCACGGATCCGAGACGTCAAATTTTCAGTGACTTTGCTGCAAAGATTCGACTGAATTTGATCGTTGGCCTGAGTATGTTGATTTTGAGCGCAGCGGTTAATTGCGGCTTATTAGATGAGACCTGGGACGAAAAATCTTGCGACTCCATAGACTCTTCCATTCACAATGCTGGTAATATCGGCGAAGTTCTGTAATTTCCTTAAGGAACATCTTTTAAAACCACTACATATTTTTCTATGTAATCGAAAAATGGATATACATTAAATATCCTAATACTCGCAACCAGTAAGTAATTTTGCTACTTGAGTGTTCTAAGAGAAGGAAATTTCAATCAGTAGCTCTATGGGTAGATATTGGCGTACTGTGTGTTGCTAAAATAAGGATGAAGTATGTATTAAGAATCATGCACGACTTCAAAAAAGGAGGTAGGACGTGGACACATTCTTTTGCCTTTAAGACTTGATTCAATGTTCGTTATCTTCGGCAGACGGATTACTCACTTTATTAACTCTAATATGAGAAGAGTTGTTCATTAAAATCTCAAAAATATATTTCATATTTTATTGTAAAATGATATAAAAAAAGCATCGCGACTAGCAGTACCTAGCGATACTCTCAAAAGGTTCGATGTTTAATCCGCTCTTGCTGTATCTGCCGTTATTGCTGCTGCTGTTGTTGTTGCTGCTGTTGCTGTTGCTGTTGTTGTTGCTGCTGTTGCTGCTGTTCTTGTTGTTGTTGTTGCTGCTCCTGCTGCTGCTCCTGATCTTGTTGTTGTTGTTGCTGCTCTTCTTGCGCCTGTTGTTGTTGTTGTTGTTGCTCCTGCTGCTGCTGCTGTTCTTGTTGCTGTTGTTGTTGTTCTTGCTGCTGCTGCTGCTGTTCTTGTTCCTGTTGCTGTTGTTGTTGCTGCTGCTGTTGCTGTTGTTGCATCATTATGCTTTCATCTTCGATCGCCCACAAGTCTTCCTCAAGAGTAGCACCCGCTCTTAGTGCAGCTATGACCCCATCCATTACTTCCTGGCAATTAGGTATAATCTGATCTTTTGGAAGAATAAAGCCAATCTGTGGTCCACCGCGCATCTCCAACGCATATGCGATTGGAATTTCAAACTTATCCTTTAGCCAATCTACACTTGTTCCAGTCGTAAAATCTAAAAGTGACATAAACAAAAAAAAAAATAAGCGTTCCCAGATTTAATTTTCCTGTTAAGCAACGACATTCGACATCACTAAGAGAATTGCCAAATTAAGCCAATAACAGTTTAAATTCGAAGAAAAGATGAGATGTCTAATTTTAGTAGATATGACATCAGTAAGAAAGAATTAGCAAATGTATGTGAGTTATTGATGTAGTAAGCTTTGTTGAAAAATGATGGCTAGTAAATCAATCAAAGAGTAGGATATATATTTTTTCTATTTATATTGAAAACATCCTCCCAGTACTGAATAAATATGATCTCATTTCGTTGATCTACTTCTACGACTACTGATGACAAGACGAAGTGTTTATGCGATACTGTATACATCATAAAAATAATAGTATCCCCGTTGACGACACAGGAAACGGCTACTATAAAGTCATTATTAATGATTTATCCAATGCATAGGTATTTAACCGAGAGGTAACAATAATGATATCACTTTATTTTTCTCTAGTTTACAAGAATGTTAGTATTTTTAAAGTATTGTGGATGCCTTTTCTAAATTTAAAAAAAAATAAAATAAAATGAATATTCCGATCTCAATAATTGGATATGCAAATAAAGGAGAATAAGCAAATGGGCACAACCCCTAAAGAAATGATTTATACGATGAATGTTTTTTTTGCGAGTATAACTTACTTTTACGGCGCCTGTCGAATCGCTCTCGGTTCAGAATTATAGCGCCCTGAATGTGGCCTTTTAATAACTAGGTACAGTAGAGCCTTGATAATGCAAACAACGAAAATGTGTAATCGGTTCGGATTAACAAAGATTTTGCAAAATTAGAGATGTAATTTCAAATAACATAAAGACATTACATCAAAAACGTAACTATTCCACTAATAAAATAGTTTGCCGGTGGTTATTTAGCGAAATATTGAATGATTTTTTCTTAATTTCTTGAAAAGGGGGGTTCATATCACAGGGGCGTTCGGATTAGCTTAGGTTCGGATTATCAAGTCTTTACTGTACTAATACCTATACTAACAAGATCTTTTTAATTATATAAATATTATTATTATTAAAAATACAATGCGCCGAAAATGTTCTACACAACCTACTTCAATATTACATACATATATAATGATGAATGCAATATAATATCTTGTTTAATCGGACGACGTACCATAGGACGCTGTGCTCTATAACATACAATATGATTTGTATCTGTGTGTTGCCAGGTATCACCTCTCTAATGCATCATATGTATTTTTAAATCATATAATTATGATAGAATAATAAACAGTGGAAGACTAATAATTAATCTATAAATTGGCCATTGTTTCAAAAAATATATTAGTCTATTTTATTATGTAAATAAAATATGCTTTGCAGGTCCTGCATTGAAAAATAAAGAGAAGATCAAGATAGTGTTTAAAGACCACATTCAGTATGATATAACTATAATTCATAAGTTAATTTATACCCGACAATAAATATATTTTCGTTGACATATATGTGTATCATTTCTAATGTAAGGGGGGGGGGGGGGAAGGGGGAAGGGCAGGTCCCACTCATTTTTGTAAAAGTAAATGTAAAAGCTTTCACTCACATAAAATTTCTGCAACATTCCCGATGACATACTCAGTTCCATATCTCTTCGCTAGTGCTTCTGTAGCTATCTCCGCGATACGAAACTAGAATTTTAAATCGAAAGAAATTAAGACATTTAGCACAGCAACGCCAGTACTATGGTAAGTGTCGCAGCTATTTGTCACTGTAAAGATGACTATATTTACTATATTTTTTCCCCATGTTTCATGATTTCAAACTGACAACAGTGACTACGTCTTAACAAGCCATAGGTAGGTACTTACTGCCTGGTCGTAGTTGGCCAAATGTTCGGTGGTATTTCCAAATGGCAGCATCCAAAGTTGTCCATATGAATGAAGGCATAGATAAACGACCAAGTCTTCGGCAATTCCTGTGACAAACGATGCCAATCCGGATGTTTCTGGCTCCGAGAAGGGACCCGTGCCGGCATATATCTCACTGCAACTATCATTGCTACTACCCTCACCTGTACAAAGAATAGAACATATATGTCTAAACATACAAATTGATAGGATAGATTATGTCGTATATTTATATATTTTTTAATATCCATACGTTTTTAATATCACGACGTAAACCGTTTCAGATAGTAAACTATTGTGGTTATAATTATTTTTATTACGGTTTTTTTTATAATACATTTGAGATTTATGTATTTTTCCGTAGGTATATATACATGTATATTTCCGAAATGTACTCGATCAGGCCTTTCATTTGACGCTAAACACGATATATTTATGTTAATTTATTGACATTTGGACATTTAGACAAGTATTTTTTTACAATTGTACAGTTTATGTACCCTATGACACTCGGGATGACAGAAAGATTCTAACAGTATCACACACTTCTAAATCGGTTCAAGCGTTTAGCAGTTATGGTCGATTAAAAGAAATGATCTTTAATACATGCAATTTTTTTTCGGAGTACAATTTTGTATTTTTATAATTTTCCAAAATGTTGGATTGGAGTAAATTCGTAAGAACAACAAATGGTCATTTAAAAATTAAACACTTTGTAATTTATTTTGATAGAGTAGTGGAGTAATAATTCAGTTAACGTACCCTATGACACTCAATATGACATTATGATTCTAACAATACCACACACTTCTCAATCAGTTCAAGTGTTTAGAAGTTATGATGGAATAAAGAAACCGAAAACATACATAGATGAGTCCTGAACTAACGAAATTCACAAAAAACATACTTTAATTCGATAAAAAGGGCCTATTTGTAGACAAAAAAAATATATACTAATAATAATATGTCGGCATTTTTTTATTACAAAAGTATTTCTAAATTATTAATTACATAATAATATTAGTTATAATACGTTAATACTGATATGCGATACGAATGGGCGAAGAAGGTGCAGACTCCAAGTGGTGCTTTCTTACTCTGTGATTTATCGATTTGCCGCAAAATTCGAAAGAAAACACTGATTTATTTATTACGCGATGTCAACCTACGCATTACTCAGAATTTATTAGAACACTCGAGAAGATTTACACATAATTAAAAAAAAATGTAAATTACCTCACAGACTATGTAGGTATTATCAACATCATCTGATTTAGATGATTAGTACGATTATATTCTTATGACAAATAATCGTCTACAAAAAGATTTCAAAAAGCCATCTAATATTCGACGCTCCAAATAATAGCCCGAATTAGATGTAGACTAATTTTAAAACGACTTCGAAAAATGGCTAACCTTTCACGAAGCTGTTAAATCAGCTGTCCACTACAATACTGGACCACGTACAAAAAGTGGTACAATGTTTGCTTAGTAATTTTACTAGGAAGGCACTTTCACATTCCACCAGCATTACACCATCCGAAAGTAATTACAACCGAATCTGTGATATTTTAGTTTCAAAATACGATGACAAGAGAGTATTGGAAGTTGTATATTGATTCATGTATTTTATTTGTAATTAGACTAGGCACAGTCATGCGCCATCGGCGTATCCTCCTCCTAAGGCGCTAGTATTTGACTTTTAACAATATTTGTACCTAAATTAAGTATGTACGTATACTTATGTTAGTAAGTATGTACGTATAATTATGTTAGTAAGTATTTACGCACCTCCCCAATAAAAATCGAAGTTTCTGTTTCCATCTACTCCTGGGCAGCATGACTGTGGATTTCTTCTGTTCTTACGCCATAGACGATCCTAGTAACCAAAAAAAAATATTTTTATACAGATAATAAAAATCTACTATTTAATGTTACTAGCCAGTACAAACCGATTTAATAAAAGACAGTACAAACATCTTTCTGTGTTGTAGTTCTCTCCTCAATATTCATAATTTAGAAATACATATTACTTCTGTAGTTTTAATAAGAGTCTCTAAATGTATTAATAACATTCAATCGAATTCGGTTGGCTACGATGGTATTTAAATCAAAATGGTTAAAATTAGCCTACCGTACATAATTCAGCCATTAACTGTTATTATAAACAAATTCTTTGAAACTTTTAATATATCGCGTCAATAGAAAATTCTATTGTACATGCAATACCAAAAGAAATCCTGTGAGTTCTCTCCCCATATTTGTCCAAAATTCTGGAAAAGATCGTCTAGGTATACTCAAATTCTTTAACTAGTCACTGAAAACAATATACTCAGTCTGTTTAAGCCTACCTTCGGTCTACACTATAGCACCTCTACCGCTCTGACACAAGTTGTCGATAAGTATCGTATATGTGTCGATACCAATATGAATAAAGACAATGCGACCGCCCTCATATTTTTAGACTATAGCAAGGATTTTTATTCTCTAGACCATGCGCTTTTACAAGCGAAAATTCTACACCTAGGATTTTCTGTGTCGTAGTGCAAATTGATCTTGTGTTATCTATCCAATAATACTCAAAAAGTAGTGATGAAAAATTCGTTCAGTCGAGAATATTTCCTGATTGAGAATGAGTATGAACCTGCTGATAATGAGATTCTGATATTGAACCTGATTCTGCTGAGACTGAGAATGAACCTGATTTTGCTGAGAGAATATTAAACTCAGATATTGTAAAACTGTCTCCTTTACCTAATCAATATTGCTTGTAGATTTAAAGTATAGTCAAAATTATATTAGAACAGCGTTTCTAATATTTGACCCCAAGTCGGGGAACACATCAGTAGAAAAGTTGGGTGGGG
Organism: Micropterix aruncella; assembly: GCA_944548615.1. Taxonomy (NCBI): domain Eukaryota; kingdom Metazoa; phylum Arthropoda; class Insecta; order Lepidoptera; family Micropterigidae; genus Micropterix; species Micropterix aruncella. The sequence continues at coordinate 20,939,095 of OX155958.1, forward strand.
TTTCGCTTCTCTCGTGGCTTTATACGGAGTTTGGGAATATCTCAGAGTTAAAATCAGAACCTTGTTTGTAAAAGCCTAAGGTCTATTATGGACTAAGGTGACTCTGCATATGTTCATATGGTGTCTGTATGTGCAAGAGCCGGACGTAAAAAAAATAAAGTTTTTCTGCTGGGTTCGGCTTCAATATTCATCTTTGTCCTCGCGTGTCTCCATTCCTCTCTAGAGTATCCATGCTAAATTAGAGTCAGTGACGGAAACTCACCTCGCAACATATGCGCTAAATATACCTACTCCAGTCTAAGCAACCGCAATACTTCCACGCATTGGAAACTAATCACGAAACTGCCACACTCGAAAACGTGAACTTCTCGGTATTGACTAAAAATATAAATCGACAAATTTGAAGGATTTCTTTCATACTATTAATAACTTTGTGGATTTTGCCAGGGATGAAGAAACCTATATTTCATTAGGTTTCTTCAAAAAATAATATAATATCAAATTCTTATAATTGACGGCCAAGAACACTCAAGGTATATGTTGAAAATCTGGTCAGTTGATTTCAGAACATTCCTATTTGCAACGTTTCCATATTCGTCATGTGGTCTTTGTCGTTATGTTACATAGCATTTATAATTTCGTTGTTTGTGTGCATTTTATTCTGTATCTTGTGGTTTTTCATACAGAAAATAAAAAGAAAATATAATAAAGACTCTTCGAAATACATTTTTAAGTGTACGCCTGCAAATCGCATTATCCTCATTTTAATCAAACCCGCTATTGACTGGTTGTAAACACATGGTGTTATCCCAGAGGAAGTAATTGTATGCGCGTTCACTACCTGGAAAAGCAAAAGCAGAAATTCCCAAGGGTTAATTTAGCCGTGCCCAGTCTATTAGAATGAATACGCAGATAATGCCGCTCCGCTCTACCCACAGAAATTAACGCTTGCTTTGTCCTTCTGTGTGCCAACTTCACTGGTAGCGCGTTAACGAAGGAGGCAGTGGAAAATTAACGACTCTAAACTTTTTAAGTATTATAGTTGATAAAGATTGATATAAACGTTGATAGGTGGGTACTAACCACAGTGTAGCTATAGTAATAGCCGTCGGGGTTGACTGAAGGGAAAAAATACCAGTCGAAGCTCTGGGCTATTGCGGCCAGCTTACAGTCTCCCTTGGCGGTGATGATAGCATTGGCCATGTAGGTGACGGTAGCTGGCGAGATCCACTCCCTGGCATGCATTCCTCCTTCGACCATGATCGCCTTCCGGCAAGACCCGAACGACACCTGCAATTAATCATATTTATTAAAGTAACATTTGTTATATTACAGTAGTGCGATTTAATTAAATAGTAAAACTAACATTTATAATGTTGAAAAACAATGATGCTTGCGTTCAAAACAAAAAATATATCTCATTTGGAATCAACCTATAAACTCGTCAAATAAATACTGGATAAAATAAAATCATCGGTAGGTGATATAGTTGCAAAACGCATTGACAAAAATTAGGAAATTAACTAAAAAACTTCCTCTTAAATCTGTATTTGGACAATAATACAAAATTCGCATACTGCAGATCCTATGACCCATTAGAAAAGTTTTAGAAACTGATTTACTAATTCGCTGTATGGTAATATCATTCCAAAAAGGCAATACTCTTTAATTGAGCCGAGATTTCACAACTCTGAAGTGTATTTACACGTAAGAGTTAGTAATTTTACCAGGTACATACCTTCTTTGAGATTTATAGTATGAACTAAAATTAAATATATCTCAATAAGTTAAATAATTTTGCAAGCCTTCCTTCAATATACCTCGTGTAAGATCATTTTTTGCTATATAATATTATTCTAATTATACTTTTACTATTCTTTTCTGCACTTGGCCTAATAAAAATTTTAGATTCATTTTATTTTTCTTGATAATTTATTTCTTGCATAATATTTCATTATGTAACTTTCTACGCCCTCTATTTTCTCTAATCTATCTTCTTCTTCGTCCTCTTATATTCCCATTACTTGGGGTCGGGTGTCCTAATTTTTATGCGCCTGATCAATCGATGTTAGGTTGTTGTTTCGGATAATTGAACTTTCTTGAGGCCTGTTTCGATGTTAGAACACCAGGTCAGTGGCGGGCGGCCTTTTCCGTTCTTTGTCTCAGGTAGTTTCATAGCGATTTGTACCACATGGTCGTCGTTTTGTCTTTTGACATGCCCATAAGGCGGTTTTCGATTGGTTGTTTCGATCTTATCTGCGATTGGTGTAAACTTGAAGCTACCTTGTATGTGTTCATTGAGGATTCTGCCCAGCCTAGTTACACCTTCCGACCACCTGAACATATTCATTTCGTTGGTATGTGCTTTTTGTTCATGTGTCTTTTGTTCTTCGTTGTCCATCATTCGGAGCCATACAGTAGTACAGGACGGACTGCAGTTTTGTACATATTGCCCTTAGTTTTTATGAAAATATGTTGATCACATTGTACACCAGTAAGTGATCGCCATTTTTGCCATGCGACGTTAATTCTATGAGACACATCAGCGTCGACGTTGGCATCGAGTGTCATCATAGAGCCTATGTAGGTATTTGAACTTCTTTCCTGTTGAAATAGGTGTCGACCCAACAAAGATAGTTTCTGGTGAGTGTCTCCTCTGAAATTTATTCTATTTTCTCAAAACTAACTTTAATTTTATTTTCTCAAAACTGCTGTCAACACATTGACAGGAGTTTTGACAATTTAACTGTAGATTTCATTTTTATTTTGTTTGTTTAGGTAATATGTAACACCCGACTTGCTCATGCTCTTCTATATTACCTTCAACCCCTTGATTGGACGACCTTCAATTGATGTTCCAGCATTTTGAATGGTCACTACATCCGGGTACATCGCTGCCATTTCGTCTATCCAATCGCTGATAGACTCCAGCGTGTAGTAAGACAACCAGTCCAAGGGTCCGCTTGAAATCTCGTCTGGGTTTTCATCGATCACTCTGAAGAATTAAGCATTTTTAAGGATGAACAAATACACAATATTCCATACGTATTTATATTACCTTCCCGGCCAACTAACTGTTAAGGAAAGTATTGTGAACGCGCAAGTGAAGACGATAATATCTATTTTACCACCCCCTCCCCCTCCCTATCGACACGATTAGGACCATTTTCAGATTGAAGTCTGTCTGTGTGTCTATTTGTTTGTCTGTGTTTGTGCTGAAATTTGGCATACAGGCATCATGTGATCATAGCAAGAGTTGAAAAGATTGTGGTTTAAATCGGTCCACCAGAGTGGGCGCGCTTGTGATACTTCAATCTCGAAATATTGGACTTAGAGACTTGAAATTCGGTACTCAGATGCGTCATTGGGCCAAAACCACATTGTAAAATGTTGGTTGGAATATCCCTTAAATAAGCGACTCAAATCATTTTTAAATTCCGACGTATTTAATAAAATACTACATCATATTGGAAAATAGCCATTTTAATACCACTGAAATACTAAAAATATACTACATTTGCGATCATAATCACTTGACACAATCACTATCTTGAGGGGGGGTAATTGGCGTGGGAGGGTGCGGGGTTGACGAAGGGAAGGGGTCAGTTGGCGGGGGGAGGTGGGGGTGAGGGGATGATGTTTATGGCGGTTCGGGGGTTTGGTGGCCTTGTCTGCACAACACAACCGATTTGTTTTGTGTTATTCAGACGTATCTCAATAAATATCGTATTTTTGGTATTTCGGATATACCAGAAGAAAAAAATAGAGTTTTCTTAGCCAGTATACATATATACTTTAGCTACTGTATATACGTGACTGTATATATACTTAAAATATTTCATTTTATAAAGGCAAGTTTTCATTTAGTTAAATTAAAATAAATATAATAATACTATTAAGAATAATACTAATACATTTTAAAAAATAAATACGTACGCTTGAACATCGTTCACCGTGATAACCGGTAGAATTCCTTGCTGCATCATTGTCATAGAAAATTCGGATTGATAATGTGGTGCTATCATCACATCCACTGTCCTCCCCTGAGTGTTGATATTGTTCATGAAGTCTATTGGGGCCGCGTCTGACTTTAGTTTTGCCATGACCGCTACTTGGGTCGATGTCGAAGCCATTACTTTGTATATTCTGTATCCGCTGTATATATTTGACTGTGCTGTCAACGTCTGTGCTGTTACCAGCAACATTACTAAACTCAAGTACATTATATCTAAGGATATAAATAAAACATTATTAGTAATGAACAACATAGTATATTGCAATTTATGTTGCTTTTTTGTGAAAAACAACAAGTAACAAAACTTAACAATAATATATTATGGAAATATCTACAGTAGTCCGCGAATTAATGTGAACAAATGTAATCGTTTTTAAACTTGTATTTATTTGCCATTAAAACTTATACATGAAATGAAATATACCTAATAATATTGATAATTGTATTAAGGATGATATTCTGAATTAGGTTCAATAACTTTTTGAAGGATTTGGGCATGGAGGTTATAAAATTCTTGCGGTTTTCAATGATATACGAGTACGAAAATCTTATTTGAATTACTTGACTTTATTATATTTATTTTAACTTTTCGCAGCCTGAGCCTATAATTTGTCAATGCAATTTAAGCCCGGAAAAAATCCTAGCCATTCCAGCAACATGACCCATTTTATAAAAAGTAATTCCTGATTATCTTCAACTAAATTTACAACGGTCTAAATTTTGGTCAAAGATCGCTACCCTATTTGGTTCAGTTTTTTTAGGTTTTAATGACCACTTTATTCGAAGAAACTCTCTGTACCTCTTTCTACCTTGTAATTTCATTGTATGAATATGAGTGAGAAATATAAATAAAATTCTAACAAAAATGTAATTGAAACTTGAACAACTAATCGGAATATTATAGTGTAAATCCAAGATTTAGCCCAATGACATAATAGAGTTACTTAGTCTGAACTAACAGTTACTTCCACAATCAAAGGTTCATATAACTCCAGCAAGAAACCAACGTGACTTAATTTATTTAAAGTTTTAATTTTATTCTAGTTTGTAATTCAAAGTAATCTACAGTAAAATGGACAACTTGTATAATTAAAATGTCATAGACAAACAAAAAAACAGCTAATTGATATTAATATTAGTAACAACAGCATTTACTAAAATTAATCACAGAGGCCAAACACAATCACCCCAGATCGCTTGACGCTCTGCTAGTAACCATGAGGCAGAGACAAAAAATGCAAGAGTTTTGTAAAAGCTGATATTTTCAGACTAGACAGTATTTTTGCCATAGAATGCTGGGGTTGAGTCAGCAGGCCAGACTCCGGGACACCTGGCGTTGGCCTACTAAGAAAGGTGTAATATCAATTAGTACCCCCAAAGTGTTTTGGAAAAGCTGAAAATTCATCAGTAGACAGAGGGATGCAATACAGAACTCGAAACAAATGGTCAGACTACTTAACAAAAGAATGCGTCGCGTCAGCATTACTCCATACATGTCAGAAAAATGAAGTCCATTATATTGCGCGGCACATTAGACCGACGCGTAATAGTTACCGACAAATACGTGCCGGTGTATTTGCAGGAACTTGATTTTTGTGACATATTTGGACGCTACGCCTCGCGTTCCATCTTTTGCTTTTAAAAAACACTCTGGGGTTACTAATTAAATTTACAACTTACCTAGTACGCCAGCGCCAGGTGTCCCGGAATCTGGCCTGCTGACTGTATCCCGAAATTCTATGGCCAAAATTCTGTCTGATCCGAAAGTATCAGCTTTTACAAAACTCGCACTTTTTGTAGCTTGCTCTCCAACCATATCTGAAGAACAACGTAGAACGGAAATTCCGCCATGGGCAAGGTGATTCTGTTTGTTTATGGGCTAACCCCCCCATTAATAAAATATTGGTTGAAGTCATTCCAATTTAATGTACATCGGCAAAAATATTACAAGAAAGTAGATAGCTACAAGAATAAGGCCCCATTGAAAAAAAAAATGAAAAATCAGACTTACTCTACTTCCTTTGGTATCGAGGTTCTTATTTAAATTAAATTTGTGAATACGTTTTTTGCGCGTATTTATAGGTATAATTGGATTTAGATCCGTGTCATCGGGTTATGTTGCTAAGAAAATGAATGTCAAAGATAATGATAAAATTTTTAGGTTAATTAATAATATCTTGTACTATCGCAAGATGCAACGAGCTATGAAACCTTGTAATTAATAATAATTTATCTTTATCTAATTTATAATCAATTACAAGTATCAAACTTGTAATTTAAAATAATTATTTTTCTTTCTAGGATCACTAAAAAAACTGTTTTAGTTTAAATAGGAAACGATAGAATAAGGGAGAAATAATCCAGAAATTGTTTAACCCTGCGTTAGTTGCAATCACCCAATTTGATACAAGCGTTTTTATATTGGCCGCCATTTTTGCAGTTTTTTTAATTAGACGATGTTTTATTGACTTTATTGCAACTCATTAATGTAATCATATTGTTTCTAGTCGAAAATATAAAACGTAGTTCCATGATATATTGCGACTGATGCCGTTATTTTTTTTAAATCTCCAGGCGATATCTTATCTAGTAGAAAAAATGACGAATAGTTGCGATGACTTTACAAGTCTTTGTCACAGTAAATATATAGCTAAAGAAGTATGTAATCACAAACGTTCGAAACGAACGTACTCACACAGACACATGCCTCAACAATAATCTAAGCTATTGTCGCAATGCTTGTCAGTCGCGAGTGCCGCCTCGAGACGAATGGTTATGTTTTGCGATTTATTCGGGATTTTACAGTAACATATTATGCCCTGGATAATTTGATGTGCAATCAGAATTTTTGATATACAACATTATTTAAATGATAAGTATAAATTAATGGGTGATAAGTTTTTTGATGTGCAATTAATAGATAACGACCTTTTGTTTTACAAAACCTATCGCTACTTATGCAGGGTTAACTAGCCTAAAAACAACCGTTCGTTGGAATGAATACTCTTCTGAGTTGACTGAACCTGAAAGAGATTGTAACCCATGATTGCTCTCTAGGGTAAAGATAATGATTATGAAGTATTATAATGATAAAGTGGTTTATTAATCAGAGTATCCAATACGCCGACGTAAAGCTAAAAATAGCAGAAAGCTAAATAAGGTCAGGTTATTATAGTATGTCAAAAAAATAGATTGATGATAAACTATTGTGCCAATTAATGTAGGCAAATTATTTCATTCAACTGGTACGGATTTTACTTACCAATTCGTATTGGCAACAATGTTTTAAGCATTCAATATCACTAACATCAAATCGTACACATGGGCGTATTGTTTGTCAATTAATTTACGAATTTTAGAGCATTTAAAATTTTTGAAACATTCGAGGTTTTTGGTCGTTTTTACTTTCCTGTTTAAGGAAAGTATTGTGGACGCACTTATGTGTGTCTCTGGCTGTATGTATTCTCTAACGATAGCGCCGAAATGCTTCATCCGACTGAGCTGACATTTGCCATGCAGGCATCATTTGGTCATGGCATGAGCTGAAAAGATTTGGGCTGTAATCCGTCCACCCTGGGTTGCCTACCGACGAGGGAACTCCTCAAAGGTCAACAGCAGAGACCCAACATTCTGTATACGCATTCAATTATGATAGCCCCTTCCAGGTTCCACCATGACATGGCTGATGTACCCTGGGTTGGCTCCCGATGAGGGAACTCCTCAACGGTCAACAGCAGAGACCCAAAATTTTGTATACGCATTCAATTATGATAGCGTCTTCCATGCTCCATCGTGACATGGCTGATGTACCTACCCTCGGTTGGCTCCCGATGAGGAAACTCCTCAACGGTCAACACCAGAGACCCAAAATTTTGTATACGCATTCAATTATGATATCCCTTCCAAGTTCCACCATGACATGGCTGATGTACCCTGGGTTGGCTCCCGATGAGGGAACTCCTCAACGGCCAACAGCAGAGACCTAAAATTTTGTTTACGCATTCAATTGCGATAGAAACTTTCAAGTTTCACCATGCTCCAAATATCAAGTGAATAGTTGTATAAATATCCAAATGTCAATAAATTAATATAAATATATCGAGTTTATAGGCAAATGAAAGGTCTGATTTAGTACATTCCGGGAATATACATCTATATATAAGGATAAATATATTAACCACAAATATTTAAAAAAAACGTTCATAAAAATATTTATAAATACAATAGTTCACCTTCTCTAACGGCAGTCGTGTTTTTATTCTTTTTAATATATTTACTTGTTGTATGATATTATGATATGTTTATGATATTAACGGTTCAAAAGTAAAAAATTGTGTTAGGCTGTGACTTTCATAATTTTTGAGCATTCTATTTTTTTTCATAAAGAAACCTTGAATTCACTTTATCGGCATGTAATATTTAAAAAAAAAAAATAGACACAATCAGATACATAATTAGATTAAAAAGGTATAATTATCCATTGAAATTTCAAAAACGTAATTTAATAAAAATTACTGTTCTAATTTTTTTTAAATAAAAAAGAAAATATAAAAAGATAATCAGGTTAATAAAAAAAGATATGTAACATGTTCGACATTTTTTTTTAATTTGATTTTTCTCTATCAGAAATTACTTTCAGAAGGTACGAAACCCTTAGAAATCAAGTCGAATTCGACCAGTTTTATTTTCGTATTATAAATATTTGCATAATAAGTTTCTATTCGAATGTAGAAACAATTATTGCTATGGTAATTGAATTTATAATAATATTACTATTATGTATCTCTATTTACACTACGTACCATCTTAGACATCGTATCTCCTCGTTATGAACTTCGTTTGGTCTCACGTGGAACTGCGCCCATAATCGTAAACAAAGCTTGCAGTTCTGCAGCGACCATCGCCGACATGGGTACCATTGAGAAAATTGATAGAATAGCCGCGGGCGACGGAAGCCTCCATCGGTTTTTTTTTTCTATTCGGTGTTCTTGCTTTCAACGGAGTCAGGATAAACTGAAATATACGTGGCGATGCATGCGATATAAATGAATAATTGTTTACCTTTCCCATAACTTCTCAATATGTTTTGAATATTTATTCTTGTATTATATATATATATATATATATATATATATATATATATATATATATATATATATATATATATATATATATATATATATATATATATATATATATATATATATATATATATATATATATATATATATATATATATATATATATATATATATATATAACCATTCATTAAAAATGTATATAAATATAAACAAATAATATGATCATCTCAATTATGATGTTTAAAGTATGTTAGTTTTATTTTTTACCCGACTTTCCGACTTTCTTACAAAAAAAGGAGGACGTTTCTTCCTCCATACAATTCGGCTGCATCTTTTTTTAAATGTTTGTTACTTCAAAACTCCGCCATTTATAAACAAAATTTGGAAAAAAAATATTTGAAAGTATATATTTCCATATTGGTACTATTTTTATCATAATCCTGTTCTGATGATGGGATCCATGAGGAATTAAGGAATCTCCCCAAATAATATCATATGAAGATGGAAATTTACGTGTTGGTTCAGTTTCGATGACAATTATTTTTTTATGGTAAGCATGACCTGATTCTACACCCTTGGTTGGCTCCTGACGAGGAAACACGAAAATTGGTTAAAACATTTGAAAAAGATAACACTCACGAAAAATGTTTTGAGAAACAATATATACTTCCGAAAACGTTCCGAAACCATTCAGTGTGGACCTTGTAGCGATCAATATAAAACTGAAGCTCTACGATTCGGTAACATTATATATTAAGAGAAGATACACAAACCGCTCAGATGCTGATTCTGCTTCGCTGGTTAAAAGCGATATATCTCGAATCGTATGGTAGGATCGCTGCTGAAGTCAATATTGACTAAAGCACGGGAGATATTTTCATGTTTGCGAGCAACTGTAGATATCTCGAAGCATTGAAAAACAGGAAGATTCTAAAAAGAAAGTTCTCAAGCTATTTATTTAACATAACAAAACTAATTAAATTATTATTTATTTATTTAAATGTGAAAATCATATAAAAACAAGGTTGGAAATAATATCACTCATGGTGATTTTATAGGATATTTTTTTATTTTTACAATTAAATTACATGTAGGTGCTACCTGTTTTAACACATCTCAGGATTTTTGGAATAAATAAAATGGTGATTAGCATACTAATTTTGTGAAATATGGAATCTAATTAGTAGATATTTGGATCGTACAAAGAAGATATAAATTACTTATACGTATTGCAACGCTGGCGCAAGATCGCTGGCTCATTCGCGCTCTGGTAGTCATCTAAATCATAATGCATATGAATAAAGAAACAATTTATATTTGCTCGTTGTTTTTTACGGCTTTTTACATTAACCACGCATAACCACGTTATGCGTCACATTAACATCACATAACCACGCATACGGAACCGTTTTGGCACCCTGGATACGGCTAGTTTGACGTTTCAAACTGGGTGCAGAGCGTGTCAATAGTTTTCCAAAATAGTGACCCTTATAAAAGCAACGGAAAATTTATTATGGTAAAGAAATAAATTTAAAAGTATATAGAAAGCGAAACTATAGGAAGCGGGGAGCCCGTTTCAGACCATAGCCAGTCATTTGCAATGAATTGTAAATAAATTGCACCAGGATGTATTATTAAATAAATACCAAATACATACCTGAGTAAACCGTACAAAAAATCCTGATACATAAAACTTTCCACTAGTATACATTAGGGGCTCTCTAGACGATTAAGCATGCTTGTCAAGCATCGCGTCGCGGGCTGGGAGGGGATCGTAAACCGCAGGAAATATTTTTATTTAATATATACCAAAAATGCCCTATTTTGTAGTTTATACCAGGGAGTCACGTTAATTAGACGTAGTTGGTTGATGAATGGCGTGACTCCCTGATATAAAACTACAAAATAAGGCATTATTGGTAAATATATAAAAAAAATATTTGCTTATTTCCTGTGGTTTACGATCCCCTCCCAGCCCGCGACGCGATGATTGACAAGCATGCTTGATCGTCTAGAGAGCCCTTTATATATGATTTAGGTTTTATGATACAACCAGTGCGCTCTAAACACGGTATTAAAAGGAATTTTCAGCTACTGGGGAAGCTTTACACAATATTTGTATATTATTTTAGGCTCTGAGCTATTTAGTTAGGTTTGTTTTAGGGCGTAGAAATAGGTAGCGTTTGTTGGCCTTTGTTCATCTGTATTATTTGAAGGCGTAGAAGGTATTTTATATTCACATTATGAGTTACCACAGTTCTGTGTTACCTTTAACCTTTAGACATACAATTATAATTGAAAGAGAAATAAGTACAATATATAGAAGGCTATATAGTGCTCTTAAATTTCACCATAAATATTTAATTAAAAATATTGTAATGTATATACTATTATAGATTTTGTTTTAAACGGCGCTCTTATGACTTAACAATACTCAAACAAAGTCAAATTAAATTAACATGATCTCTTCCAGACACGACATCTGATTACCTGCATCTGAGAGAGGTAATGTTTTTAACCCCTCACGTTGCGAGGTAAAAAGTCACCTATCACTTTTGCGCGCGACATATTCGCGCAAAAAATCGACGCGAGTCAACGGCCTTGAGAAAAACGATCATAACTTATAAACCACTAATCGGATTAAAAAAAGATAAAGAGAAAAATGATCGCATTGAAATTTGACATATAAAACATTATAACCTTATCTCGTAAAACAATTAGGATAATAATGAATAAATATTACAAAATTGGCAAACTGAAAAAACTCGCCTATAAAATCATTTCGATTTTTTTGTAAATACAGTTTTTGTAAATATCAAAAATTGTAAATACAGTTATGTTCTCTATTAAATGCTTTACCAAAACGATATTTTTTTTTACTTATTTGCATACAAAAATACGGAAAAAATATTTATTTATTCAGCCAAGAAAAATTGTATGTATTCTCGTAAAAAAAAATTTTTTTAATTTTTAATTTGTGACTACTTATGGTATTTTTTTATATGAAATTCTTTCAAAATAACTTTATTACTACATCACTTCTTCTTAGAAATCACACCAGAACTTTGAGCTTTGTCTGATATTATAGAAAAATCTAAAGTTTTGAGAGTTTCCGCGTCTGAACCTAATAATAAACTTTGAATGCCCATAATATAAAATTCGTTAGATTTTTTCAATTATATTGTCTTATCATAGACTTATTATATGTCTAATAACTAATTACTATACTCCAAAGAGTCACATTTCATCGAAAAACTATGGAAAATCGCACTTTTTTCTCTCATAGTAATTATCAAAACAAGTTTCATTTTCGCGAGCAATATTAGAACACAACATATAATGTTCAAAATACGCCTAATTATGTGATAACTTAGGATGTAAATGAAGCAATACCTATTTTATTAGTAAATTAAAGCGACATTACGTCATGTTTCGCGATATAACGGGATATTTCAAAAACATTACAAAATAAACACGGGCATTTATTTCGCGAGCCTTGGTTTGTTGACAAAGTGTTTTCTTCGAAAATTCGTGAAAAACAGCAAATGGATTGTCGAAATTATATAATCCTACTGGCTAATCTACTTAAAAAGGGAAATACTCACTTTTATCCGGTATAAACTGCACTTATATCCAGAAAACACTTCACAAACACTTCACAACACAATCACTTCGGCGAACATCGCGCGCGCCGCCGCCATGGGCGATCTGCGACTGTCGTCAGAAATGAGGTCATCGATTTTGTAAGGATGTAGTGATTCATATTTCTAACATCGCATGCGGCAATCGAGCAATTTCATAGTGTTGCATATTTGGCTATATTATGGCATCATTCGATAGAATATACAATCGCATTTCGAAATTTAAACGACATTTTCGTAAGAGCCGAGCGCTATATCCAGTAGTGGACGTTTCAGAATTTCGGCGGCCGCCATTCATGTCCCCAAATGGATGTTACGTGCTCAGCGGGTTAAGCTGAGGTTTAAGGTATCTGCTAAAGGTGAATCCCTTGTGTTAACTAAATCCTAGCCTTGCAGGATGAACGCTAAAAGGACACGAAAAAAAATATGCCTTTTATAAGTTTACTAACGCCCGAACGAAGTTTGAAGCAGTGAGAAGATAATGGATCGAAAGATCTAAAAGAAAGGACAGCGAAAACGCCAAGAGAACGCGAAATAGGAGCGAAAGTATGTGTACATTTCTCCTTTAGCGTACGGGTAAACACTTCAAATGAGCCGTAAACGGCCTTTGTACCTATTACAGGAAGAATAATAGTACTTAAACCGGTTTGCGTTCTTTATTAAATTGTGAAATAAATATTTGTAACTTTTTTATAAATGGTTTTAATTCTAATTGCTGAGAAGAAAAGTTTGCCACCTTGAGAAGAGAATTTATCCATCCTTCGAACAAAATAAAAGCACTTTTAAAACGCACACACTCATTTTTTTTGTACAATCGCCATATAAATTGAAGAAAAAGCAAAACACAAAAAAAAAATACGAAAAATATTAACAGTTGTAAAAAATCATGAGACTATCACTCGCTCTTTGAATTATGTACATTCAATGACATAATACAGATAAAATTCGAGAGCTTCAAGCCAAAAGGGGAGCGGCAAACAACTGTTTTTTTTTAATATGTAAATTAGCAAGAATGGAATTAGCAGAAAGAATTAGAAATAATAATCCCGTTTAATAGCAACATTCAAATTTTAGTTTACTGAAATAGATATCATATTTTAGGTCATTAAATCTCTTTGGCATGGCAATATTGTTGTAACTTAAGCCTATTATCGTAAAAATACCAATGTTGCTATTTATTAGGAATATAATTTATTTATTAATGTAATTTATACATTACTTAACGTTATAATATATAAGGTTATATTTTATAATGCAAAATTATAAGTCGTATTGTTTTCTTATGATATGGAAGGTGGACAGCAGGCAAGGCGCACAGGCTCAGAAAATTACACCGAACTTTATATCCTTCACCCCAACACAGGCGCATATCTAGTGTGGTGTTAACATCCTGATTTTTATTTTAGGTATAAAAAAAATGTGTAGAAAAGGGAAGGCAAATTAATTTAATTATAAAATAAATGGATTATGTATAAAATAAAAAAAAATAAAAATGTATCACTCATTGGCTTGGCAACAAGCAGTTGCTTAAGAGATTTTTTTAAAAATAAATGTATAGTCTAGTTTTGCATTAGCCAGATTTTTATGATTTGTTTTTTTTATAATAGAAGCAAATGAAAATACATTAGACAGATAATTATGATTTGTTTTTTTTTTACAATAGAAAGTAATAAAAAATATTAATGACGTCGCCAGTACTTTTGAATTATCAAAGAAATCATGTGCGTAAAACAAAATATCGCATAAACGATTCATGGTTTTGATAATAAAGGTGTTTCTGGCATAGGGAGAATATATCTCTGGCGCATTTTGCAGAAAAATGAAAGGTTTGGTTGGGAATCATATATCTGCATCGTTCAATTAACCCGAAGAATGCCCCGACAAAAAGGGTAGTTTTATAACATAGGATCGCCATAGCCCTGGCGAATGTCTGTCGCACCGGTGTGTGCTGGCTGACACGTACGGGACGTAACATTAATTAAAATAAAATGTGCTTTATTAGCCCATGCCTACTCGAACAAAATATTGCTATTTTAATTTATCTGATAGGCTTGAGTTATAAATTTAAATAACTTTATTTTACTTTTTTCGTCGCTAACCAATCGTCACAAAGACATCTGCAAAGTTTATTATGTGGTTATTCAATGCGAAATAATTGTAGGTCCTCTCGTTGATAATACTTTCGAATACTCTAGAATGATTTAACCTATGTATACTCGGAATATCATTGCTGGATTTTTTCTCTATGATTTCCGCATGTATTTGTAGAACTCAACATTCAGGGTTCACAAAATTATACATAATTACGAGTACAAATGCCTAGCAAGTGACGAAAATTTGTAGTATTATCATTGACTGGATAGTTCAAATATAACAGGCGTTCGAAAATTCGGATGGATATTCTCAATCGGCTGCTGCAAGGTTTGCTCTTGCAGTATTCATAATAAAGGACTGGTGTCGTCAAATCAGTTTATGGCATACCAAAGTCTTTGAAAACAATGCATGACAAGCTCGAAACATACCCTTAACAATACTGTTGCTTCTCTGGCTGTGTGCTATCTTGCTCTGTTGCTTAACGCATACGTTATCCAATCCTTAAATTAACCGCCCAACCTATACGTGATACGTCCGATATATTATTATCATATTAAAAAATGTAAAAAAAATCATAAACATTATGTATATGTAACGGTTAGCAACGTATATAATTTTGCGACTACCCGTAATTGCACGCGTAACATTTTTCTCATGAATTCTGTTTGACCTCATTAATAACATAATTAAAAAGAATTCATAAATGCGTCTTTCGCGCTCAGCATTTTTTCAAACGTTGAACTTTTCAACGTCAAAATGTTGCCTTTATAAACCGCAATTTTTCATGTATAAAATCACTCTCAATCACACCACGTCACTCATAGGTAAGCGTCTCTGTATACATTAATTAAATAGATAATAAATTGTTAAATACTAATGTTTGTGTTTCTCTACTCTCTTGTCCGCTGAGGAAAAATCGACGTAAGGTTGGAAGCCTGGTTTCCGCACAGCATCAGAAAGAGCGATCAGGCCTCTTCCAACATATGTACCAATTTATATAAAACCGCTATATATTGTGTCTGGTATATTTTAAACAAGTATAGTTATTGAGAAGTCTAATGAAAAAAAAAAAAGATTTCCCTTTTTTTTAAATAATAAACCAAAGGTAGGGCGGTTGATTACATAGGTAGAGTCTAAAGTCCCTAGATTCAGATTAAAACTCAGATTTATTTTTAAATCGAAACCATCGCAGTTGTTCGCCATTATAAATACGATGAAATGAATTTACCGCATGAAGTATGTAGCACCCATATTTTCGGCGACTTTGCAACCGCCATTATTCAAAGTAGGCCTTGGACAACAGCAGAAAATATATTTTATTTGCTGAGTTGGGAATATGAACATACACATGTCTTCAACTGGGTTTTCTTCGATTAGAATAACCTAAAAACTCTTTAATAAATAGTAACCCTTAAATATTTAATTTTCTCAACCATTAATATCTACATTCAAGCTCATAATTCACTCCACCAGACTTACAGCATACAGACTGAAGTGTCTGGGCGAGTAGAAGCAAGGAGGGCACAATCATCCTGAGCTAAACCTCCTTCACAAAAGCCCATTCACTCTGACCCAGGACCGACCACGGAAAAAAAAATCGGTAGAGAAGTCCTATAAAATCCTAATCCCCACCAGGGAAGAATGGAAGAACCCGCAGTGGCTTCAAAGCCACAACGCAGACGCCTGGTTCACTGACGGCTCAGGAACAAATGGACGTTTTGGGGCAGGCGTGTACGGACCCAAAACCAACCACAGAATCAGCATCCCCCTTGGACAATACGCTACGGTTTTCCAAGCCGAGGTACTTGCCATATTGGAATGCATAAAACTACAAAGTCGACTTGAGGTAAAAAACAGACAAATCCTCATCTGCTCTGACAGCAGAGCAGCACTGGACGCTATGGCTAAAGCCACCACAGAATCTTCTGTGGTCTGGGACTGCATGCAAGAGCTCAACAAATTGGGAAAAACTAATAAAATCACCCTAATATGGATACCGGGTCACCAAGGCATACCCGGCAACGAAGTGGCCGACAGACTGGCAAAACTGGGCACACTGGAATGCCCGGTGGAGCCAGTTGTGGGTGCCCTTCGCTACAGGTAAAAAAAATCATCAGGGACTGCTTGGAGCAGGAACATCGGGCTTCCTGGAAACAAAGCCAGGGATGTCGCCAGGCAAACCCCATGATGGAGCAACCAATACAAAGAAAACCAAGGCCCTACTTGACATGAGCAAGAAGAACCTTAGAACCATTATCGGTCTCCTCACCGGACACACGACCCTTAGAGCACATCTATTCAACCTTGGCTTGACCGAGAGCAAGGACTGCCGAATATGTGTCGAAGAACCTGAAGACAGCATACACATCGTTGGTCGCTGCCCAGGCCTCGCCGCTACGACACAGTTTACCGGGACGAGCCTTTCTCGAACCCAGCGATCTGCCCAACTTGAAGGTCAGTGATCTACTTGGACTGGTAAGAAGTATTGGGCTACTAGCTGACCACTGACCCAACCACATAATGGGTAGTCACAAAAGATCTTATAGATCTAGGTGACATCAAGGGCTGGAAACAAGCCCCCCACTCCGTCTACTACTACTACTACTACTATCTACATACTAACCTAAATGAAAGTGATTTTATACTTTATGTATGATTCATAATGTATTTTTTAAACATATAGCAGGCTTCAGTATAATTCAGATTAAATAAAACAGCTTTATTTATTTTTATTTTTATAAAATAAATAAAGCTTTTTACAAGATTACATACAACTAGAGTTGTCGACTACAGCGGGCGAGCCCGTCACCTCAGGAAGTTTTAACGATTATTCGTTCTATCTCCCTGGAGTGAGCGCAGAAGACCTAGGACAAAAACAGTCCACCGTCTAGCTCCGCCACAAACCTGTAAGAGGCCAACGCCTTAACAGCGAGATAGCCAGGAGTGTTACCCAGCGGGCTTACACTCACGCCCTTACTTCCAATTGCGACCAGATTACTCCAGTCTCTTGATTGGTTACGAGTTCGAGGTCGCTTGCGCGGTTCTCTCCCTTACGAAGCGGTGAAACGGTGTATACCGAATCTATCGCGGACCACGGCATCCTTTGCCCGGCTGTTCACCCAGGATCGGGTTGCCGATGGTCGTTTTAAGAGCAGTCACCGTAAGGTCCGCAACCACCCCCGCCCTATAGAAAACAGTACTGCTTCCAGACTCCTCCGACTGTTAGTCAGAGTGCGCAATCGATTGGCTTATGCCGCGCGGTGCGCAGACCGTCCAGGAGCGCCAGAAGGTTGATTCCCAGGGGAAACTAACCATAAGGCCAGAGTACTACCCAGGCTCGCTTTTCATACGTGGAGGCCGTCGGATAGGTGTTGACCCGTGAGTGTGACCAACCCTGAACAGAATGGGTCTTCGTGGCCAACTCAGCAAGAGCCCATTAACTCCCAAGAGTATTAAGATTACAGATTACATACAGGATTACATACAAGATTAAGGCCTTTGCCGTAATAAGCGTCTGCGCGCAGGGTGAACGCCGAGCTTCAAAGCGCTCCCACCATCTTCTATTGGCCTAACCCGGGACGTCCCACTATGGCAGTGTGAGACCGCGAATCGAGCGCGCAGTGTGTGTTATTATTATAAAAAATTTCCATGTAACAAACAATGTTTTGCGTATGGGCATTGATTGTATGCCTGTATGCCGCGAACGCCACTGCAAACAGGCCAAGGGTTAAGATTACTAATTCTCTTCTTTAACCACAGAGGACAATAAAACATATTTTTCATAACCCAATTTTATTTCCTTCAAGTTATAACAGGCTTTTCAAATTGTCATCACGTGAATGAAAATACTCGTGGAGTAAGTACTTTTTTATACGACTGCCCATAAAAAGGAGTGTTATAAATTTAGGGTTAATCTATATATTTTCCGTTTCTTTATTCCGCCATAACTTCTAAGCCCTTGAACTGATTTAGAAATGTGTGATTTTCTTAAAATCTTTTTGTCACCGCGAGTGTCATAAGTGCTAAGATATCCACTAATTAATTATCTAAATGTCCAAATGTCAATCAATTAGGATAAATGTATTCTGTTAAGTATCAAATAAATGGCCTGATCGAGTATATTTCGGAAATATATATGTATCAGATATACAGATCTATACAGATAAAAACACAAACCACAAAAATATAATAATAACCTTTTTATTACTTGAGCACCAAAGGCAATCGACTAAAGTGCGGCGGCGGCGCAGCGGCGGGCGATTGTTTCAAGATACCTGCTGCAGGGCGTACTTTTTACAAATAATTTCAAACAATTTTTTTCAAATAATTCTAAATACTTCACTGTTCACAGTTCACTTTTTGTAAGGGCAGTCGTGTTTTTTTTTTATTATTATTTTTCTTATCGCTAAAATTATTTAAAATTCAGTACTCTATGGCTTATAGCTGAGGTACTGCACAACTTGTCAATCTTTTTAAAACGATTTATTTTAAGTCATATTGATCACAGTGCGGGCGTTGCGACGGTCCGGAATCGGGTTGGTTCCACTTATTTGAGACAGAGAGCAGTCATGCCCTCATAATCGCGGGCACGGTGTCCCATTTTCCTCGTCACTTACTGCATCGCTGTCGCCCGCCGATAGCCTATCTTCCATCGCTAAGCCACTATTAATTCCGTACAGCCGCTTTCTCACTCCCACACTATTTTGCCGCAAGCAGAGCAATATACGAGCGAGACGCGATGAGCCTTTAGCCTCGCGTCTTGACGCTCACGCCGCAATGTATGAGCAACAAACATAAGGAGTCGGTTTTAAAAAAGGTAAATTGTGAAAGCGAATAAAACCGAAATTAGCAGGTGAGATATTGTGTCGGTGTAGGGCAGGGGTCAAACACATTTAGGGCAAACATCCAAATGGTTAGTTTCTATTAGTTATTTGCATTCCAAGGAGTTGAATTTATATGGACAATGGGTTTGATAAAATTTCTTCATGAATTAAAATCAGAAGTATTTCTTGCCAGCGAGACAGGGCAATGCGTTAGAGCAGAATATAAAATCAATGGTTGTTACTTTCCATTAACTACTAATCGGGCGGCAATAAATAAGGCGGCATAATCTAATACGGATAAAATGTTTTCAAATTGTCTCAGATTGCTTTATGCTCCTGAATACATATATATCTGGCATACATATATATATTTTGAAATTATTTCTGGAAGATACATATATTTTTGAAATTTACTTAAACATACCTATGATTTGATACTAAACAAATATGTTTAGTATCGAATGAGTATCAATAATGTTTAATGAATGGCGATTAGCTCGGGTTGCCTACGGCAAAATGTATATAAATTTATATTTACATTTACATTTACATTTACATAGAGCGGGGTTTACTATAGAGCTATAGCATTACTATAGAGCGGATTACTATAGAGCGGCGCACATTTACATTTATATAAATTTATATACATTTTGTATACATTTTGCCGTAAGCAACCAGAATTGGTAGCCTCACATTCGAGGGGCTCAGAGATTGCGGCGTGCTAAAATACCATATCTAAATTCTAGAGCGAGTAATGCGTTATACATCATTAGCGGTATGTACTTAAATGATACTATTTCCAGACAAAATACGACAACTTTAAGATGGCATGATACCTGGGAACGACCTTAACGGAAGAATTTTAGTTTTATGTTTTTTTTTTAAATATAAGCTTTTATTTGAAAAAGTTTCTAAGCGAATCCCTCGATAAAGAACCAATTTACAATTTGAATTCAAAAAAGTTGCTCATTGGCTTGGACATTAAGGCTTTAAACTGATTTCAAAAACTTTCAGGCGCGGTTATGTACTCCTACAAAGTAAGCGATGAGTGCATTTTATTTTAATGTCATTATATTGACTGGTTAATTCTCTAGCGTCGCGCTTAGCCGCATTTTTTATTTAGGCCCTAAAGTAATTACAATTAATTTAAACGTCAGAGCACTCTGAGAGTTACGCTAAATATGCTTTGCCATTAACACCCTTATAGAAAAAAAAATTAAAAAATATTTATTTGCAGCTGTTGTTATAAAAAACATATACAAAAAAAACAAGAACACACAGATTGAAAATTAAAACTGTAAATAGACAAATACTATGAAATAAAGCTACAAACGCTGCAAATTAGGGGTATCCTCAGGATATCTCTTATCCTGGTTTTCAGGACACACCTATTAATTATTGGTACATATATGATTTTAAAATAAAATAACCAAATCAATAAATCTTAAAATAAAAAATCCAAATAATCATAATCAAATAAATACACAAATCGAATAATCAAAATCAAAATATTTAAGATCAAATGATATTAAAATAAAATAACGTAATTACATAAATTTAAAAATCTACATATAATAAATCAAAAATAACCAAAATCAAAATATTTAACATCAAATAATCACGTTACAAATTAATAAATAAACGAAGACAATAGTAATAATCCAATTAGCAAATAGTTATTTTAAAATAAAATCAAATTATGACATCTAAATATCTTCCTTTAATAATAAACTTTTAAAGTGGTCCTTAAATACTGCAATTGATTTCGATCGCAAAGCCATTCCCAACCGATTCCATACAACCGCAGAATAATACGAAAAGCTGCACTGGAAATGTGTAGTTTTATGCTTGGGTATTATAGCAAGTTGTTCACGTGCCCGTGTTGAATGGACATGCCGGTTACGGGACCACTGCGCAAATATAGATAGGACCACGGGACCACTGGTTATACCACCACTGCGCAAAGATAGTTATTCTGTGCTAGCGCTGCGATAAAAAAATAGTATCCGTCGGGACGTCGGCGCGAGCGGATGTAGAATCTTCCTGATGCTTCGTCAACGCTAGATTTTTATTGGTCAAACCCTACAAAATTGACCACGCCTATTTCTTCGCGTGTCCGCCCATTTCGGATATTTTTCTGAGCTTTTGCTTTGCAAGCAGACTCCACAAGAGACTTAATTTGAAATGCGAGATTGTAACTTAGCATAATGGGATATTAGATACAGCACTTTTCATTTAGACGGCAGTAAATATGAGCTACATAGTCCCAGTAAAATTCTTATATAGGTATGTCACTTTTTAGAAGTATAAAAACAAAAATAAATTAATTAAATAAATAAAAAACTCTACTAAAGTAGGAAAAACTCCTATTAAAAGTAGTTGATTTATGTCATGTGTTCGATTGGATGTGTAACGGTTCCGGGACCAGTTCATTAATGA
Organism: Micropterix aruncella; assembly: GCA_944548615.1. Lineage (NCBI taxonomy): Eukaryota > Metazoa > Arthropoda > Insecta > Lepidoptera > Micropterigidae > Micropterix > Micropterix aruncella. The sequence continues at coordinate 20,961,188 of OX155958.1, forward strand.
ATAAAGGTATTGTGGTAGCTCGGACTGTACTAGAAACATGGGAGCTAATGGGCCCAGTGCAGTTGGGCCATTATGACCTATGTGTTAGGGTCGGACCAACTCACAGGTCAGCACCCATTCGGTAGCCTCCAAGCAGAAGTACGAGCCCAGGTAGGACTCTCTGCCTGTAGGCCAGTTCCTCTGAAAATCGTCCTTCGGGCGCTCCTGGACGGTTTACGCACCGTGCGGCGTCAGCCAATCGACTGTGAATTCCGACTGATAAACGGGGGAGTCTGGAAACGGCTTTGTTCCTATAGAGCGGGGGTGGTTGTTTTTATACCTCTAAAAAGTTACAAAATAAAATTAGCTCTATTGCTATAGATATAGATTCTCTTTTACTTGAATAGCAACTTTTTAACAAGCTTTCAGCGAAATAAATAGCGTATTTTTTTAATATGTTTTTCCGTATCTTCCGTATCAGTGCGTTCTTGGTATATTTTTGTTTTCGGAAAATCTGTGGTCCGTACAGTGGATATCATGAAAAACCACAAAAAATATTATAAGTTTTAAGTAGATTTAACTTGGATAATTTTCCGGGTAGCTAGTCGTTTTTCAATTTAACGAAAAATCAAAAAATCATCTGGATATCTGAGATAATTTATTTCTGAGAATTGTTCGGCGTTCGCTGGCTTATAATGGATCATCCTCGGTGCCTAAGGTTGACTTCAGGTCAAAATGACCCTACTATATTATGTAAGAGTAGCTCGGGTAATTTTAAGCCGGCGTTACTTATGTTAATGAACTAGTTTATTTAATCCTAAACAGAGTAATTTGTTTTGTAATTAGACTAGGTCTAGGCATGCCCCTTCGGTGTGTCATCCTCCTAGGGCCAGGGTATTTGGCCTTCGTTAATATAATCAAGAAAACGAACTTTTGCATATAGTAAGTATATGAGTACCTCCCAAATAAAAATCGAAGTATTTGATTCCACCTACTCCTGGGCAGCATTATTGTGGATTACTTCTAACCTTCAACTATAAACGATCCTAGTGACCAAAAAAAGTTTGATAATAATGCACTTATCAATGCCAGTAACAACTCTCTCTATAAAATCAATAAAAGCACCACTCTGTTTCATAGTTCCAGCCCCAATATTCATAATTTGGATACACTTAATTAATGTAGAGTTTCTGCAAGAGAAGTAGCTAAATGCATTAATTGCATTTAATCAAATGTAGTATTTGCTCAATAAAAATAATGCCAACCATAATTGACGTATCAAAGTTGGTCTTGTACAGTGTCAATGGAATAATTATATTCTACGCCCAATACTTTGAAAAAACCCCGGTACTGATATCGAAGATCTTCGTCATATCAGCATTCTCATATGCTTTACAAAATTGTGATTAATTTGTATTGCAAAAACAATGTTCAGACATATGTGTTTGTTTTGTAACCATAGAATACGAGTACATTAATTTATGTTACAATATCTAATAAAGATTTGTAAGAATATTTTTTTTTCAATACCTATCATATATTTCTTAGTGATCACCGCTATCTATTTGATGTGCTTTATACTTATTGATATCCGGATTGCCCTAGGGTAGTATTCGCATCGAAAAGTCATAAATATTTTTATATCATTTTAATCTTTTTCCAAATCAGTTTTATTATTAATTAATCAATATTAAATTTACATAATAAAAGTCATTTTTAAAAGGATTGCCTCATTTTTTACCATTATCTTACTTGCTACCATTATTATTTCATTAATCAGCGACTATATTAATCAATTTTTGACCGAACGAAAAGACGAAGTCAGCCGAACGCACCTCTTTTGATCCAGTCGGGTCTCTGCAGTCTATTGAGTGGCGATAGGAGATGAAAGAACGACCGTTAAAATGCGATAGCGTTGGCGATAAGTTTGCAATGCCATATAAAATGATTATCGCTTTTCAATCGCTAAAAGTGATCCAATCGCGAGATTATTCGTAATAGGGCTGCTGTATGCGGACTTAGCGTAATCACGAATTGAAAATACAAAAAGCGCTTGCTTTTTGCATGTTTAGCAATGGAAATAAATCGGATTATCGCTTGCTTTCTCCTTGCGTGCTACTACCCCACTCATGGCGCATTGCCGCAAGCGGCGATATAAAATTAACGACTCAAAAAACTTTTTAGGTAACATAGTTTATAAGGGTTGATATAAACGGTGATAAGTGGATACTAATTATAGTGTAGCTAGATTAATAGTTATCAAGGTTGACTGTAGGAAAGAAATACCAGACGAAGCTCTTCGCTGTTGTGGCCAGCTATAATAAGAGTCTACCTTGGTAGTTTTTTTTACGTATCCGGGCCAGGTTAGTACACGTCTTTCCAAAAATATGCGGCCGGATAGCCGTATCGTTATCCTCTTGTAGGCCCTGGTGTGTGATAGGGGCAGGATCAGAGATGGTCTTCATCATGCAGCGTTCCACAGTTGCATATGTTATTTTTATTTATTTATTTATTTTTTTCATACATAATTATAAAACACAAAAAATGGTCATACCAAGTAATGGTGCGAAGAAACAAAAGCCCACATTCACATGACCATACTCAGCGCATACCCAACTAGGCCAAATATAGCCTGTATCTGGGCATACGACTTATTTTCTGACTTAGATGGAGAAGCCTAACTGACGTAGGTACTCATATAGATACATATACACATACACACATACATATACATACATACACAAATATACAAATATCTGAATATATTATAGTATTATTATTTTGCATTATATTACAATATAGTACATTTTGTTTAATATCTTATATCATTGGGTTCTCTATAGCCCCAGTGAACGAGATTAGCTCAGAATTTTGCCCCAACCACCCTCAATCTGTTCAGACTACGCCAGGTGGTATAGAGGAGATGGGATCCCGGTGCCATCTCTTTATTGACGTCCATTCGCGGTGATGACAACATTGGCCATGTAGGATGCGGTATCTGGCGAGCTCCATTTCCTAGCAGACATTTGTCCTTTCACCGTTATTGCCTCTCGGCAAGATCTAAACGACAACTGCAATCAATCATATATGAAGTGACACTTCTACAGTAGTGTGAGCTAATAAATGAGTAAAGCGAAAATTTGAAATACAGGAAATGATTATTTCCTATAATATTTAGTTAACTTTTGAAGCTTACGTTCGTAGCAAAAACCTATAGATCAAGTCATATATTGCGAGAATATCTGATACCGGGAAAACCACTAACCAATAAATCAGCGGCAGATAAGCACAGCTACCCATTTATATTTCTGTACAAGTGGAATTTTACGATAGTCTCAAATAAAACGCTTTGATTTCTGTGATGGAATCAAAGCGTTAGCCATTAAGCCAGGAGGCGAACTATAATGAAAGGCGTAAACCGCTCTTCAATTTAGTGGAATGAATTAAGGTTGGCATTTACCTTAAGAAATAATATTATTAAGAGAGAACGAATAAGAAATCATATTTGCACCTCGTCAGACACGTCGTATTATGTTAACAAATATATTTCCCCTTGTTTTCACAAGCATTGCAAAACGTTTAAAATTATTTTTAAAAAATAAACCCGCGTGCTTGTTCCACCTATCAACGAAACACGCTCGGAAATATCACACATTTCTTAGTTTGTACATGCAACGAGCAACACGTCTGAATATAAAACGAATTTTACAATGTTTGAAGCCAAAACGTAGCAAAATAAAAGGGGAAGGAGCGAATATCGAATAGATATCGCATTATACAGTAGATAAATACGGCTGTAACGAAGACATTTCGGATAGCTATTTGAGAACAATGCAAAACGTTGACTATTCTTAGTTACCCGGTCCAACATAAAATATTATAATTCCGGTCTAATATAATTTAACTAGTTTTCGATTGTTTCGACTAATTCCGAACTAAATTCCGAGCTGTTGTGCGCATCAAAAATAATTAGCCGCAAAATATCTGACTGGAAGTGAAAGTTTTGCTATCCATTCATACGCTCTATGTTTGCGTACGGATTTAGAACATGTGTATGAAGCGACAAAATTTTAGGTGGAACGCGGGTTATGCAAATCAAGTTTGAAACATATCATCTTACATCTGATACCTCTGAAAGTAGGATAATAGATGTGTAATCAGTGTTTTCAAAATACAAATATATATTGATGAACTGCTTCTTTGCGATTATACCATTACTAATTATTTCTATAAATTGAGGGTCGAACAGATGCTACTCAAATAGGCACTCAGATCTTTTGATTGTTTTGTTGGAGAATGACATAGAGACGATTACGTCATTTTCATGTAACTCGAGTGAAACAAAATAGATTTTTATATTCAGTGCGCTCGCGCACGACCACCTTCGCGAAGGTGCCGACGTCTCACTTCATATCACGTCACGTGGTGCGTGCGCGGCGAATGTCACGCGCTTTTTGAAAAATAAGTAATGATAAATGATATTGCCGAAAAGTATCGAGAAGGATACCGACGGAGGCAGATACAATGGTTCAACAATAAATAAGAAAGACAACGGCGCCACGACCATGAATATAAGTCAAAAGGCGAGCCACCGACTTGACCAGCGTGTCAGAAGGTGAACCAAAAGATGGGCCATAGGCTTCACAAATGTCTATGCGCCCTGATAAGGAAATATGGCTTGAAGTGATTTACGAAACCGAAAGTTAATTTCTTTACTTCCACCCTTAGCTAATTATTTAAGAAAATAATATACCTATACCCTCCCAGGAAGCCTACGCGCCCCGATCAGAAGATATAGCTTGAAATCGTGTACGATACCGAAAGCTAATTTCTCTACTTCTACATTCAGCTAATTATTCAAAAAAATAATATACCTATACCAATTCAGGAAGACACATCTGCGTCTTGATAAATTACAGATTCTGCACGGAGCCTTTACGTGAGTGCCGCAGATTAAACTAAAATATGTATTAACATACATTATAACAATATGTTGGCACATTCCATATAAATCCTTAACTTGAAGACAACAGAGGCATCTACTAGGAGCAAAAGCTTTCTCATTGGTTTATTAATTTTATTGAGTTAATTTATGCTTTAAATTATGCGAGCATGCCTTGGCCTCAATTAATGGGTAATATTCTGGAGAACTAGATAATAGTGAAATTATCTCAAATTACCATAATAGTCTATTAAAATTTATATACACAATGAATTTGATAGCAATTTTAGCATAGTGGTATAACTAAAATAAATAAATAACTTAAAAAATACAAACATATATGGGTATAATTGCTTATATTAAATCCAAGGTTATTTAGATTATAATTATATGAATAGTTTCCGAGCTCTTATAATTATATTCTACTGTTATGCATAATCTCGTAATTCTCATGTATCGCGCCTTATTAATTATTGAGAATTGGCTTGAAATTAAAGTAGGAATTAAAAACAGTTCTGTTTTCAATGGCTTTCACATTCTTGGTTTACTTTCAAATTGAAATCGAAAGTTCTAGGTGTATAGCCGGCAAAGTGTGTCTGATCGCTATTTATGTATACTTTGTATTTGTTAGTGTATTACATCATAATTATGAATGGTTACCTTACAGTTATTTACAGATGTCTGAATAACATTATTTTCTAAATGATTATAATTTCCCAAAATATAGTGAAATGTTATCATTGTTACCGAATTTAATGTTATTTGCTAAAGAATTGAAAAAGGTAATGATATAATCAAAAAATATTTTTCTCAAACAATGATATATGTAGAATATTTGCCATTAAAGTATCTGGCATCATTCAGAGATAATTCAAGAAATAATTATAATAGAAAACTAGAAACGGTATAAAGATCGGAAACACGATATCAAACGCTCTCACTTGTTGAGTCATTGACTTTTTTGATTAAAGTATGCCTTCACCTATTTAATAAATTAAGCTAATGGAAAAAATATCTGTTACTTCAGGTTGTTTGAAGAATTATTGTACATGCACCACCATTCCAGTCTCGTAGTTTTGGGGTAGATAGCACAAAGGCAAATAGATAGCAAAAAGGTATTAGGCCAGAAATTAACCAGAAATCTCACAATTATTAAAACCTTATTTAAAATCTATGAAAGAAATTAAAATTAAGTGTCTTTCAATAACTGGAATATATTTTGCAATCGTAACTTTAATATTTTTTATTTGTTTAAGATTTTTTACTATGTACTATTTTAATGACTTTTTCTTCTCTTTCCTGAATCTGGCTTACTCATGCTTTCGATTAATTTTATTTTCCTTCGTAATTAATTTTGTCTATATTTCTTTGTGTCACCTACGCCACGCTCTATTCTCTCTAATATTTATAAAATACCTACTTTAAAAAGGCGGTAGACAATTTAATCGCCGATTCCAGGCTTGCAAGTTTTCTTATATATCCCCTTAGTGGTGTACATTCAAATGATATTCCAACGTATTGAATGGTCACTAAATTCGGGTACTTCGCCGCCACTTCGTCCATCTACTCGCAGGTTTACTCCAGCGTGTAGTAAGACGACTACTTCATGGGTCCGTTTGAAATTTCGTCCGGGATTTCATCCATCTTTCTGAAAAATTAAGTATATCTAAGCAGCAACAGGTATAAATTATTAAATAATAATTTGTACAGTTTTATATTATTCAGACGTAGGTATATAATAAATTTATCGAAGCTAAGATTATTCTCAAATACTACAGGAAATCTGCAACTTTCTATATATAATATATACATAGGTTACATATATAGTAATGGTTTACCATATACATACATTATTTCTTTTTATAACCGCAAATTATAGGCTACTTATACTTTTAGTTATTTAATTGAATTAAATGTCCTACTAATAATATTATTAAAATATATTAAAGTCACCGTGATGAACATTCAAATTCATCGGTAGAATTTATTGTTGAGTCATTATCTTGACGTATTCCAACTGATAATGTGGTACTATCATCCATTTGTATTGATAGCATTGATTTTGTTCATGAAGTCTATTGGAGCAGCCTCTGCCTTTAGTTTTGCAATGACCGATACTTGGGTCTGCATAGCAGAATTACTTTGTGTATCGAAGCTACTAAAATCGCTGCTAAATTTAAGTACATCATATCTAAAAAAAGAAATAAACTATTACTAGTAAGAAACAACAAAATGTATTGCATTTCATTTTATTTTTGGAGAGATTAAAAAATAAAAAAAATAATTTTTCAAATATCTACACATACCGTAATGCCATCTTATTGATACTACCATGAGTAAAAACAGATTTTACGAAAAAATCACAAAGGCCAGACACAAGTACCCCAAGTCGCTTGACGCCGTCCTAGCTGAACAGCGTACTATGAAAACTCCACTAACGGTAAAGGTTGATTCCGGTTGTTCGTGTCCCTCGCATATTAAAAATTATTTAAATATTCATTGAAGTCATCCCGACTTGTTACACATTAGAAAATAAACTAGGTTAAGTATAGAAAGTAGGTAGCTATGATAAAAACGCACCATGGAAAAAACTGACTCACCTACTTCCTTAGGTAACAAGATTTCAAATTTTATTTAAAATATTTTTACTATTTCTAGGAGCATTCAAGCCTATGATTTTAGAGACTTAGATTTGGTTTTAACCCTTGGAGTAAATGGGTATTTTCATGAATGCATCTGTCTCTTTTGCAGGATTTTCGGCGACATCGACCTTAAAGTACTATAACTACGAAACTACTACACCAATCATAAAAAGAACAACTGCACAATGATTGCATTGAAATTTCGAATATAGAATATTGTAATATCATTTTGTAAAACAATTAGATAATTATGAATAAATATGAGAACGTCAAAGAAGTGAAAAAAACGCGGAACCAGATCTGGTCGTATCATACTCAACGGATAATTGTTTCACAACCAGATTTGGTCGTATCATACTCAACGGGTTAAATCTATGTTATTAGGTTACGTTAACAAATAAATAGAAGTAAAAGATAATGCTTACATTTTTAGGTTAATGACACTGTCTCAACATACTGAAATGACTCATAGGCAGATAGCAGAAGAGTCGTTTCTAAAAGTGTGCTAAATAAACTGATCAGTCTCCCCTTATATAGTTTTCATTATTTTTGAATTGTAGATAGATGTTGATTTTTCTTTTTATTATTGATTATATTTACATCGTAATTATAATGATTTCTAGTTTTAGTGATAGTAATTAGTGGCCTTTAATTGTTGTTTATCCCGTTGCTTTATTTATGGCTATGCCTAATATGTAGTTTTATTATAACAATGGTTTATTTTGTACTTCTAAATCCGGAAAGGTGCTATTAAATAAAATTTGGGTTCGATTTCGATGACATTTGTTAAAAGACTCCAACTAAAGGGCTACTGAATGAAATTGAAATAAATTTTCTGCATTAATAGTCTCGTCAGTATGACGAGAAATACATATTCTGTACGAACCCTGGGAATTTCGTTTGGTTTCGTAATGTTTTCGAGCTCTGAATATTTTTCTCGATTGAAATTATTCTTTATGATATATGCTTCCGTCAGCTATTTTATGCTGGCTTTGCTAGAGGATGTATTACGTATCTACATTTTAAACATAATGACAACTATACTGGTGTATTGAATACTTAGAATTATAATAAAATTGATAAATTATTTACGGAATATACACAAATACTCTCGATTTCATGAGGGCCAATTTTGGATCGAACGGCTAACCGCGACCCTTGTGCGCTTACAAACTGAGTTCTATTTTCACAAATCTATCATTTTATGAATTCAGTACCAAGGTTTATATAGGCCGGGAAATGATGCAATCCGAAATATTCCGAGTAAAAATATTGTTTCATCGTTCTGATTCATCGCTGCAAGAGTCAAAATAATAGCTGTATTATGTCAGCGTATTTTACTGGAAATCGATGCATTTGTTGATCGCATGTAACGTTACTTAAGGGCCTTTACACTTCATTATCGCCTTTTATATTTCTTTATAAGAGGTAATGGCGTGTCCAACGTCGTTGATCTTATTGCTGCCGTTATCCCAATGTGCAAATTTCTTCCTTAAGTATTTCCAAGATAAGTGTTTGACAGGTCAAAATTACAACCCCTATTTCAACACCTTCTTTACGTGTAAATTTCAACCCCGAAAACAACTGTAACCGCAGGTTCGAATGACTTAAAACGCCATTGTATTGCTAACCTATGATTTATGTCCAAAATTTCGAAGTTTTAAGTTCAGCAGTTTCAGCCGTCGCTTGATGGATGTCAGTCAGTGAATCAATAAGGAGTCTGATTTGTGCAAATAGAAGAAACCCTCTTTAATTTTCATTTCAAGTTATAAATGGCTTCTAGAGGACGTGATTTAAGGCGTTAGAATGTAATTTTCTAGACAGGGAGACTGATTTGGGGAACCTAAAGAAGGGCAAACCCTCAGTTTTGAAAACAATTCAACTTTCTGAAAGAATTGTAATAAAAATACCTCCTTTAGGATATACAGGACGAAGTCACTTGAATGAAACTATAAATCCTTAGGGCTATTAAATATTTTCAAAACATTATTAAACAACTGATATAAAAGAATAAATCAAATATCCCTCTTGATTTCCATATTTATATATTTCCATATTCTTATGAATACCAGTGAAAGCAAGAAGTGAGATATTATCAGATATCTGCCAAATTCCCGAATAATAGACTCACATATTATATTTGTTTACTACAATATCTATAATATTTGATTTCATTATATGTAGGTATATAACACAGACAATGAATATTTGATTGAAATATAACACAGATATTAATCAGAAAAAAACAGAGCCATCAGCCATGTTATGCATCAGCCATGTTATAGGAAAAATTAGGGCTAACCTAATTAAATGCGTATACAAAATTTCGTATCTGTGCTGTTGACTGTTAAGGAGTTTCCTCATTGGAAGCCAACCCTGGGTGTAACAGCCATGTCATGGTTAAACTTAGAACGGGCTATCATAACTGAATGCGTATACAAAATTTCGTGTCTCTGCTGTCGACCGTTGAGGAGTCCCCTCGTCGGAAGCCAACCCAGGTCATGCTTACCATAAAAATGCATTGTTATCGGAACTGAACCAACATGTAAATTTTCAACATCAAAATTATAATATTTGATGAGTTCCCTCAATTCTTAATGGATCCTATCATCAGAAAGGGATTTTGATAAAAATGGGACCAAGCTGGAAGCATATCCCTTCGAATAAAAAAAGAATTGTTCAAATCGGTTTATAAATGACGGAGTTCTAACAAACATTACAGAAATAGATGCAACTGAATTAATAACTTCCTTCTTTTTTGAAGTCGGTTCAAAAATAGACGCGTGACGCCTTGGACGATGAAACGTATGTTTGTGATATTATGATAATCCAAGCACTTCAATAACATTAAAGTTAAGCGAGGGTTGTACAACTCAATTGTTAGCAGTCGCTTTGACGTTAATGCAGTTATATGGAATCTACATGAACATTATAATATCCTCATGTTGGAGAAAGTCCAAAAGTGATGTCCAAAGCAGTAGGGTCCGTTTCCGTATCAATTACCTTTTTTAGGTACGATTAGTTATAATTCTATTCTGTTTTAGGAACATAATCCTTGACCATGTGCAATGTTTTAAAATGATGATAAATCGTGATAAAACTGACAACATTACTTCATAATAGGGTTTGCATTTTTATGCCATACAATTATCATCTTCCAGTGCGTACTGTCTGTTTGTGAAGCCGGCTTAGCTCGCCAATGTTAATAAATGGAATACGTTGGCTCGCACGCTTCGCCATATAAATAAATTGCTCCCAGCAGCACAAGATGTAAACATCTACGTTCCTCTCTATCACCATGTTATGTTCTATCTTCGTTCCTCTTTGTTTTGCTTTAAATTATTTCTTTAAATCTGGATAATGTTAAAGTTTTTTTATTGATATATATTTTTTTATAACTAAGAGTAATATTTAAGTTCGGATAATTATCAATTATTTTTATGGTGATTTTATTATATTGTAAAATATTAATAATTGAAATAATGATGTCCTTTTTCTGTAAGAAAAAGTCAAAAATACAATCCATTTTGATGCTAGCAAAAGTGCCAAAGTCCATTAGAGATTCTTTTTATCAAGTTATGTTAAAAATAAACACATTCGCGTAAATCAAACGACTTGTCAATTATTTACTACAATATGAAAATGCCGATGAATCAATCAAAATAGAATAGGTTAGGTTGACCCGAATCCATTTTAACCCATATTCACGCGTATGATCAACAGAGAAGTGTTTACATTCGATTTGGAGGGAAACTATTCGTTTGAATAGAGTTACGGTACCGCGTCGATAACATTTTAATATTCTCTTGCCAAAGACCTAAAGGAAATTCATGAAATTCCCTAAAGGAAAATATTCCAAAATATCTTTTTTATATAATCATGTTTTAATGTTTTTTTTAAAACCTAAAGTAAAAATTTATAAATGAATATTTTACCACTGAAATAGCTGATAGTCTCAGATTGCTGTAAGTGTAAAAAAACCTTACCACCTTTCCTTAAAGAGCGTTTTCCTCAAAAAAAATATTTTTCAGATTTACGCCAGTAATTAAAAAATATATATTTGATAGATCGAGTTTTTCCAAAAAAAAAATAAGATTATTAATTTTCTTTCATATGAATTAAATACTCGGTTAACTCGCATATATACTCAATTGTTGTGTTATTTCTGGAGTGTTTCCTGATCTGATGAAACATAGTAAAGTTATACCATTATTTAAATCTAGCGATGCTTTTGATCCCTCGAATTCTCGACCAGTTTCCGTACTGCCCACTTTTAGTAATTTTTTTGAAAAATTTATTCTTAGACAATTGCACACACATTTTAACAAATATAATTTACTTCATAAGAAACAGTTTGGATTTACTGATTTTTGCTCAACCATAGATGCGGGAACCGAACTATTGACAGGTTATTAAATGCCTGGGAAGAGTCACAAGACGCACTAGGCATCTTCTATGACTTGTCTAAGGCATTTGATTGTGTACACCATGATACACTAGTCAGGAAATTACATCACTATGGCATTAGGAACAAGGCTCTCGATCTTCTGACTTCTTAGAAAATAAATTAAAAATAATATTTAATTATGTCTATATGAATAAAGAACATTTTGATTTGATTTGACTTGTACGCCATTTTGAGCATTTATGTCGCTTTTGGTACATAGATTTTTCACTTAATAGGACATATTTTGCTGTAGAAAGGTTTATTTACATAGTATTTTGAGTTTTTGGCTACCTACTCATGTATCATTTATAGCAGAACCATTAATAAGAATGCTAATGTTATTCTCACCGGAAGTGCCTTTTGCATGTAACTGTGCCTACATTGAATATCGCCCGGATGCGATTCAAAATAACGTAACATGGGAAGCGGGCGTTCGTTAAGGCAGGATTTCCCCATAACATTTTGTACCGAAAGTTGCCCCTGATCATGCCATTATTATGCTAATTAGATTGTCGCCGACGATCGTGTTACCTTAAGAAGTCCTTTATATTCGTGCCGACATTATTATTGGGCGACGTTTTACGTGCCTGCTTATACCTTATCCCTGCCAAAAGGCTTATGAGCACTTAACTTACAGCGATTATATTTAGGTGAACTTACTGAATTTGGACTTGTATTTTTTAATGTTAAATATCACATCAGTACTTTATTTATTTATTTTTTTAGTAATGCAAATATGTGTCAGTAAACAATTTTATCTTAGGAACTAATTTATTTTATTTTTTATTTTTCGGAAAACTTACAGCGTTTTATACTTAATGCTAACACATATTATACAAATCTAAGGCCAATTAAAAGTTTTCACAATTAAACTAAATCTTTTGTTACAGCGCAATGAGCTATGAAAAAATGCAGGTTTAAGTAAGGGGAAAGGTATAGGGAAGCCACATTATGGGTTATTTAGATGTATTTAAGATATATGATGATATATAAAATACATATATGTATACATACAAATACGTGCACAAATAATAAATTAATATATATAATGCGATAAGGTAATAATAAAATGTAAAAGTATAGTTAGTATAAATATATATAATATACATCACAATGTGTTTATAATGTTAATATACATATGAACTTTTATAGAAAATATTATACTGGCTAGAAAGCATTGTTATAATGTAGTAACCATTACCATGGCCTACGTACCTAACGGATGAAGAAATGCTAATCAAACCCGAAGGCTTTTTATCGTTTTCTAATTTCTTCGAAGCAAGTATTTGAAGATAAATTAAAAATATTTAAACATTGAAAGTTTAGGTTATATGATCGAAGTACCCTATAAAATACATATTTTGACCATAATTGGTATTGACTCTCGGTAGATAAAATAAATCGCGAGCCCTTGTCTTATTATTTGGGATTCGATAGGAGATTCTGCCAACAGAATAGGGACTGTCTATTTTATTATTAATGATATTGTACAGAAAACGTATATCATATTGGAGGCGATCTATGCTCCAAAATATTTAAAACATTGAATCAAAAAGAGAAAATGAATACATCATTTAGTCCAGTAGCAACGTTACATACTATACCTAGGCCGGGTTATGTAGTAAGGTAAATAAACATTTAATTTTGTGCGATATTGCTTAATACTGTGTTTATAAAAATGGCTTATGTCTTTTCGTCAATTAAATTATAATTTTTATTTGGAAAAAAATAATTGGTCATTTGACACAAAAGAATAAAAATATAAAAACTGTATTAAACACTACTAAATATTTGAAATTGTGAGTGAAATATTAAAAAATGAGAGAGAATAAATTCAAACCAAAATAAAAAGTAACAAAACATACGCTAACGAGTCTAAAGGTTTTGTACAAACAGCCCTTGTATTTGGGAAACCTTGACCTACATACCTAATGAACAACTGACACAGTTAGAAATAGCTTACACATATTTAACAAAAAAAAGTTATTTGCTGGTGAACTCGGATATAAACTGATTTCTCAAAATATGGGTTTCGGTTTTAATTTCATGAATGTGATATGCACATCAGAGGCTTTGCATTTGGATTTATTAAAGGCTACAGTACAAAAATCTCAACAAACATATTAACAGACCATTGATTGTTGCTTATTTCGCTATGATAATCTGAATGCTGACTTACGTTCACGAGAAATGACTTAACCGTCTTTACCAGAGCCATTAATTCAAACTTGTAAATATACTGCAAATTATCGAACAATGTCATGCAGTTGAAAAAGCAGGATTATTTTGTTTTTATTAATGTAAATGTATCAATAACGATCGTCTAAATAAAAATGAGTAATTGGTTGCCTAACTTACGTATATTTTGGTTTCAATTCGCTGTTTTTTTCGTATATAACTTTTTATATATTAACAAAAAAATATATATTACTTTTACTTCTGTTTTTTTTTTCAAGAACCCATCATCGCTTTCAATTAGAAAAAAACTATAGATCATTACTGAAATAATCATTAAAATATTTTTTTAGCATGACTCAATCCATTCTCTTTATGGATAAGAGTAGAGAAGGTAAAAAAATGCACCGGAAAGATCCGTATTATTAATCTTTGACCTATTCTTAACTCAAATCCATTGGCTGAATTCGGTCCTCACATTTTTATACTCAACTACCTTCAGCGCCTGCACTATGACGAAGAATACAGTCACCTTTCTTTATTATATAGGATATGCAGTTGACAATATCTCAGGTTGAAGCAGGTTTAGCAACTATGGTATTCCATCTTGTAGTGATCAAGGTATACCAGAATACAAAATCACTGGTCATCACCAGTTTCTGGCGCTAGATTGTTGCTACTTGAGAAATAAGCTACATCAATACAGAATGAATTTTTAGTTACCGGCATTTTTGAAACAGGTGTATCAGTACACGGAAAAAAACTCGTTTTTTTTTAAATTTCGTAAAGTGTATCTATTGAAAAAGAAATATCTTATCTATGGCTAGATGGCGCATCGTGCTCAATGCTTTTCTATTTAAAAAAAAACATTTTTTTAATCTGAAATACTTCTATAATTCCCATACTTGCAACTTCAAGGATGCCGCTAACTAAAAACATCCTGTATATCATATTGTATAACAGCAATCGTGTTGAAAACGAAATCAACGATAAAGAAAGTGTGCATCCACAGCGGCACCGGCGGCGTAGATCCGATCGCCTGTGCTAAGCCTGAATTAAAAAAAAATAATAATCTGAGCGGGAAGTCCGAGTCGGTATCCCTGTAATGAAGGCGGCTACTTCAGCGAAAATAAGCCTTAATAGGGACGTCATTAGCGTCAAAGCCAGGCGGTTGTAAAGGCTGAAGGCTTTTCAGCAGATTACTTACCTGCCAGCCGTTTTCTTATCGCTAGGTGACGCGACGCGACAGCACCGAATATCGAAATAACATACCTAATCACATTATAGCCACGGGTGCTGGTCCGCTGTCTCGTTATTTTGTGTGAAAAATAATGAGATTATTATCTGAATAGACAGCACGAATATTTCTTTGCCAAATAAGCTAGAATTATATTTTTATTGAAGATATTTCATGCCCGATTACGCTATTTGGTTTATTTGAATTTCCATATAAATGGAGGGTTTTTCCCGGTGGGGTGGG
Source organism: Micropterix aruncella (assembly GCA_944548615.1). NCBI lineage: Eukaryota > Metazoa > Arthropoda > Insecta > Lepidoptera > Micropterigidae > Micropterix > Micropterix aruncella. The sequence goes on from OX155958.1 coordinate 20,976,853, forward strand.
GGGTTATTCCCTTTAGTAAATGTGCGAAAAGCTAGCGTTTTGCGATATATATAATTCATCATTATGTGTAATCGAGTTCGCAAACAAAAAAAAAAGATACGACAAATGAAAAGTATACACCGTGAGTTTTCAATTACCGACATCCTTTTAAGGGGGTGAATCAGTACGAGCAAAGAAGCAAGTTTTGATAAAAGAAATGTAAGATTTTTTTTTTTTTAATTTAGTGTTTTTTAATTTGAAAAATAGTATGAAATGTGTGGAGCATGAAGCGTTATCTCGCGGTAGGTAAAATATCGCTAATATAGTTTATTACCTAATCCAACGCTAGATAGCGCAGCGAGCTTAACGCTCCTCAAAGTTTTTTTTTTGTAATAGATAAGATTTGCGAAATTGAGAAAAAAAAGTGTTTCTTTTTTTTTGTTTTATTTTGCGTTTCCATTTTTTTAACCCAAATTTGCGTTTTTCCACTTACTGATTCACCCCCTTCAGGGTTGCCGATAATTAAAAACTCACCCTTTATGAAGAAAAGTAACTACTCGTATTTAACTACGCCGCCCAACTGGGATAAACACAGTTGGGCGGCGTTGAACGGGTATAGCTACGAAGAGTTAGTTAATGTTTCGCTATTGGTTATCGTCTATATAATGTAACAATGATAATTGTATTTTGATTGTGACTTCAAATAAATAAATTAATTTTAAAAAACTTTTATACGTCTTATAAGTGTAGTAGTTTACTCATAATCAAGAATTGGAAATTACGCAAACAAGCAAACGAGATCGGGAATACAGCCAATTAATGCGAATCAAAACACCAACATGAGAAATGTAAAAATGTATCGTAAATTCCGATTAAATATTATCGCACATTTCACTGATTTCTATCGTTCACTGATTTCGTTACCCATTTTTATACATTCATTTTGAAACTTATAGAGTCCGCGTCATTTGGAATGGCCCAAAATAAATGAGCGAGAGAAACGTTAGTAAATCCAATTAATGTTAACTGAAACGTTCCATTTAAACCGTTAGCTGTAAAAGGTCGCATGAAATCACTTTCTTTCTACATTCGAATACAATATTTTTATACAATATTTAACTTTCGTGCTGCCCAGGGTTCCATATCTTCTAAAAGTGATTCCTGTTCGTCGATTACAAAACAATTATGGATGTAAATTGTAAAAAGATATGTACCCTATCATATTCCAGAATATTTTTTAAAATAATGTTATTATCTTAAATGTAAAGGGCATAGTAAGAAACACTTTGGGAATAACGTGGCCCTTCCGTCTGTGCTAGAGGTGATATTAAAATTCATAAAATAAAAATCATTACGATTCTACCTAAGAAATTTTTCTTAACAGCTGGTATGAAACTAAAAAAAACGCAATAATATTGTAATTGTATATATGTAAATTTGATTTTAATTCCTTTTCACAATGTTGTACTGTTGAAACTACATATTTTGATAATCGTACTGAACCAACTATAAAGTAACGATATGAAAGAATCCTCATAGTACATTTACCAGAATGGGATGTCCTAGTACATTGTTTTCAGGTTTTACATTATTACTTTTTATTTTAATAATTTAATATTTAATTTTCTTTATCGAAGGTTCGTCGTGGGAGTTTTCGTTCGGCATAGAGACACCCCAGTTGTACGCGCGTCCGGTCGAGAGCTGTCCCAAGTTTTGTTAGCCGGCATTTTGATGTGTTACCTCGTCACTTATGCACTGGTGCTGCGCCCTACAAATATTGTCTGTGGAATACAAAGGTTTGTCTTATTTCATGAAACTTTATCGAAAGATTTTCATTAATTTAAAAGCTGTTCCAAAACATCTGCTGTATTTTTTTTTATTTTTGGCACAGCCTTAGATATTACAGATCAAATAATGTATTAGTCGCAGGGAAATGATAAAAACAGGAATTCGATCGAATCCCTGAAGGATTTGATCAATTCACGGGAGATGTTGAAATGACTACTCGGCATGATCATTTCCTTAACCAAATCCAGTGATTTGATCAGATCCCTAAGCAGGTTAAGTGAAATGACAAAAATAACATTGCAAGCTATTAAAAAGATTTATTTAGCAAACCAAACCTTACTTATTCTAAACCAATCAGCAAGAAGTGTAACTATCAATATAGTTGTATTTATTCTTTATTAAAACACGTTGTAGATGTGTAGAATCTTGAGTTACAGAGGCCGTATTTTTTTACGGGCACATCTATTCGTTTTCTATTGTACTTTTGATTGTTCACAGGAACATTTATTGAACCGTTGACCTCCGAATAAATATAATTTTCCTGCAATTTCTCGCAAACTCCGCTTAATCGGTGTTAAGGATTAGGTACATGTGATGGTAGTTATTAGAAGAGCGTTTCTAGGAAGCCAATATTTTATAGTGCTAACTGAAGTACCGATTTCTAATATTATTTTATTTATTTAATACGATCCTTGTAAATCTGCTTGCATCTAATAGAGGTCTACATCTGTTTGCCTTAGGTACATCAACCAAAACGGTGGATCCCAGTACCAAGTATTTATTTTTTTTGGAAAAAGTATCTTTCATATTTTAAAGCTCTTTAAAAAGCGCGACGCCGCCGTGCCGTCCAAATAATTTACAAGATTATATCATGTCACTAAATCTATTTGGGGACTTGATCCGATTTGTCGTTTTAACATCTCCCGTGAATTAGCAAATCCCTAATAACAAATTCCTGTGTTTATAATTTCCCTGCCACATATAATCAATTAAATTAGGCTCAGAAATAACGTATTTCCACAATAGTTCCCTAACTTATTTCCTTATATCAAATAAGAATAATCACTTGTTTGCCCTAAAATTATAAAACAACATTTTCAAATTCGACAAGTAAGGTTTGCTTATTTTTATTTATTCGTAAAATGACATTAATTGAGAACTAGGTTAGATAATGGGCCCGATTGCGTTTCTTTGTGAACTAAAACTAAAATTAGTCCAAACGAACGAGACAGAGCAATACGTTAGTGCGGAATATGAAACGAACGATCGTCGATAAATACTACCTGCCGAACTTATACTCGTCCGAATAAATTCGAGCATATTTCGTGAGGTGTAAGATTTGACCTTGGCGGGCAGTTTTAATGCTAAAAAGTGACAACCGGTCATCTCACACTCCGCTCAAGCGTATTGCCCTGTCTCGTTCACACGGACTAATTTCCGATTTTAGTTCACGAAGAAACGCAATCGAGCCCACTGTATGCTTAACTAATGAGTAAAAATAATAGGGCGCATGTAAATTCTACTACCTTACTAGGCCTCATATCCAGAAGCAGGATAATATTGGTAATATTATTATTAAATAAAAAGAAGGGGCTGTCTTATTCTGATGTCTTATAACTACATACTTGTATACGTCTATAATACGTCTTATAGTAAGTAAACGACTAACTACTTATATATGTCTACGTCTTACAACTGATAATTTTACTTTACATATAACTTATGCTTCTGTTGTTGAAACAGATTTGGCGCTGGTTTCTGTTTCACTGTCGTCTACGCTGCCTTGCTGACTAAGACCAATAGGATATCCAGAATATTCAATGCTGGAAAAAGGTCTGCCAAACGACCGTCTTTCATCTCCCCCAGGTCCCAGCTCATTATATGTGCAGCGCTTATTGGAGTACAGGTAATACAAATACATGTTAACGGCTTATCCTGACTATTATCGATCGATGTTCATTTAAATTATGTCTCTTATTTATAGGTTCTCATCAACGTAGTATGGATGATCATCTCTCCGGCACATGCAATGCATCACTATCCTACTCGCGAGGACAATCTACTAGTCTGCGACTCTTACATCGACGCTTCATACATGATAGCTTTCTTCTATCCAATAGTGCTTATAGTTATATGTACAGTTTATGCTGTGCTCACTAGGAAAATTCCAGAAGCTTTCAACGAAAGTAAACATATAGGTATGTAGCTATTATAATATAGGTACCTATCTACCTAATACAATATAATAGTTTTTTTGTGGTATCTACAGTACCGTGCAAAGTGATTGGAACAAAGAGAATTTTTCTTCGAAAATTGCTTTATTTGGACATAATCATACAAAAACAGCACTGGTAGTTATAGATTATTAGTTTTAATATAGAATGTATCTTACTTTAGCGTTGATAACACCTCTCACTCGTGTACGCTTAGAATTTACCAGGTTTCGACAGCTTGCTTTCAGTTCATCATCGTGAAACCAGACTTGAATTACTGCAATGATCATCTTGGTTTTCATTGTAAAATCCATCTTGGAGAACCGTTTTTTTGCAAATGGCCCATTCCGGGCTATTCAAATACAGTAATTTGGTTCTGTGTAAAAAACTGTTTCACTTTTTTCGAAGAATGGCATGGGGCGAGGTCCTGTTAAGAAATTCCTTCGTTGTAAGGATAGACCTAAACAAAAAAACAAACAAACCTTTGGGGTTGCATCTCCTACCATGGCACTGGATCACTCGTGGCAGTCACTGGGATGACGAATTCGGACCAATATATTGACATCTTATCAAACCATATGATACGGGAGCTCCACAAGGTCTATCCTTCCAACGAGGGAACTTTTAAAAACAGGATCTTGCCCCATGCGCCCCAAAAAGTTCAGGATCTCAGCCCAAAAAGTGAAACAGTTTTTCACACAGAACCAAAGAGCAGTAATTCAAGTCAGGTTTCACGATGATAAACTGAGAGGAAGTTGTCAAAACCTAGTAAATTCTATGCCTACGAGAATGAAAGGTATTATCAACGCAAAAGGAGAACATAACTACCAGTACTGTTTTTGTAAGTTTATGTTCAATAAATCACTTTTCGAAGAAAAATACACTATGTTTCAATTAATTCGCACGGTACTGTATGTATGTATATGCGTAGTAATATAGATACGACCATTTTGGAGGAAAATCTGACAAGGGTTTCTTGTGGTGTTTATTTAGCGTTTTAAGCACAATATTTTTTAAAAAGCTCGCACAGTTGTACATTTGGTCAAGTGTATAGAATAAAGATGATTGACGAGATTAAGTCGCGAAAAAGGCAGAATATTTTTATAATACTTAGTAGGTTCACATAAACACTACGACATAAACATATATTTTTTCAGAAAATAAATCCATTATTAAAAAAAAAACTTTTCGACCTTTACGCAGAAGTAAAAAGAAAGAAAAGAATTGAATTGCATCTTTTTTTTAAATTTAGTATTTTTTTATTTGAAAAATAGTATTAAATGAGTGGAACGAAATGCGTTATATCGCAGTAGGTAAAATATCGCTAATATGGTTTATTACCTAATCTAACGCTAGATAGCGCGGCGCGCTTAACGCTTCTCAAACGTTTTTCAATAGATATGATTTTCAAAATGGAAAAGAAAGGTATTTCTTTTTTTTTGTTGTTGTTTTTCCATTTTTTTTTAAATACAAATTTGCGTATTTGCTATTACGGATTCACCCCGTTCAGGATGTCACGAAAAAGGCAGAATATTTTCACTATATTTAGTAGGTAGGTACACATAAACACTAAGACAATAAATATATAATTTTTCAGAAAATAAATCCATTTATTTAAAAAAAAATCGACCTTTACGCAGAAGTAAAAAGAAAAAGTTAATTGAATGGCACTATTTGGAATGGTTATCCTGTATGTCGTTCTGATATACATTTATTGATTTATCTCTTAAGTATATTTTTTTGGATATCATGCTTTCGTGAATAAATTATTTATGCCGCGTGTTGTTATTTGCATAAATCAGTGTTTTGAAGTAGTTTTATTGAAATGTAACAGATGGCTTTGTTCTATTATACTTCCGTATTTAAATTTACAAAAATAGGACGTGAATACTTAGTAACTTTTAGGTGATAATTACCAATGTATGATTATATTAGGTATAATTCTAGATACCTCGTACCCATGGCTTATTTCGGATTCTGTCAATCCTCTTTAACATACCTCTTACCCATGGCTTATTTCGGATTCTGTCAATTCTCTTTATCTTATATCACATTTTTTTTCAGAGGGTATATTTTCTTAACGAATCTCATCTTAACATATATAATAATGTTTTTTTTTAATGGCAGGTTTCACAATGTACACAACGTGTGTCATTTGGTTGGCGTTTGTGCCTTTGTACTTCGGCACTGGTAACCATGTGCCTCTTCGCATCACCAGCATGTCTGTCACAATATCTCTTAGTGCCACCGTCACTCTCGTCTGTCTCTTCTCTCCCAAGGTAAGATAATTGTTGTGCTGCTTTGTGGTAAGTGTTGATAAGATAAAAGTTGCTTTCTGAACCCTACAGGTCTCGGCCCCTCAGCCGATTGACAAGTTAATGTCCCAAAAAAATTTTGTAAAAATTTGTAAAAAAATTGAATTATGACAATGTATCACCACAACATTAATTACCGCCAAACCACTGTACCAATAATTAAAATAAAACATATATATAAAACATAATAAAATAAAACAAATTAAATTAAATTAAAATTAAAACGGGGCCGTCACGCTGAATCGTGTTGTGGCCGATATCGGCCAATCGGGGCTCTAAGGGTGAAACTAGAATACTCGACATTATAAATAAGATAAAACGAATTTACAGTGTGAAGTTTGTAGCACACGACGATTCGGCGATAATGGGCTCGATTGCGTTTCTTCGTGAATTAAAATTGCAAGTTAGTTCGTTTGAACGAGACAGGGCAATACGCTAGAGCGGAATGTGAAATGAAACGTTGTTACTTTTTTGCATTAAAACTACTCAACAAAGATAATGAATCTGAATCGCACGAAATGTGTTTAAATTTATTCGGAGGATTATAAGTTCGACAGGTAGTTTTAATCGACGATCATTCGTTTCATATTCCACTCTAACATATTGCTCTATCTCGTTGGCTTGAACTAATTTCAGTTTTAGTTTACAAAGAATCGCAATCGGGACCATTGTAACCTCTGTTGTCCAGGGTAGACTGAACATCGGGAAAACGTCGGGTGCCACAAACTTCCCGCGGTAAATTCCTTTTTATCTTATTCATAATATCAAACAACCGCGATAGTTTAAATTTCAGATTACTTGACAATTATCAATAAATTTGATTCATAATTTTCTTGCTTAATTGAACTAAAACTTCTGGGAAATCTTTGCCTCTTTTTTACATTTTTTGACTAAATAAAAAACTGAAATAACTAGAAAAGTATAACAATTATAAAGAAATGAGACATCACAAACATTTCATTTTCTGGTAAAAAGTAATGAAAAATTATTTAAGATAAAATCTATAATATAAATACATACATTGTAAAACGAAATCGTCTTACGTGTCATTGGACATCTTTTATTACAAAAGCGAAATCCTAAAAATATGAAAGCTTCTTACAAAGATGAAGGTAAAGCTTTGGCGGTTTGGTTTCCGCCTTCCGACGCTATATATGGAGTAGGAAAAAAGGTAAATATTGCGTTTTATGCGGATTGACGCAATATATGGCTACGTCAATAAAATACGACCAGAATGTTGATGGAGGCGCGAGGTGAAAGTGGCGGGCGGATTTTGACTGCTTTTCAATAGATAAACTCGTAACAAGACCTATAAATATTTACATAATATTTCTTTTATTTTTATTGGTTACAGTATTAAGATAATATTGTATATATATTAGGTAAGGTTTATATAGGTATATGACAAAACTCAATTAAAATTCTATACAAATTAAAAAAAAGCAAATTTTTAAAGAAAATGATGCAGTTTAGGAAAATCGAAAACGGCCAGTATAATGTACGGTAATTAATAAATATTTTCGTTCTTTGTAATTTCGATTGTATTTTTGAATTCTCGGAAAAGTTCTACTACTTTGAGGGCGAATTCCGTATTCCCAGAATCTGCTTATTTCCAACGATTAAAGGACGATGGACAAAAATGTATGGACCCTGGCCTAGAGACCAATAACGATGAGTGATATTTTTATGTCCTAAAACTTTTTCAAGGGCGAAAAATCCCAAATCTCTGTGGGAAAAAGTTTTGAATAAAAGGTTTAAAAGATATATTTTTTATCGCCTTTGGGGATTTTACCGGGATAAAAAATAGTTTTCAAGGTTCTTAATAATAAAAACTGTTATAAGCACGATTTATTGTGAAAAAACATTCTGTTTTTAAAACTATGGTACATCAATAATGATATCCATTTTGCACATAATGGATTTTCTTTGCATTTTGCATATAATGGTTTTGCACATACTGGTTTTCAAATCATTTTGCACATAATGGTTTTGCACATAATGGATATTCTTAATATTAAACCAAAATTTAAAAATAAAAAGTTTTGTTGAAATAAAATCAAGATAATTGTTTTTATATGAGTATTTAAGTACGTATTATTAAGGACCTTGAAAACTTGTCCTTATCCATGAAAAAAAAATTTTTGTTTATCGTGTACAACACCCAAAGGCGTTAAAAAATATTTTATTTTTTATTTTTTAACATTTTTTTTCCCCACGGAGATTTGAGATTTCCCTTTATGCAATAAGTTGTAGAACATATAAAACTTTTCCAATGATGCATCACTCGTCGTTATTGGTCTCTAGGCCTAAAACGCCCGCCCTCTTTTAACATATTGATGATGTACATTATAAAAATGTTGCTGAATACAGAAATTATTTCTTTTGTATTTTTTATAAAATATAAATGTCATATTTGTGGAAATATTATATAAAATGTAAATTCAAATCCGACCATAATCGGGTAAATTTGGCGGCGATCGCCTTAAAGGTAAATAGATTTAAAGAGGCATAATTTATTGTTGTTATTTGTTGTTGAATTGGTAACCATGCGAGACCTTTATGTGTGTCCCATCGTAATCAATAATGGATGATTCATACCCTATATTAAAAATATCTGATGCATATCTATCGTGTCCTTTACTGTGATCCTATCTCTGTTGTTGAAATGACATGAAATTGACATTAAATGACATGACATGGGGCTGTAAAATTGAGGAGATGACGGACCGTAACCTAAATTTCCAACCCCAGCAGGTGGTCCCTTTTATGACAGGTGGCTTTTGAGTTTGCATTTCTCAGTGATCATGCCCACTATTAATCGCAGATTTGCTCTAGAATAGACCTAAGCTTCTTCTTCTTAAAGTGCCATCTCCTTTCGGAGGTCGTCGGTTATTATGGCCACTTAGGCCCGTGATTTTGCGGCGCGGAACAACTCGGTGGTGCTTGATTTGAACAATTCAACGAGGTTTTGTAGCCAGCGGGTTCTTCTTCTGCCAGATCTTCGGCGGTCTTTTATCTTTCCTTGCAGGATTAATTGGAGAAGGTGGTATTTGTTGCCACGCATTATGTAGCCCATATATTGTCATTTTCTTCTCTTTATGGTCTTAATTATTTCCAATCCTTTATGCATTCTTTGCAGCACCGTCTCATTTGTGACTATCCGTCCAAGATATTTTCGGTATTCTCCTTTAAATCCATATTTTTGAAAGCGTCTAACCTTTTACACAAAGTCTGGGTTAGTGTCCATGTTTGTACTCCGTACAGGACTGAGAATATGTAACACCGCACCAGGCGGCATCTAGTGGAGAGTTTGAGACTATGGTTGCAGAAAGTTGACACTATGCCCGCAGAAAAGTTTGATAAACGCAGCTCTACCTTGTTTGATGCGACATCTGACTTCCACACTACGGTCTTCTAGATCATTCACAATACAGCCAAGGTATTTATATTGGCAAACCCTCTCCAAAGTTGGTTCTCGATGTAGAGGGTGGCAGCTGACGATGTAAGTCCGACAACCATGAACTTGGTCATGAGACCTAAGCAGTTGACTCATTAATCATTTACTAGGATTTACAATAGATTTATTTGCCTACCGTTTTGCCAGTTTTTCAATATGCCACAAAATTTATGCTATTCTGCCAGACATGACAGGCGAATTGCTCTTTTTAAATCTCTGTTGTGAAAACCAATGCAGAAACGAATATAAATTAATATTTTATGACACGAAGCGATGTCACCCTACAACGCATTTAGTCATAGTAAGTATCGCGCGGCAAAATATATAGCTGTAATATTGAAATCACCACTGATTCTATAGCGGTATACTGACTTATGGATAGCAATACTTACAGTGAAACGAGCGGAACTCGTATGAATACGATGCGACAATCACATCTATATTGCAAAAGAGGGGATTCGCGCTTGTAGATTCTATTCTGCGGTTAAAAAATATATAAAAATACCAAAGTAATAAAATAAAAAAATAAAAATATTAATAATGATTATAAATTAAAATAGAAATAATATATATATATATATATATATATATATATATATATATATATATATATATATATATATATATATATATATATATATATATATATATATATATATATATATATATATATATATATATATATATATATATATATATATATATATATATATATATATATATATATATATATATATATATATATATATATATATATATATATATATATATATATATATATATATTAGATCTTTCCTTGACACAACCATGGCACTCTAGTGGGACTCTCGAAGTGAGCTCGCCTTTAAAATTTTTTTGTGCTCATGAATTTGAATGTATATGTATATGTTAATAAATAAATAAATGAAATAAATAAATAAATAAATAAAATCAATTAACACGATGGTAGTACGAGGTCAGCACTGAATTCTCTTAAACTGACTAAATGTAATCCTCCTTCAACGTTTTTAATAAATATTGTCGCAAGAGTGGAGAATACCTACTCAGCTTATTTTCAAAATCAGCTTTGCTTTATGTTTACGCTGTCACTTTTGTTGCAGTTGTACATAATCCTAATTCGGCCGGAGCGCAACGTCCGGCAGTCCATGATGCCCGTCCGGTACAGTGCGATCAACCGGTCCGGTGGCACGGGAGCCGGACCAAACAGTATGATGGCCGCGGTCATGGTGACAGCCGCTACTTGCAACCAAAAGGAGAAATTAGAAAGTTCAATACCGCCTAAAGAGGAAGGTGAGTGGTTTTTATTGAGTTGATCAATTTAAACTATATGTTCATCGGATAAATGCGCAGCCTCTTAGCAAGAGAAAGTGATCCACCTAACCTTCACCTGGACCTCGGCTTTGGCTTACGAGATATCTTTTCCCGCCTTACCAGTAGATTCTATCCTGCATGATATGATCTTTGAGATTAAAGGATATTTATTTCTTTAACCCTTTAAGGACATTTATGTGCCCATGTTATGTGTTATATGACCATGGGACATTTATGTCCCATAAATTAAAAAAATCATGTCATAAATTCTCGAATACGAATAATTTATAAATTATGTTTTTTTCATGTTATTGAAACACCAGCATCTTATTATTATCTAAAAAAATATTTTTGTTTAAAAATATACCGTAATTTATTTTTTAAATATCTCAAATGACCAAAGAACTCTGCTAATTTTAAATAAATGAATAAAATATTTATATATTTATTTTTCAATTCGAATTTATTTCTTTTAGTACGTTTTTTATTACGTATGCTGTTTGGGTTAAATAATAACATAATGAAATTTTTGAAAAAGTCGTATCTTTGCATTTTTATGGACCACTGGGATACTTATGTCAAATCTATTTATACAAAATTAATTAAACCAATTTTCACAAAGCTTGACATACGTTTATTTACATCGCTCTTTAACACGTTTATGTATCGAAAATTTCCATACTCTACTGTAAAGCTTATGGTCCTCAAATGGTTAAGGATCTTGATTTCCCTTGTTTGCAATCGTCCGCTTAAAACCGTTCGTCTCCATAATCTATAAAGACGTGATAATAAGCCAACATTACACCTTGTAGATCAGAGAAATCGACCGACGGACTCTTCCGTCGGTGAGTCTCGCTTTGTAAAAATCGAAATAATTCATATATGTAATTGGGTCATCTATCTACAACATACTACGTGGTGTATATGTAGGTAAAGATATTCAAAGAAAATCTGAATAAATATTTAATAAACAATTGTATATTATATATTATTTAGGGTACTTATTCATAGAATGTTATTGTAAAGGGTTTAATTACTTTTAAAATGATGTCACTCACAAGCTAAACCCGTATGCGATTCTCGAGCTATAAGGACATTAGAAAAGAGCATGCGGCCCT
>OX155958.1:20994033-21034281 GCA_944548615.1 Micropterix aruncella
AACCCTGCTCCCTATATAGTGCAATATGACGAGCTCGTTTAATAATAATTTTGATAGGGGATGTTGATTTTTTTTGATGAAATAAACGTTTAACACTGCCAAGAGACCACGGACGTTGAGAAAATTTATCCTTCTGGCAGAACTGAAGCTTCAAACTTGACAGTTTTTTTTACAATAAGTTTATAAAATGGCTATGCCTAAAGTGTGTAATTAAGTACTTGTGCTTATATACAGTTAAACATAAAAAGGGGAAAGTGGAACATAAAGAATGGAAAAGCCAAAAGAGCAATGATGCTGAAAAATGCAGGTAAGGTATATACGACCCGGAAAGGACACAAAATGTCCGCCAAACCACTTCCATTTCTTTACGTGGAACAATGTTGTAACAGTCAATGTATTTATATGTTTTTTTATTAGAAATGTAGTGTACTAAGTTTCAAGATGCCTTATCATATCTTGTGTAGGATCATTACTACAGGTCGTATTTTCACATCAGATCATATACAATGTATAGTCCAAATTATTAAGTAAAAAGAATAATTTGATCCAAATTTTGACTAAAAACAATATTTTATGAATTTTGTTAGTAAGGTTTCGACTACTGAATGAAACTGCCAAATAAACGATTAAAAAAATGTCCACATAATCTAATAATATTTTGTTTTTCTTTCTTCATATTTACATGAAGACAGTGTTTTTTTTGGTTTTGTATATATTGGTGAATTTTATTATCAGAATTTGAGTATAGAATGAAATGATTAAAGGATGTCCAGTGATTTTCGATGCTGAAAAATACACACTAAAGAAAACCGATCAAACAGTTTTCCCGATATTCGTTCAAAGTAAAATGTACTGCAGGTTTAAGTTTAAATGACAGAAAAGGTTATAATCTAGATTTAAAAATGGTACCTTATAGTTGTGAAATATTCTAATCAACGTTTGTTATATAACGTTTGTCCACGATTTTGATTATGCTTTATTTTTTTTTTCGCTAAAGAAGTTCAAATTGAGGTTTTTTATATTTATGTAAACCATATTGTGTAAACCTTTAACCATATTGTGTGTTTTTTTATAGGTTTTTGTCTTTTTTTTAAAAAATGGTGCTAAAAAAACTTGCAATGCTTATAAAAGCAAATGCTTTTATATAATCATTGCAAGCTAATCCTAGTAATTACTAGGATTATGTTGCATAGTTTACTTTTACAATATAATCGCCTAAAGGCAGTATTTCTCCGAAAGTGCCGTTGCGGTTGCCTTGATAAATTCAAGAGTAAAATGTTATTAAGCTCCTCTCAGGAGGCCTACAAATTATGATGCAATGTTTTGTATAAATTTACCTTACCCACCTTATCTAGAAATATTGTCCCTATAAAACTTTTCAAGCTCCCCTAAGGGAAAGCTTGAAAATCAAAATTATCAGCGATGGTTTGCAACAAAATAAGTAAACACCACAAAGGGAAGTTTTGGAGACCACTAATCACCCATACAATTATTGTTCTTAATATTTTGTGATTTATCATAAAATACACACTGAAATAGTTAATGTATTTAGATAGTTAATAAAATACATGACCCCTCTAATCATGCAATTTTGAGATTTAATATACAAATATGTATAAAATGGCGACATCCTACAGTAAGTACCACATGTACCCACTTGCTTATTTCAGGTCTCGTGTTTTTCAAATCATTCTTTTAGAAAACCGTCTTTGTCCTATAAAATTTGGTAGCGAACGGTTTCGGGCAGCTTAGGCCACAAGATCCATTTTGTTCTCAGATCGGCTCAACTCATGATTCAGCTCCTATTCAGAAGCCTCTCCTCGTGCGGAAGGCTACCCCGGGTAAGACTCCCGCGTCTTAGGTCTCACAAGATAGTGGACCGGTTTCTCCTGGTTTGCGCACCGTTCGGCAACGCCAATCGGCTGTGCACTCAGACTAATTGCTGAGGGAGTCTCGAGACTATGAAAATATACTGTCTCCTAAGCCGCGGGGATGGATATGTTGACCTGTTGTCATGCCACTCTTGAAATGACCTTGGGCCACTCGATCGCTTGTGGCAATACTGGTAAAGAGCGCCCAGGTCCGCGATAAATTCAAATTGAATTACCGCTGTAATTACAACAGGTAGAGGCCGCGTAAGCGACTTCGGACCGGTAACCAGTATTCCTACTGGTTACCGGTCCGAAGGTTGGAGGTATCCTGAAGGTTAACTCCAGACGGAGATATCCTATCAAAACTGGTAGTTAGGGGGCGAGGCTGCCCGATTGGAACCTTTCCCGGTGCCTCGCCGTAAGGCGTTGGCCTCTAACGGGCTTGTTGGCGGAGCTAGACAATAGATTGTCTTGTCTCTAAGTCTTCTACGCTCACCCTACGGCTGAAAAAATGATCCTCATTATTATACCAGCCTGGGGTTACGGGTTCGCCCGCTGTATTCGACACCGCCCTACTGTCCTATAAAATAACTGAATGTGAATACTTTAAAATAATGTTATGAGAAAAAGTTATTTTTTCATAAAAACACATTAGGAGAAACAGATGAGTTACTCACGAAAACGACGGAAAAACAATAAAGCCATCAAGAATAAAATGGCAGCGAATAAAAGTTGAATGTCAACGCAAAAGGGCGGCGGCGATTTTTAATTTTTGCAAATTCCATCCCAAACTTTAAGAGGTTTTACTCAAACTCCATTTAACTTTGTGTTATTTCACAATGAGGCCTGCAGCCATCGGACTTTTCGCGCAAGAGTGGAGTTATTATTTTCGCGAACTGACTGGAAATAGATTTATTTTTACGCAAATTGCTAAAATTTGTTAAATTGTTTATTAAAATGACATATGTTACAACTCTGAATATTTTGTCTATAAGACTTGTCTAAACGCAATCGAGCCCAAAGACTAGAGGCTGCAAATTAGAGGGGTATCCTCAGGTTATCTCTCATCCTGGTTTTCAGGAAACACCTATTAATTATTGGTAAATACAAGATATTAAAATAAAATAACTAAGTCTAAAAATACTAAAATGAAAAATAAAAATATTTAGAATCAAATAAAATCATAAATTAAAATAATCAAAATCAAACAAATCTTAAAATAAAAAATCGAAATCAAATAAATCCACAAATAATCACCATAGAAATTTATAACAATAGTAATAATGAAATTATCAAATAATATTTAAAAATAAAATCAAAATATGACATCTAAACATCTTGCAATAATAAATTCATATAGTGGTTTTTAAATACTGCAATTTATTTCAATCGCAATGCCATTCCCAACCGATTCCATAAAACCGTAGAATAACAGGAGAAACTACACTGGAAATGTGTAGTTTGTGCTTGGGTATTATAGCAAGTTGTTTGCTTGCCCGTGTTGAATGGACATGTTGATTACGGGACCTGCGGGATTTGCTTAGTTGAGTAACCATGTGATCTTTATAGAACATACAGTTTAATAGAATCAATATTTTTTTACTTCATTTTAAATCGTTGTAGAATATTGCTATCGCCGATGAAAATTTTTCGATTATTTAAACCTTTTTTTTCCACACTACAAGATAAGATTTTGATTGCCTGGGCTCTAGAATCACTTTAATAAGTGGGGCATAGTTTCTTAGAATAACACTTTCTTTTGATGAAAGAACTCGTCAGCAACCAACGTTTAAGCTCCTTATATTAATCATGTCTAAAAACTGAATTCATCGAATTATCAGACACTGATTTTAAAAAGATCTTTGCGGATTCAATTCTTTAGCTCAGCATTCCTTTGTCTTCTCTAATCAAATACTTTGGATATTTGTCTTAAAACTTCGCATCTTTATCGTATTACGTTCGTAAAGGTAACTCGATAAGCAGTTAAACGCGTTATGTGCAGACGAATAATCCAGACGAAACCAATTTTTTTTTGCGAGATATCAACTTACTCGCAATTTATATATGTCTGTAAGAAGAAAATATGACTGAGATGTTTGAAAATATAATTGATTTTATTTGTTCGACTGATTTAGATTTTTTAACCTATAATAAAATTACGTAATATATTTCTACGCCTAAATAAAGATTAATTTAAAAAAAATGCTATTTACTTTTCATCTGATACGCTGACTGGCGTCCGCTGGTGGATTCTCTTTCCAGGGAACTTACCAGCGGGTTAGACTTTGCTGGCTTCAAATGTCTAGAATTCATCGGCGAGTTTCTCAGGCCCGGGTGTTTAGGAAAAATGTAAAATATTTTTAAACTTGAAATATTACGCTCTTGTTTAGGGGGTGTGATATGTTTTTGTTTGAATTTGCTAAGAGGGCATTGAATAATTAAAAATAGTTTTATCAGACCTGAGTATTTCCAAATAAATAAGTAAATAATTCTAAACTATTTTTTGCCTGGCCTTGACCAAAAAGTCATAGATCCTGGTATCTTTGAATATGAATTTTCTGGTTTTTTTTAAATAGTATATATATATATATATATATATATATATATATATATATATATATATATATATATATATATATATATATATATATATATATATATATATATATATATATATATATATATATATATATATATATATATATATATATATATATATATATATATATATAAAGTAGTCTGTAGATTGAAAGTGAGTACAAAAATAGCAGCAGGTATCAGATCAGTTACGGTAGTCAACCGCAGAATTGTCGCCTGTCTGGATAAGTGAGATATAAACCCTCTATGCGGCAATTTCCCTGTGCGAAAATCTCACTCCCGAGGTAATATCATTTACATTCCAATTCAAATTGCAACGCTTTAGTCTCAGAGTTGATTTATGGCCAACGCTGCGCCTGAAAGATGCTTGTAGCCAAAGAGCTTTTGTACCTACGCAATTTAAACACCCCCTTATCTTTGCTATTTATGTACATATATGATTCACAATAGAAATAATATTTTATCCACTAACGTAATGTGAAGGATTGCAAGAAAAGACAAAAGCTTCGATGAGTGGAAAACACACCGGAAATAAAACTTAAAACGTGGGAACTTGGACATATATGGATGCTAGGGGCATGCCAGGGGTGCGGACTAAACGTCCAACACTGAGGGTTCCATTATTAACACATATCAAAACGAAATTAACATATTCATCTCATACGCATACACACACACACAAACACCCTCACAATCCAACACACATACTCACACACACTCACCCCCAATACATATGTAGTTCAAACACTAATAACACATATGCACGACATGCACAAAAACTATTTTATATTTTTATATTGATTAAAATAAAAAAATACTTTTTTTTTAATTTAAAATTTAAATTATTATAATTTAAATTCACATTATCATCCCGCCAAATCACCATTCTCCCAGTACCACAGAAGAAAAGCGAGTAGCCGTTGGTGACAGCAGCGGATGCCAGTATTCTTCTCGCCGCTGAGGAAGGAGCCACGGGCTCCGAATCGTTCGGCTAAGGTACTCACCTTTATCCTCTTACTAACTGAAAACCGTCAAGCGTATACAAAAATACAAAATTTTCATTAAAAGAGTATATATACATATATATATATATATATATATATATATATATATATATATATATATATATATATATATATATATATATATATATATATATATATATATATATATATATATATATATATATATATATATATATATATATATATATATATATATATATATATATATATATATATATATATATATATATATATATATATATATATATATATATATATATATATATATATACCTAAAGCATTCCCGAATCCGATCAAGGGAATCCTTCGTCACGATGTAAGTGGCTTTTATAATTATTTACTTTATAATCATCTTATTGATCAATTCTAAAAAGTATATATATATATATATATATATATATATATATAAAATATATATATATATATATATATATATATATATATATATATATATATATATATATATATATATATATATATATATATATATATATATATATATATATATATATATATATATATATATATATATATATATATATATATATATATATATATATATATATATATATATATATATATATATATATATATATATATATATATATATATATATATATATATATATATATATATATATATATATATATATATATATATATATATATATATATATATATATATATATATATATATATATATATATATATATATATATATATATATATATATACATATATATATATATATATATATATATATATATATATATATATATATATATATATATATATATATATATATATATATATATATATATATATATATATATATATATATATATATATATATATATATATATATATATATATATATATATATATATATATATATATATATATACAATTATATCCATACAATTATATACTTTTTATAACCCTTATTTTGTTTGCTGTCAGTTAATATCATAGTCATGAAAATCTGCTTAGGATTTTTTTTTTAATTAAATAAAATTTAAAATGGGAGTAAAAAGGATGTTTAGGAGTGGAAAACTGGGGATATTAAAAATTAAATTAAAACGGAAAATGCAAACCTAATAAGGAACGTTAATTAAATTAATATTTAGTGTTACCCCTCCTTGCCCAGATGACTGCTCGCATGCGGTTCCTCAACGTCCTGATCAGTTTTTTGGTCAAGTCTTGAGGAATCCCAACCCATTCCTCTAACAACGCTGTCTTGAGCTCGTAAATATTAGAAGTTGCCGGATTTCTGGCTCAGACTCTTCGTTTCAGCTCGTCTCACAAATTCTTGATGGGATTCATGTCTGGACTGAGAGCTGGCCAGTCCATCGTCTGCAAACCAATATCATCGAAGAATCGCCGAGTGATAAGCGCGTGTGACGCCGTGCATTATCGTGTATTAACACAGTGTTTTTTCCAATAAATCCATCATTCGGTATAACACGATCCAGGAGAATAATTTGATATAGCGTTCAACATTCAGGCCTTCTCTCCGACCTCCCTCTGGTACGAAAACGAGGTTGGTCCTTCCCTCTAAAGAAATGCCAGCCCACACCATGCAGGAAACGCCGCCGTAGGAGACTGTTTCAGAGAAGCAGCATTGCGAAAATCACTCACCTGGACGCCTGGGGACCCAGCCTATTCTGTGGCTGCCATGTAGACACATTCTGCTCTCGTGAGTAAATAAAACTGACCGCCATTGCTCTAACCTCCAACTGACGTCCTCTCGACCAAATTAAAGGCGTGTTTGCTGGTGGCATGTGGCCAATTTAAGGCCTGTGACAGGTCTTTTTGGAACGAGGTCAATTTTTTTCAAGCGTCTTCTGATCGTTCACTGACTGGCAGCTGACCCTTGAACTTGTCTCAGCTCCTGCTGTACATTAACGCCAGCGAGGTCGCGATTCTTCAGTAACGTCGAGGCGATGAAGTGGGCGTCTCTCTCAGAAGCGCACCGGCGCCGGCTGCTATTTGGTCTCCGATTGATGGTATCAGTTTGTTCAAACCTCCTTTTTAGTCTTGAGACGGCAGACTGACTAAATTCCACTTGTAGAGCACCTGTACGTTGAATAAGGCCCTGCTGCAATAAATCAATAACCTGAGCGGTTTTTTTTGGCGTAGTATCCATACTTTTACGATAATAATGAGTTTGGCTTACGGACATGTTTTTGCATCAACTACTGATAAGTGACTGCTAAAAATATACCTGTTCCGGGGGGATTTATGAGTTATTAAGACAGGGAAACTTTTTGCGACGAATAGCGTACTTTCCAATACTTCCGTTCAGATATTATTATTTAAAAAGTTCTCAACCGATTTTTATAAACATTGTGTCGTTAGAAAGATAAATAATTAGGTTTTCATAAAACTATATATTTGGTGTACATCCGGTAAGTCTTTTTAGAAAAAATCTGGTTTTTATCCGAACTAAAGGGGTGAGTCGATTTAGTTGCTCGCAAGTGTATATCCAAATTTTTCCAAAAATCCCTTTTTTTTTGTTTTTCCCAAAATTTTTATTTAAAAGTTGTCCAGTTGCTCTTACTGATTGAACACCTTGAAGGTTGCCGGTTAATAAAAACACACTATTCTAAATATATAAAAACTAAACTATCTCTGTATAAATTTTGTTTCCACACTTGGAATAAGGTAATATTGATTATATGGAGGCATGTAATATTAAAAAAATAATCTCAAGGTGAACCCCACTGCCGTAGTGCAAAGCTTATAGTGTAATCACTTTTTCACCTATTATTATTCTAACACTAGCGTTGTCAAAGCTATTCCTGTAAATAATGTCGAAGCTTCAGCCTCCATTTTATAAAAGAAAAGTCGTGTTTTATCCCAGATTTTTTCCATTATCCGGTCGCTGACAGCTCAATTGCATCGACGTGATAGACATTTTCATCTTAACGCAGACGTTTCCATGATTGTTACATGTTTTTCATATTACGTGTAAGGCAAATCATCTAGAGATCAATGAATTGGTTGATTTATCGATGGGGGAATAATATTAGATGCACAACACTTTAGCAAATTGTTATTTTAAAGACAACGAATAGCACATGTGACGAAAACATTTGATACATTCATTTAGAAAGTCAAGTAACATGATTTAATAGCATATGGAAATTTTAAACAGGAACAAATTTTTTTCTGATTTAATCGAATTTATATTATATAAGTCGTAACTTATCAAATATTGATTTTTATGCAATACTCGATTAAACATTATAATTTTACATAACCAATAATTGTATGGAATAATAATTGTGTCTTATATCATCTAAAAATAAATATTCACGAACTTCAGATACCAAAACGTCAATTAAAAAAATTATTATCCCCGCCGCCGAGAGCGCTGCTAAAATATGCGTTAATGAAGTTATTTACAATAACCTAGTTAAAGCAAGTCTTTCCTTTGAACAGTGAATACATTAATCAGTAAGCCGAATTTATTAGACTTGGGTTTGTTTCAATTCAATTATAATTCACCCTTTCGGAGCAATTTTATCCTATCGACCACTCTACTTTAGAGAATCCTTCAGTAATAATTACACAGTTTAATAAAAAATAATTATTATTGACTTACTTAATTGTTTGCATTTGGTTAAAGTACTATTATAAAATATATTTAATTTCGCTGCCTCGCTGTATGGCTGTGATTGTGAGATTAGATTGAGCCACTAGATATATATGGATAAAATTGCTCCGAACGGTAAACAGTCTGTCCTCACGATTTAGGAGAGATGGACCAGACACCAAATATTTTCACCAGACCTACAAATATTTTTTCAAAACTGACAACATTGAAGTGGTCCTGTCGAGCCAGATGCAAAAGGTGCAAAATAAGACGGCCGTATTTTGTTTTGTTTTCTAGAAAAACTGTGTAAAATGCTTACACAGTGTCAGTTTTCTTTATGCTTGCAGTCATAACAAGGTTATGTAGCCAATATTGAATTTGTATGATTAAAATTAGCATCACTGTACTTGCATATTCTCAAAGGGGCAATATAGCCTAAAAAGTATGAGGGGTTGAACCGTCTGTCCTCACGATATAGAAGAGATGGCCCAAATATATTGGTAGTGAGATGGACAACTTAATTTTTTTTTTAAGATTTTGGTAGTTGTTTGAGTTTTGTGTATTTCTTGATGTTTAATTTTCGAATTGTCAGAAATGCGTTTAACATTAAGTGAGTTTAAAAGTGGATTTTAGAGGAAAATGGACTAAGGTTGTTGTAACCAATGCTGTTATGGCTTCTGAAAGACGGACTGGGAATGAATAAAGCCGCAAAAATATTTGGAACAATAAAATCACGTTTAAGCGGACCTTAAAGAATAAAAAAATATCCAAAGTATTATTTATTTTTGCTAGATCTCATAGATATATCAAAAAACGTACGTAAGTACGTACGTACATACATACATGCATACATTCATACATACATACGTACATACATACATACATTTATACATGTACGTTTCACGAACAACTGACGTATATCTAGAACGGATATCTAGACGGATATCTCTCATCGGTGTTTGAAATCTCGGCATTAGGGTGAATTATTTTTGTACCCAATTTGGTCCTATTGTGTTTTTAGTCTGTGAGATGCATTGGGTACGGACATACAGACATATCATATCACACACAGACTACCGTTTCCAAAAAAATATTTTTTGAATTACCAGGATCTCAAAACATATAATAGAAATTTGCGAATTTGAATTCTATTTATTCTTGAAAACAAGACTACACTCGGGCCGGGGAAACTCGCCGGTTGTGTCATAGGCATGTGAAGCCATCAGAGTAGGCTGTGGGACCCGCTGGTGGGTTACCTGGAAAGGAAACGTGTTAAATTCTTGTAGGTAATATTCGGCTCACCCTATTGGTATCCCGCTATGCAGTGGTCTTTATTACGGTCAGTTTCTCTCCACTCGCTTCGCTTATTCGGACAGCACGTGAGACCATTACGAGATTTCTTTTAAAGTTACCCTTCGCCGTAAATGTTTGTCATACAAACGGATAATATGGGATTGTTTTGCATTAGCTGCGAATCCCGAACGTAACCTTTTCCCGCCGGGAGCACGAGAAATCCTACACATTAGCCATTATTGAGCATTATCCCATCCACTCAGATCAAGAGATTCCACGTGACACCGCCTACAAATCGGTGAACAAATATATAGATAGGTAGGTGGGTGGCTATGAATTTAATTTCAGATATTATGGGATGCGGAATAATAACGTTCGTTTGGCTGGTTATTACAATAATGAGAACATAGGCTGTATTTGGGAAATAAGCTTTGTTATAAAGTATTGTTGGAGTCCTGACATAAATACAACTTAAGGAGCAATGTTATTACAAACTCGGGGATGGTGTGTGTAAACTGAGAAAAAAAATCCAAAAAAAAACGGAACGGGGGAACAAAAATATCAGATTATTTGAAAAACACAATTAACTCTGTATGTTACGCATCAATTACATTGAATAGACACGCATAATCACAATTTTTTCAATTAGACTTAACACAATTGTATGTAAATATAACACGGTAATACCATTGCACTGCATCTTACCACATTCTCACGTAGAAAAGCCATTATTATTGTCGTCACTGCAAGGTGATATTTGTGAGTTGTTTACCAGTGGTCCATAATAAAAGGGGGATTATCCGAATTTCCAAAATGTTAAACTGCAACTGTTAGTTCTCACGTTACAAAACACCACTCACGGACAGCAGTCAGCTTAATCATAATAATGAAGAGGTTACAAGTGTACGACTGTAGTCTGGTCTATTTAAATAATATTTTCGATAATAAAATAATCATCGAATAATATAGTCATTTTAGTATTATTATTGTTTTTTTTTAAATTATTATTAATCATTTTATGTAGTTGGCTATTGTGAATGCCTATGGAAAGACTGGCAATGAAGGAATTTTCCCGGATTTCATGGTGACAAGGAATTGCAGTACCTACTGGTATTACGTACTTGCAAAAATCCTAGTGCTTATAGCCTGGCAATATTCAGTTATAGCAATGCTGCTTTTACGGTTTTTTATGTAATACAAAATTGCAGTAATGAATGATAGCGTAACATTCAAAATTATTCATAGGACTCATCTAACTGCATCAGAGTAACGTTAATATTATTATAATGCTACATAAAGCAGTCAGTTTATTGATGAGATGCAGCGAAGTCGGCAACGATTCTTTATATTACAGAAATAATCATACACTTTTATTTCCCATATATTATAGAGCATAGTGACACGTTTAGTCGCAACCGTGCCCTTGTTTAGACATTATTACACGACTGCCCGAGAAAAATGAGTGTAATGTTTTCCGGATTCATCTATATATGTATTCCGTTTTTTATTCCACCATAACTCCTAAACTATTGAACCCATTTGGAAGTGTATACTATTGCTACAATCGTTATGTCATCCCAAGTATTATAAAGTACACCCGCACAGCACGTAACATCCATTTGGGGACATGTATGGCGGCCGCCTAAAATCCGAAACATCCGCTACTGGATATCGCGCTCGCCGCTGCGAAAAATGCAATTTACGATTCGAAACGTCGTACTTAATGCTTTCTGACGGCGGAACGATGTGGCCAAATAATCTTTAATTCGGCGGCCACCGGCGAAAAAATCGAACGACGATTTAAAAAGTTAGCATAGACGTCAAAACGGCAGTCCATCGGCCAGCGCCGCGGCCGCGTATAGTTCCGCGGAATGGTGGTTTTGTGCAGTGTTTTGTGGATAACAGTGCAGTGTTTACTGGATAACAGTGAGTAATTTGCATTTTTAAGTAGTTTAGGCATTAGGATTAGGCAATTGAGATAGTCCATTTGCTGTTTTTCACGAATTTTTAAAGAAAACACTTCGGCGACAACTAACGGCTCGCGAAAAAATGGTTGTTATTATTTTGTAATGTTTATGAAATATCCCGATATATTGCGAAATATGACGTAATGTTGCTTTAATTTACTAACAAAATAAGTATTGTTTCATTTACATCCTAAGTTATCACATAATTAGGCGTATTTTGAAAATTATATCTTGTTTTGTAAAATGAATTGCGCAAAGAAACTTGTTTTGATAATTACTATGAGAGAATAAAGTGCGATTTTCCATAGTTTTTCGATGAAAAGTGACTCTTTGGAGTATAGTAATTAGTTATTAGACATATAATAAGTCTATGATAAGACAATATAATTGAAAAAATCTAACGAATTTAATATTATGAGCATTCAAAGTTTATTATTAAGTTCGGACGCGGAAACTCTCAAAACTTTAGATTTTTCTATAATATCAGACAAAGCTCAAAGTTCTGGTGTGATTTCTAAGAAGTGTGATGTAGCAATAAAGTTATTTTGAAAGAATTTCATATAAAAAAATACCATAAGTAGTCACAAATTAAAAATTAATTTTTACGAGAATACATAAAATTTTTTTGGCTGAATAAATAAATATTTTTGTATGCAAATAAGTAAAAAAAAAATATCGTTTTGGTAAAGCATTTAATAAAGAACATAACTGTATTTACAATTTTTGCATATTTTACGTATTTTGTGACAAAAAAATCGAAATGATTTTATAGGCGAGTTTTTTCAGTTCGCCAATTTTGTAATATTTATTCATTATTATCTTAATTGTTTTACGACATAAGATTATAATGTTTTATATGTCAAATTTCAATGCGATCATTTTTCTCTTTATCTTTTTTTAATCCGTTTAGTGGTTTATAAGTTATGATCGTTTTTCTCAAGGCCGTTGACTCGCGTCGATTTTTTGCGCGCGCAAAAGTGATAGGTGAGTTTTTACCTCGCAACGTGAGGGGTTAACTGTGCAAATATTAAGTAAGTCTGTCTAAATGTTCGAATGTCTAAATATCATGAAATTAACATAAATATACCGTGTTTAGTATCAAATAAAAAGTCTGATTCAGTACATTCCCGAAATATATGTATCGGAGATAAATACGTAAACCACAAATATTTCATATAAAACTGTATTAAAAATAATTGCAAATACAATTATTTTTAGTCGTGATTTTTAATCTCTTTTTAAATATTTACTTGTTTTATACAGTGTTTCCAAGTGTCCGTACTGCAATTCCAACTAAAACGAATTATTTAATCAGCTATTCAGCTATTCTCGGCAAGCAGTGGTGGACATTCAATCTAATATTAAATATGTAGTACTACCAAATATGTACTGTCTACTAAGGCCGATTACCGATATTTCTCTTTCCGAAGATTTCTACCGAACGAAACACCCTAACCATTACTCCGCATATTCAAAATAAAAGGTATAATTACAAAATATATAAATTAGAAATGTTATAAAAATAGTTAAAAGAAAGTCTCAAATTACACGTGACTAAAATTTTATCTTCAAAATATTCTATAGATTATGAAAAATGACCATACAAATATCGATAAGAAGGACCCGAAATTATTTTCAGAAAATATACCAGTTTGAACATAACCTAAACCATAAGTCGATATGTTGATACATCCTGTAAGAGGAATAGAAATGTTTTGAATTTCATTAGTATTTCATTAAATTCTGCAAAAATTAAAACTATGCAAAATAATCATCTAAGTGATATTTGCTAAATTTTAAATAAAGGCTAGTGTTTGAGCCAGATTTTGGATACATTCTGATGATGCATTTTATTAACTGTAGAAGCGAAATCCGAAAACGATAATCGTTGTCACCCCCCGTATTTACGGTAGCTACATATACGATGAAGTGAGCTGTCATTCGCGTACGCGTTGAATCGGACATATCGAGGGTAGCTCTCTCGGTTCTTCCGGCAGAAAAAAGTTTGGTGGAATAAGTTTTTTTGCACGAAAAAAGGAATATACGGACGTTTTGTCGAGGAAAAGTTTTCTTGTGCATCATTTTCACTTCTCGGTTATCATTCCGCGACGAACAGTTTGGTGAGAAAGGTGTGTGGCAACCTGGGAAGTGAAGCAAAGTTAAAGCGAGGAATATTCCAGTCCAGACCAAGGAACATTCCAGAAATAAGGCGAAACAACTAGGTGAGCAATACAGTTATACCTTGTATTTGTTGGAGTGCATCTAAAGTCTGGAGAAAGCCCCTGGCTGAAACATTTGGTTCCTCGAGCCGGATTATCTGTTTCTAGTTTAATATATTTTTATATATATATATATATATATATATATATATATATATATATATATATATATATATATATATATATATATATATATATATATATATATATATATATATATATATATATATATATATATATATATATATATATATATATATATATATATATATATATATATTTATACATATATATATATATATAATTTCTTTATTTAAAGAATTCGTTTAAAGGATGACACTTTGATGAAAAAATAAAAATAATAAAAGCCACTTACATAGCTGGAAGGTTTTCCCGGACTGGACTGGGAAATGCTTATTGTTTAAACGAGATGTATTCTTGGATGAGTACCACTTTCGACGGTACACTGTAGGTTTAATGGGATCCCTTTATCGCTAGCGAACGATCGCCCTTCATCCACATCTCAAAAACAAAGCGTATCCTTTTGCAAACCAAAATAAAATGTCTTTATTAAAGACAAATTTAAGCAAAAAACAATGAAAAAAATCACAATCAATCGTCTCTTAAATGCGGAATGACATTTCGAAAATTCGATTTGATATTCGAATATATCCACTCTTTAAAAGGACGATATACGATTGCTGGGCTCGCTATCAGCCATCTATTAAATGAAAATAAAAATAAAATACTTCATGTGAAAGGTTGGCTAGATAGACACGTGCTGACACTGAATGCTTCAAAGACTAAAATGGTCTCATTTGGATTGCGATCAGACGTTACAACAAGCGAATTCCAACTAAAGGTTCACTCTATCAACTGCCCTAAGCCACCCAACTGCGCCTGCCCGATCGTTCATAAAGTAGGCGAGATTAGGTATCTTGGTTTGACCATTGATTCCAAGTTAACCTGGAAGAACCAACTAAATGAACTTACATCACGCACTCGAAAGTTAGTATACGTCTTTCGTGAGCTACGTAATATTCTGGCAAAACCGACGTTAAAAATTGTGTACACGGCGCTTTGCCAAAGCTTATGGATGCACGGTATCATTGCATGGGGGGCTTGTACGAAACAAGTACTTGAACCACTGGTTAAAGCCCAGAAATTATTATTGAGGGTTACTTACAGAAAACATCCCCGCCATGACTCTGACCTGCTGTTCAGCGAAGTAAGTGTTTTGGATATTCGTCAGTTGTTCGTGAAACAATGCCTAATACATTTTTACAAGACCTTAGAGAAACGTTCCCGAAGCCAGCAGCAAAGACCAACTAGAATGGCTGAAGGGACGAACTATGTAATTCCTCACGTACATACAACCTTTGCCCAAAGACAGTTGTATTTCATCGCCCCAAAAATTTTTAATACTTTAGAAGAGTCAGTAAAAAATGTTCAAAATATACACCAATTTAAGATAAAAGTAAAAAAATGGCTCCTTTACGAAGTAGGTCGTACAAAGACTGAAAATGAATTGCTTCATACAATAATTTAAAATATGTGTGTGTGTGTGTATTATTATATATGTATGTATATATGTTTGAATGTGTATATGTGTATATATGTATGTTACTAACCCTTTATCATATATATTTGTATTTATATGTTTACTATTTTATGCCATTTTATTTTTTAATTTTCTTTTTTTCAGTTATTTTCTTATATTTTATTTCTTTATTCATTATCTTAGTGTTAGTATTGAAAGTAGTCTATTAGTCAGTACTACTCAAACGTCACTACTACTCAAAAAACAAAGGCTATATATTTCGTATGCCCAGATACAGGCTGTTCGGTCTAGTTGGGCATTCGTCTAGAATGATCGTATGGGATGTATTCATTTTCTTATTACTTATATAAATAATTACAAATCATATCTGTACGATCTCACTGTTAACTCTATACCAAGTTGTAACAAATAAAAAATAAATTTAAAAAAAATAAAGTTCAAAGCAAAGTCAACGCTCTTTGAAGACCGAGTAGTTTAAATTCAAACGGCTTTTCAAATGAAGCAGTTCACAGAATGATGCTACTACCCGTAGAGTTACCAAAATTCGATGGTAATACAAAGTCATGGCCTATGTTCTTCGAGTGCTTCAATAATATGATACATCGGAACCCACAACTTGACATCGGTGATAAGATATATTACCTGTGCGGTCAACTAAAGGATAAAGCGTTAGAGACTATTGCGGGCATTTCACCTACGAGCGACAACTACGAGCTTATGTACGACACACTTGTTAGTAAATACCAAGATGTACGTTTTCTGGGTACGACATATCTAGAAGAAATGTTTTATTTAAAAAAAATGTTGGTTCCATCAGTAGACGGCCTAAACTCATTTGTAGCGAAATTTTCTGTGTCGGTTTCGGCATTCGAAAAATTGGAAATTCCCGATAAACTGGACTTTGTATTCTTATACCTAGCTCTTTAAAGAGTAGATAATGAAACTGCTCGCTTATTCGAGAATTCGGTTCGAGATAAAAAAATGCCATCATACCGAAGTTTCACAAAGTTTGTTGGAGAACAAGCCAAAATCCTAAGCGGACCGGTGTTTACACATCTAGTGGTAGTGGTAAAAATTCATCTTCGTCGTTTGGTAAGATGCCGATACCTATTAATAAAAACTATCATCTGGAAGAGCTACACGGGCTTTAGTCACTTCGAGTAAAGACTGTCCGTTGTGCAAAAGGTCTGATCACGACCACCTCTCTCGCTGTGCGGAGTTTTTCGAGCTATCCACCAAAGAGCGTTACAATATAGTAAAGCAGAGTAATGGTTGCGTGCTATGTTTGAATTTTAGCCATAAGCCAAACGCATGTAACGTCAAGGGCAGTTGCAATACGTGTCTTTCAAGGACACACCAAACTCTTTTACATTTTGGGAACGTTCAGCAGTCGAGCACAGCGTTGCCTGTGTCTAGCGCAGACGTGTCTTCCGTTGGCGACAGCAGAGAAGGAGATGTGAATAGTGCGGGAGTTTCGATGTGTTCTCTGCAGGGTGCGGTAGCACACGACTCTGTGCGAGATTGGTCATCGTCTACTGTCTTGTTAGCCACGGCGCGTGTTAGAATTTTAGATGCGTCAGGTAAGGCTCATTTAATCCGATGTCTCATAGATAACGGATCACAAAATCATTTTATCACCACACAGTGCTGTAAACGATTGTCGCTAGAAACCCACACGCTTGTTTCTCCAATGTCAGTTCATGGATTTGGAGGTAACTCCAATCGCGTAACTGGGAAAACCGAGCTTGAGTTTTCCCCTCGTTTTGATAGCAGACGACCCTATAAAATCCGTCCATTAGTAGTGGCATTGATTTTATAGTGTAATCAATGGTAGTGGGTAGCATCACTCATGAGCTCCCGACCTCAGAAATAGACCGATCAATGTTAGGTTTGATGATTCGTTCTAGCGCCCTTGAGACATAGAAATTTTGATTGGTGTACAATTATTATTCTCGCGATTGATCCTTTCTGGACGTATTTACTGTCCACCGGGTCAGCCTGATACCCTGCAGACTACTCTTGGTTTTATTCTTATGGGTGAAGTTCCGATAACAAAACCAGAACAAAAAAAATGTACCTCGGTATATTTTTCAGTCACGGGCCCACGGTTAGATGAGGTAATCCGTAAATTCTGGGAATTGGAGGAAATCCCGTCGTGTACTGCTGCAAGGCTGAGTCGTGAGGAACAAGAGTGTGAGCATTTTTATAAGTCTACCACCACCAGAGATTCTTCAGATAGGTATTCGTAGCACTACCGTTTAAGTCCGATCCAATAGAACTAGGTAGAATTCATTTACTAATGTTTATAATAAATGTTAAGATATGGTTTTTAGAATAGTATTATAAACTAGTTTTTAACTAGCTTAAAACGTTGTATTCTATATGGGTAATTATAATATAATAGAAATAGAAATAAATATAATAGAAATATAATATAATAGAAATATAATATAATAGAAATCTAATGTTGCAGTTATAATATAATAGAAATACTGAATTTTTTTTTTATAATATGGCAATTTTTATTCACTCATTTTTATTCAGTGATTCAAAAGTGTATATATGAGAATATAATAGATCGCAAATAAATTGGCAAAGGTAAAATGGAAACCAGTATTTTTTAAAGTTATTTATTACTCGAAGGCCCGAAAACTGTGAGGTATAATTGGATGAAAGAAGAACGACGAGTGCAATTATTATTTTTCCGTCTGTTGTGGATAAAAAGCAATAATTTCCTTAGGGAGTACTGGGCTCAGATAGATGCAAGGAAGTTCATCGAGATTTAAATAGTCACTGTATTGTAGACACAAGAAAATCAAGGTGATTAAATGTATTTTAATATTACGATATCTACCTGATGTAGTTTGCGGGCACCGATATTATAATTATAGTGGAACTAAATTTTATTTTATAATTTTAATCGTGATTGTCTGAATTAATTGTTACCACTGCTCGTTACCGTAAAAGCAATTACGCAGCGTTGGTAATTAATTAAGGATTTCTATATAAATGGGCGGTGGTGTCTCTGATATGGAGGATAATATGAAAATGCGTGATAAATAGAGAGAATATTCCGTCATATTGCCACAGCTCCGCTTAG
The DNA here is from genome assembly GCA_944548615.1 of Micropterix aruncella. Classification (NCBI taxonomy): domain Eukaryota; kingdom Metazoa; phylum Arthropoda; class Insecta; order Lepidoptera; family Micropterigidae; genus Micropterix; species Micropterix aruncella. The sequence continues at coordinate 21,013,265 of OX155958.1, forward strand.
CAGGCTTAGTAAATAAACAGGCGTGTTATTGTCTGGGCAAGAAAGGTCCTGAATATATTGCGCAGGTATAATAAAATAGGAGACAGGTATCTTGGTAAGTGATAAATTATAATGAAGAGCTTTAAAATAACTTAATCGTTATTGATGTTAATACCAGTAACAAATTAATGATGATATTAAAACTAATAGTGGATTTCGTTTAAATTTGTCATATATTTTTAAACGGTACATCAGGGGATGTGACAAATATCAAATATATACAAACATAAAAATATATAAAACTACGCATTCGTATAATTGTAATAATATCCTGTGTATGTAATATAATGTAATGTAGTAATATAGCCTTAAGCAATTGAAATGCACGTTTGGCCACCAATCTTCCCATTTTATTAGCCTTTTCTATTTTAAAACTAATATTATACTCAATCCGATTGAAACAGACGTAAACAAGCTCACGTTACTTATACAGATTTTCCGAAAGCGTTTGACAGCGTTAATGATGAAATTCTACTGCACAAACTAAACCAACTTGGAGTTAACGGGGAACTATACCAATGGATATCGAAGTATAAACATAATCGGAAACAGGTTATTATAGTTGGTAGCTACCAGTCGAGTTTTACAACTATTTCTTCAGGTATTCCTCAAGGCTCTCACCTTGGTCTAATTATATTTCACGTTTACATCTCCGGCATACGAAAAAAAAATATATTTCAGAAACCTGCCTTATGCAGACTAATTGAAAATTTAAGGCGCTGTGACAAACGCGGTATTCTATGTTATTTAAGATAATCCAAATAGATTGCAGAAACATTGCATAGTGAAAAAATTGATTCTTAACATTTCAAGGTTCAATTGCATCACCTTCAGCATGAAAATAAACCGTATAGAGAACGTGTAAACTACCGACGGCATTGGAATTGAAAGGATGATGATTGTACGTAATCCCGAAATAGTTTTAGATGGCGAGATGCTGCTTGATCAGCATGTTTGTGCAGTGGTTAAGCAGGCATTCAAAGCGCTGGACTTTATGTTGCCGAGCCGTAAGCTCTTTCAAGAGGCAAACATCTACAGGGCATTGTACTTAGCCTATGTTTCCAGTATCCTCGAGTTTTCTTACACAATATGGATAGTCAACATGATTTGTGCGATATATCATGTATCGACAACATTGATGTAGACCTTCGACTATCCCACCTAGGACTGCAGTCACTGAAGAGATATAGCTGAAGAGATATATCACTGCCGCAGATATAGCCGTGTTTCATAACGTAGTTAATAAAAAATATATTGTTAATATCTCCTCCATTTTCATAGACCTCGCCCCATTTTCCTATATTTACCCCCACCTCCCTCCATATTGCATATTTAATATTATTCAAAATATAATTTATGTGTCTACTCGACTTTTTCATTTTTTTATTCCACGTTATTAAACGGACACCTTAACACGGTATCAAAAAATGAAAAAATGACAGTGATTCTCTTTAGTGGCAACAGTACACATAGGACTGCAGTCACTGAAGAGAATCACTGTCGCAGATATAGCCGTGTTTCATATCGTAGTTTATAAAAAATATATTGTTAATATCTCCTCGAGTTTCATACACCTCTCTCCATTTTCCTTTATTTTCTCCCACCTCCCTCTATATTGCATATTTATTATTATTCAAAATATTTTATACTAGCTGCGCCCAGCGGTTTCACCCGCGTGGTGATGGAAAATTGTGATAATGATGATAGAAAACCATATATCTTTATAAATTATAGCCTATGTGTTATTCTGGTGTGTAAGCTATAATATTGTAAAGTTTCATCAAAATCCATTCAGTAGTTTTTGCGTGAAAGAGTAACAAACATCCATACATACATACAAACTTTCGCGTTTATAATATTAGTAGGATTATTATATTATATTATTATTAGTAGGATAGTAGGATAGAATTTAAATTTCGAATGTCAATTTCTTGGATTTTTTTCCTACTTACTTGACAGTAATCGTTATATTTTAGATAATTCACACTATATCTTTATAAATTATAGCCTATGTGTTATTCTGATGTGTAAGCTATATTATTGTAAAGTTTTATCAAAATCCATTCAGTAGTTTTTGCGTGAAAGAGTAACAAACATCCATACATACATACAAACTTTCGCGTTTATAATATTAGTAGGATGTGTCTACTCGACTTTTTCCTTTTTTTATTCCACGCTATTAAACGGACACCTTGGACGGTATCAAAAAATGTAAAATCCCAAAAAAAAATTATGCCAAACTTTAAGAAAACATGATTGTTCGCAACTGCGTCACAGGCGGAAAGGCAAATGGTTGAGATGAAAGAGTGACCTCGTTATGCTTGGTCAGTTATTGGATTATCCCTAATTAATACCCCATTAAAAATAACCCGCTACCATAAGCAAACATATTGTATCCATTAGCTGTAAATTCTGGGATAATAAGGGCATCATAAAATATTCACGTCAACGTTAAAATTTTCATCTTATTCTCAGCGTCGAGTAAAATCTATCCGACCCCTGTTAAGCCATTAGGGAAATATACAAAGCAGTGCGCGTTTACCGGCATCCTTTTCCAGGGATTAGATTATGCTTAACTTTTCCTTTTTGTGACTTGATTTTATGTAACCCGATATTCATCTACGTGATTTTGCTCCGCGCTTTAAAGACTGCTACGCTCTTGCTTTGGAAACTGCACTTAAAAGGCGTATAACGTCTAGTTATAAGTAAAACTCAATAAATTACCGGAAATGCAAAGTTGAATGAAATATGCAGTTATTATGTATTTATTAGTACTCTATCAGCAGGTAAGGGAACGTTCAAGTATTACGTAACGCAATTTGGGGGAGGGGGGGGGGGGGTTATAAAACGTTACGATGCATTACAGGGGCGGGAGGGGGGCTCGAACAATGCGTTACGTAACGAATTTTTTTTATTTAAATAAAAATCTAGGGAATGAAAATCTCTCAAGTTGGCAACTCTTTTATATAGAAATGCTATTTTATTTTAAGAGTTTATTAGTAAAAAAAAGCTAAAATAGGAGAACGCATGAGAATAAAAATGATGGATGAAGCCGAAAATGTAGGGGCTTTCTAGATGATCAAGCATGCTTTCAAACATCGCGTCGCGGGCTGGGAGGGGATCGTAAACCGCAGGAATTATGCTAATATATTTTTTTAATATTCACTAAAAATGCCTAATTTCCTAGTTTATACCAGGGAGTCACGTTAATTAGTCGTAATTGATTAATGAATGACGTGACTCCCTGGTATAAAACTACAAAATTAGGCATTTTTAGCAAATATTTTTAAAAAATATTAACAATTTCTTGCGGTTTACGATCCCCTCCCAGCCCGCGACGCGATGTTTGACAAGCATGCTTGATCGTCTAGAGAGCCCTTTAGGACAGGGCTAAGTCAGGAAAACGGCATAATTTAAGGTAAGATTAGTAATAAAAGTTTATCAGGACGAATTTGAGCCCATTTTAACATATTTTAACTAAGCAAATGTTTATTACATTATGTGTGATTGTTTATTAAATAACAGTATGAATAAATAAAATAAAAAATGTGCGCATGTATTTCGCGTTAGAAATATTTCTTGTTTTAGTTATTATTACCGCAAGTGCGATAATAACAAAGGTATTTTAGCGAATTTCCGATACTTTGCGCAACATAATTGTTCCTCCTAGGTACAAATGATCACTTTGTGTTACGTAACGTTCGGCAAGGGAAAGGGGGGTACAGAAAAACGTTACGGTGCGTTACATGGGGGGGGGGAGGGGGTCACAGGGTTTAAAATCTTCAAAAATTGCGTTACATAATACTTGAACGCCCTCTAAAACATAATAACTGATACGAGCGATAACAAGTAAGATACGCGGCAATTCACTGAACCTTACTTAGCTATATTCATAATATTATCACATCTAGAAAAATCCAGTGAACGGACAAATTTGATTTTTATTAAATAATTTTATCCTGAAATCTGAGACAATATATGCCAAGAAAAATCGTATATTATTACTTTTTAGGTTTTTCTAATATATCTAACAGCTTTAGAACCTATTTTAAACAGTTTAGGTGAAACCCAATAAATACCCGCCAAACGTGATAACATGTAACACCTACAAAAATAGTGTTATTGTTATAAGCCCAGAAAAAAATGGCACTTTTATGTTTCGGTGGTTACTGGTTAGGTCACCTGATCTGACGTTGTAAGGTTCCAGGTTCGATTCCCAGCTGGGCTTCCATTTTCCGTTGGGATAAAATTAACGGAAATGCATTTCAATTCTGTCGATCTTCGGAAATGCATTCAATCATGTTGCATCAATGCATCAATGCATTCAGTCCTGAAATTCAATCATATCGGAAATTCAATAACAAGACACACACTTACACACTTATCTCTAAGAGACTGTCGTATGATAATAAACCCGCCCATTGTGAAACTTTACAATAAAGTGTAGAAACAAACAATTGTCAAGCAAAATTTTGTTACTGTCATTGGCAGCGGATTTGTGCCATTTTTAAATAATAAAATCGATTATATATAAATTAGGCATTGTAAAACTCTTAAATACATTCTACAAATAATAAAAGAATAGCTTCATTATATTACTTAGTCACTATAATGAAATAGCTCTTATATTTGCTGTAAAAAATATCGATTTTGCTTAATGCACACTAAAAATGTCCAAGTTCATCAAGTCTTGATTCATATCACATGGTTCAGTCGGCTGGGTAAGGACTGAAGGTAGCCGGCCTGTATTTACTAAACCAATCAATGAAGTACCAGCTACGCTATTGCGAGAAACCGCAAAGACATTATTTATTTAACCCTCGGCTACCATGTTGTGATAACTTTTCGTCCGAGTCAATTGTTACGTGTTTGTAGAGGACGGCATATCAAGAGCTTAAAGCTTTCTTTCTTATTTATTTTGAGTATTATTGTATTTATCTCGAACTTCGTATCGCGAAGTAAGAAAGTAACTTACAGACACTTTTTTCGAGTCGTATAAAAAACGAACATCATAAATTTTCTTTTCCGTCGCTCTTTGTTCCCGATAACGTCGGTTTACTCGACTGTTTATTGCACCTATTCGACCATAGAGAATCTATGTATTTAAATCGACTGAGCGGATTTTATTTTGTTCCTTATATAAATAACAAAACGTTCGTTGGTTATTGCGCATACATAAAATGTGATACCAGACAAGTGGCGGAAAAATGCTTGTTTCAGATTTTGAGGCATTTTTAACCGACTTCAAAAAAAGAAGGAGGTTATCAATTCGGTTGTATCTCTTTTTTTTAAAGTTTGTTACATCAGAACTCTGCTATTTATGCACCGATTAGGATTTTTTTTATTCAAAAGAATATACCTACAGCTTGGTCTCATTTTCATCAAAATTCTCTTCTGAAGATGGCATCCATGAGAAATTGAGAGAACTCCTTAAATATTAGCATTTGAAATTGAAAATTTACATGTTGGTTCAATTCCGATGGCAATCCATTTATTTTTATATTAAACATGACCTGATTCTACACCCTGGGTTGGCTTCCGATGAGGTCAACAGCACAGACCCCATATTTTGTGTACTCATTCATTTAATATAGCGTATATATAGCGTATATATTACAAATAATGTTTTATCATGACATGGCTGCGCACCCAGGCTTGGCTCCCGACGAAGGAACTATTTAACGGTCAACAGCACAGGCACAAAATTTTATATAAGCATTCAATTAGGACAGCCCATTCTAAGTTTCCCTAAGACAGGACTGCGTCACCCAGGGTTGGCTTCCAACGAGGGAGCTCCTCAACTGTCAACAGCGCATACCTAAAATTTTGTATATAATAGGCATTCAATTATGATAACCCGTTCTAAATATCACCATGACATGGCTGCTGCACTTATAAAAAAATGTGGTCTTTTTTTGTTTCGTTAAAGTTGTGTCTATTATTGATGATATTTTACTCCGTATTAAGAGGCCTATTACAAAATAGCGTATGTATTCTTTTAAAATGAGTTTAAAAAATGAACGCATTTTTTTTTGGATGTAACTATAAAAGATAGGATAAATAAATAAATAAATAAATAAATAACTATTCAACCCTGGGAGAAAACCGCGGCACTGAGCGCTCTTCTCTTGCGCAAGCAAATATATACACAATTTCTAATTGTTTTTTGCAGTGTTTTCTCCTTTCTAATGACAATAATTTATAATATTATGTCGTATTGCTAAAAGAGTGAACTTTAATATAGTATAAGTATTATATAAGAATCTTATTTTATTTCTGAGAAAATTAGAATGATACAGGAAGTTTTTTTTTAAATTTTGTGTAATTGTAAGTAATGTATACCTTGGATATGTGGTCAAAAAACGAAAAAATAAGGCCGCTATGGTCAACAAGAATACATGACGGACATAAAAAAAAATAGTATACGGTTTTCGTTGTAGTGATATTACTGTATTAAGGAGCTCAAAGTTTGCCTTCCGAGCGTTTTACGAATAACGACTTTCGGAAAATGGGCTGAATAAGTAAATAATATTCGTTATATCTAAAATTAAAGGCCGCTATGGTCAACATCAAGAAATGGTCCAGGTAATTCAGTAATTAAAGTTTGTAGAAATCTCTTCATTTCTTGGAATTAGAACGCCAAAAATCCACTTTTCTTGCCTTTCTGGAAAAAATATGTGATAGGGCTCTTAATAATGATTTTCTTATTTCCTAGCTACTTTTTTACTTGACATCGGAAAATGTACATGCTACTTTTGTACAAAAATTATTTTCTTGCTTTATTCTCTCTTATATGTAAACCTTGTTTTAAATAATGTCCAATAAACTTAACTCTCGATGTTTTCTACGTGCTTGAATATTTGTAGTGTGAATTCATTTATGGACTATTATCGATTTTTTAAATTTATTCTGGTTATTGTGCCTGCATGTATTAATCACTGGAGCTTTATTATGTAAGTGGAATTTTTATTTATATATTTTATTCCTCTTGACAACCTTACCATTTTATTAATGACTAAATCAGCAGTTTTCATATTTATAACCAATAAATAATTTATCTTTAATATAACTCCGAATAAATCAGGAGAACTTACCTACAGTACCGCTCAAAAGTATTTGGGCACCAACTTTTTATTCTACTGATTCTTAAAAAGGTAATTAGAAAATTCTGTTCTTAAGAACATTTGAGTACAAGCCCAATGTGCATTTTTATATGTAGCTTATAAATGAACTTTGCTTCAGCGCTTATTACATAGTTATAATCCATATAGCAAAGATATCGTATATTAATAAAAGTTCAGGAATAAAAGGGTCATAACAATTCTGGGAAGACTTTTTTTTAGTTTTTAGTAGGTAGCCCTAATTATATTTTCTTTTTGAAGCTTATTTTGGCGTTGTTAGCCAATATAAACTTTAACCCCTCAAATGTGAGGCGTCCCTTAAGGGATGCCTTGGCAAAATGTATACAAAATGTATATAAATTTATATAAATGTAAATATAAATGTAAATGTGCGCCGCTTTATAGTAATCCGCTCTATAGTAATGCTATAGCTCTATAGTAAACCCCGCTCTATGTAAATGTAAATGTAAATGTAAATATAAATAGGTAATGTAATTATCGCTACCAAAAAAAAACATATATTTTTTTCCCACAATTTTTAAACACAATATTTGTTTAAATCCTGTTTTTCAGCATATTTGAGTACATCTATGAAGTGCTAATAAATTAAATTAGGCATAAATTAAATTAATCAAAATGAAAAGCCAAATAGCGCATAAATTAAATTAGTTTAATCGCCTATCACTCAATAGACCATAATCCATATAATAAAGAATAATAACGAAAGTTCAATTATAAAGGGTATTTTAAAAAGTTGGTTAAGAAATAATTTATTTTATTTTAGGTAACCCTAATTATATTTTCTTATTAAAGTTTATTTAGGCGATCAACGCCTAAGTAAACTTTAATTATAAAATATAATTAACCTACAATAACTAAATAAATTATTCCCAGAATTGTTAACTAACCCTATTATTCCAGAACTTTAATTAATGTCCAATATCTTTGTTATAAGGATTACGGCCTAAGGCGTTTGAACAAATTTGATTCATGAGCGTTTGAATTAATGTGTTTAAAAACAGGATTTTCTAAATATAGTTTATTTAATCAGTACAATAAAAAGTGGGGGCCCAAGTACTTTCGAGCGGTACTGTACATATTTGAATGGATTATTCTATGGGCATGGACATTTTATAAAGATATTTTTTGTTTTAACGACCTTGTACAAAAAACACTGATTTATTATTCCTATTATTCACTATTTACTATTATTTATTATTCCGCAAATAATGTCCATTAAATACCATTTAATTTTAAAAGTGAAATGTTTTGAACAATACCTACCAATGTTAAATTACGTATGTAACTTTTTTTTTACATTTATTTTATCTTTTCCAAAATACATTTTTTAATACCTTTAAGCCTTAGAGATCCTGATTTGGGTTAATGAATAGAGTTTTCTACTAATAGGCTTTTAAGATAAAGTTAGTCTATGAAAACAGACGAAATAATCAAAATTACTATTTATTACCTACAAAATATAGATCAAAAACTTTATTTATATTTCTTTAATATACTGACAATTTTATTCATGAAGGCCATATTAAGTATAAGAATATTAATAAGAATAAATTTATTTCCGAAAGTAATAATCAAAAGGTAATTTACAAAGTCTGCCTAACTAGGCTAAAGCCCGTACCAAGGTAGACTGGACAAGGTTACTTGTAAATTGTGTATTGTGCGCACACTTATAAAAGTATTATTACTGAGAAAAAGAAAAAAAGAAAAAAAATATATAAAATAAATCTAATAACTCTAACAAATAAGTATTATGAATTTCAAGAGTTATTTTAATGATGTCTTATACATAATTCATAATAGAAAAAGTAAAAATAAAAGAAAATAGAAAAAGTAATAAAGAAATCAAATTAAAACCAGTAAAAATATTATTAAAAAAATAATAATAATAAATACAATAAAATTAAAATTGCAATGCCAGTAGATAGAAAATGTATGCATGCATTGCAATGCTAGTAGTAGATAATTGCATAAGTAGATAGAAAAAAAATGAATGAAGAAAAAATTAAAAAAACCAGTAATAAGAAGTAGTAATTAAAATAGTCAGGTTGCTAGTCAATAAATAAGACAGAAAAAAAGATATTAATAATCCTAGAAGCAACAAATAAAAAGAGAAGATTTAGTTGTCAGGCTAAATATGAGGAGGCGTTTAATGGAGACTAACGGCGATGAGCACCTCAATCTCATGTCTTCCAAATTCTAACAGTAACGGAGAAATGTGTTTGTTTGCTTTTTTTTTGTAATTTATTAAAAATCTTTGGCGATATGTATGAAAAATATCTTTGCGCAAACGTTGTCATTGTTTCGGACCCAAGTGCTTATTAGTAGTGGTTCTCCTCATTTGTGTTGTATGTTTAGTGATTTGGTGTAGATGGGAATTTTGTATATAGTTTATGAGGACTTTCGCATATATTTGCCTAATATCCAGCATTTCCAACTCACTATACAGGTCATTTGAAGAGTATCTCCAAGGTTTGTTAGCCATAACCCTAAGTAATGCTTTATGAGCCTTAACAATTGTGTCTAAAGCAGTTCGCGTACATCCTCCCTAGCCCAGAATACCATATGATATTTTGCTTTGTACTAGCCTATAATAAATGTTTTTGCGCATTTTTTTGTTTAGCATAAGTAAGCTATTTTTTAGCAAAATGGTAATATTACTTAGGCCCCATTTAGCGATATGGTATACAGCTGGCTATGTTTTCTGACGGAAAACTAGAGCAGTATCATCAGCGAATAGTAGTGCATTTCCTCCATGCAAAGCCACATTTGTAAGGTTATTAACGTAGACTAGAAAAAGAATTGGCCCTAACCTATTTCCCTGAGGAACTCCATACATAATGTACCTTTCAGAACTCACTGTACCGTTTATTCTGGTGACTTGTGACCTATTCGAGAGGTAGTTGGTAAACCATTGCAAGGCCTTCCCACGGATACCACACCTGTCAAGTTTTTTTCAGCAATAAGACATGTCTTGCACAGGTCCAGAAAAACCAACCGGCACTTATCCCCTTAATCGATGCTGGTCACTATTTCTTCAGTTAAGAAAGCAATAGCGTCTTGAGTAGATATACCAGGACGAAAGCCATATTGTGTGGTTGATAGTACATTGAGTTACTGTGACATTTCGTTTTTTTTTAATATACTGTAGCAGCCCAAGATGATGATAGAGAATGCAATAATGCAATGCACAAACCAAACAATTTTGTAATCGCATCGGGTGCTCCGCAGTCCCTTTGCCCTCCGCAGTTGGACACTCTGCCCAGAAACAGTCGTCATAATTCCTCCGCTGAGATCGCCTGCGCGCATGTGCAACGACTGCACCTTACTTGTAATGCTTGGCGCGTTTTATACTGTGTACAAATGATTACAATAAATTCAATTTTTGATCAAAGTGTTGACTTTTTTCACTTGGAACAATGGACAGTTATGGAGTCAGAACACATACAGACATCGAGTTGTGATTTATTTGGGGCCCATTCGTTCGTCTCATCAACAGCCGCATCAATCCTCATTTGGTGCAGCCAACTGCCCTTAAAATAAATGGTAGTATTTTTTTATAATTGTTAAAGGTCTATTGTGAAATTTCTAATAATAAATATTAGTAGAAAAAAAAATGCAAGAAAATACATGCAGTAATTCAAAAAGTCACTCGGGGTCTGGGTCAGATAGATCACGGAAAGCTTTCTACAAGCTTTTATTTACCTTGCAATGTTTGTTAGTTTGTTTAGGTCCAATCTTGCAAGCTAAATTCAAACCACTTCCTCTTATCCTATGAAGTTGAAATTTTATATTTGGTTCAGTTCCGATGACAATGCATTTTAACGGTGAGCATGACCTGATTCTACACCCAGGATCGGCTCCCGACGAGGATACTCTTCCCCGCTCAATATCAAAGTCACACAATTGTGTATACGTATTCAATTATTGTAGTCTGTTCTAAATTTTACCATGACATGGCTACTGCAGCCAGGGTTGCCTCCCGAAAAGGGGACTCCTCAACGGTCAACAACACAGAAACGAAATTTTGTATACGCATTCAATTATGATAGCCCGTTCTAAGTTTCACCGCGATAGAGCTCCTGCACCAAGGGTTGGCTTCTAACAACGGGACTCCTCAACGGTCAATAGCACAAACACGAAATTCTATATAGCATTCAATCATGACAGCTCGTTCTAAGTTCCACTATGACATTGCACTGACACTATGATGCTGCACCTAGGGTTGGCTCGGAACACATTTAAATAAAAGCTTTTATTTTTTATATGTTTTTACTGTCGACTTATCAACATTTTATAGCTAAAGTTGTTTTTGAAGTAGATTTTTTTTGTCAGCTAATAAGGTGGGAAATTATAAAAAATACTGAATAAATAGGATAGCGTAACCGTTATAACGAAAAAATCGACCATTTTCGAAAAAAGCATGATATAATGTAAACAATGATGTTTTTATTTTATTACTATCAAGTTTTTTATTACTGTAGGCTTGCTTGAAACTCCTATTACTAAAGATTATAATAAAATGTTTTTATGATATACATGCAGAAATTCAAAAGTGGTCTCGTTGTCTTAGTCAGATAGATGACGAATGCGCCGTGTAAAAAGTACTTTTTAACCATTCATCGCTAAAGGTAAGTTTATGATAGAACATTGTTTTTAGTCAAGTAGCTTATAAGGTGATTAATAATAAATGTTACTGAAATCATAAGGTTTTAAGAAATGTTTTATCATAAGGAAATCATAAGGTTTCAGTCTATGTTTTAAGAAAATCGTCGTTTTTTGGAAATATAACAAAAAAAGTCTGTTTTTTTTTGTTAATATAATAGCTTTTTATTTATTATCTTTGATGTAAATTGTAAAGTCAAATACCTGTTATTAAAGATGTAAATAGTGCATTTTTGAACCATTCATAGCTAAAGTTAGACTTAAGACAGAACGCTGTTTTTTGTGTCAGATAGCTAATATAAAGTGAGGAATTATAAATAACGTTGAAAACATACGGTAATAATTTTGAGTATATTGACGTTTATTGCACAAAAAAAAAACAAAAAAAAACTTTTTTTTAAAGATACTATCATTTTTTTAATGTGATGTGACACACCTGTTACTAAAGATTACAAAAAATCTTATTTCAATGAAATACTTTCACTTTTTATCTCATGGAAAAAAAACTAAAAAAAAATTTCAAGGAAATCAAAAGTTTCTAAATTTCTTTAGCACGGAAGAGTAATATTAAAGAAATCTTTTAAAATTACAATAATTTTCATATAAGTGTTTAATGTTTTCTGTCCATGAAATGAGGTTTTGTTTCATCCAATTTTATTAAGGTAATTGATGGACGGGCATACAAAAACTATTTACGACCGAAATCGAAGTTGAAGGCAAACTTAACAAGAGTTACCCGATCAAATTAATTACACACACACCAAAATGGAAATATCCTCGGATATTCATAGAAATCGGAATCCGGGATCCGGAACAGGGATAGCGAAATAGAACCTAGGACAGGTTCTATTTTGCTATCCCTAAACCTAGCACAGGTTCTATTGTAATCGCTGTAGCCTCCGCCCATTTTTGCCATAGAAACGCGGGCAGTACACGAAGTCGCCATAGTACAAAACGGAGATGATCAGAGAGTTTACAGCGAGGATTCTGGTCCGGACGCCGGGTAGTGCCGTAGTATGTACAGCAGCAGTGTGCAAAAATCGCAAACAATTTCGGAAAATACGCTTACGCAAAACTCCTAATTGTTCGATGAATAACTACATCGCAACTAAAACTCTAACAAGTAAATAGATAAAATAAAAAAAATAAAAAAAACTACTGCCGTTACAGGATGTGAACTATTAGTTTTGTAATTATTTTTAATATGGTTTTTTTCTATGAAATATTTGTGGTTTATATACATATTTATTCATATATATAAATGTATGTTTTCGGAATATACTCAATCAGACCTATCATTTGACAATAAACACGATATATTTATGTTAATTTATTGACATTTGGACATTTAGACATGTATTTTGATATTTCTAGGGTAGCAGTTTGGCTACCCTATGGCACTCGAGATGACATAACGATTCTAACAATGCAACACACTTTTAAATCGATTCAAGCGTTTAGAAGTTATGGTGGAAAAAAGACAGGGTTGCATCATTAATACATACCGGTTTTTTTCGAGTACAATTGCGTAGTTTTAAAATTTTCCAAAATGTTGGACTGGAATAAATTCGTAAGAACTAATCGGGTAATTAAAAATTGGTAATATTTTGTGGAGTGTAATAAATAAACACTTTGTATATATTTTTTTGCTAAATTTGTATCCCAAATATTTCTCTTTATTACTAGGCCTGCAGGATCTATTCCTGACGACCGCGAAGAGGAAGAACGAAAAAAACTAAACTGTCAAATGATTTATGTCAACACGCACCGCGTAACACGGCGATTTATATTAATGACGCTGCTTTCACCTTATATGAAAGCATGGGGCGCGGCACGTACTTTATGACACTTGAAAGAACAAAACGATTCTAACAATACGACTCACTTTTAAATCAGGTCAACCGTTTAGAAGTTATAATGAAATAAAGACACGGAAAACATACATAGATAAATCCTAAAAACATAACACACTTTTTTTTGCCAGTCTTGTAAAACGTACTCCGAATGAGTATGCTTGCCTCCACGCCTTCCATTCACACCCTTTCTGGATACATTAACGTTATATCCATTGCTTTCCATAAACGGCGCCGTACCTACTTGCAGAAAACCCATAAGTATCCAGCTGTCCTCCCTGCCATAGATAAGTAACACCTTTCTTCTGATTCTGGGGCGACCTCAATTTCTCACCGCAAAATTTATTGTATACGTACTTTGATAGGAAAAGGTTACTGTAAAAAGGGGACCCACCCAAGGCGCACCGCGCCGCTACCGGAAAGCTATTTCGTTTTTTTTTATGACCATTCGGGCAACGGCACAGATTAATCATAGGGTTGAGTGTAGTAATCGAGCAGATACAACGCGAACAGGAATACAACCAATCTAATATCGTCTCATATTTCGCGATTAGATGCGCGAATTATAGGGACGCACTCTGCGTTTATATACATTTCATAAATTCAACTATTGGAAAGTAATTATAGATGAAAATCATCCGGGACACGTATTTCCGTTTGCGTGTTTAATAGAAGGCAATACTGTCTCGAAAGGCGCACGGGTTTGATATGTTAACTCCCTTTCCAAAGTCGTGCTCATGTGAAGGCGCGAATCCTCTAATCGCGCACAGGTTTGAAACCGAAATTTTCTTCAAATACGTGTTGAATTCAAGACGATAAATCATTTGTTTTCCAATCGCGAATGACGCATGAAGTTCACGCACAAACTTCAAGACTCGTGTCTCCAGTTTGAAATTAGTGTAATATTTGGAGGTTATGTTTATAGACTATGTTTTTGATTAACGATTACAACCATACTTATTGGTATTGTGGATAATTTTGAAGTCGTAAAATATTATGTAGACGATGATAATTACCAATGTAAAATTCGATGGTGTTTATCATGTGAAGGCATACATATATATTAGAATGTAGTATTTATTCATATATTTGTATATATTATTTTATTTTATTTTCCACTTAAATTTATTGAATATAATGTAAGATTTACTTTATTTTAGTCCTTAATTGCAAACATATTTTTTTCTACTTTAAATTTTACTTTAATTTGTGTAAACATCACATTTGTTAGATTTATAAATATTTGAAAATTTATCACCTTCGTCAGTTCGCGAGTTACAAAAATACAGTTGGTATAACACAGCACAGCCAGAGACAGACCTTCTAGGTCTAGTTGGTTGTGCGATTTCGCCTCATTCGGATATGCTAGCATATTTATATGCATAGAGGTATGTTTTTAGCTATAATAATGTTTGTTCTTAATTATTCCTCATGTACAACAGTATGCATGTCCTTGTATTTTTTTTCTTGTACGTTAGAAATAAATAAATAAATAAATACCTACTTTTATTTATTGCATAAAATATTGATGATAATGAGCATTCTGCCAAAAAACATTGATTTTATAAAACTACATTATTATTAACGTAGGAACATTGATTGCCTTACATTACCATACTCTTACATCTTTAACTGTATATTTTGTTGTCCTAATAAAAAAATAAAAACTTTGAGTTTTCTTGTCTATTCATCTAACACCTCTTATAAAATACCCTCAAACAAACATGGATTCTGTGCAAATACTGCCTCCTATTAAACAATAAAATAAATAAGCCTATTAGGGTGCATGCCCTTTGCAAAACCGTGCGCGATTGGAGGACTCGTGCCTTCATTTGAGCACGACTTTGTAAAGGGAGTTAACGTATCAAACCCGCACGCGTTTCGAGGCAGTACAGCCTTCCATTGAACACGCATCCGGGACGATTTCGAAATGATTGTATTATTATTATTATTATTTCACACTTTGTGACATATTGCTTTTGAATTAGACAGTCATTATTCCTATTCCATATACATAGATTTTTTTTTCTTTAACATTAACACAATATTTTATATCTTTGTAATTAAACTGAATATTCAACATTAGGTTATTTTTTCGCGTATACTAAATAGCATCGCATTCAAATGTCCCTCCCTCCCCTGTGTAATTTCTGGATTAAAATTCTTCAATATCTATCACAGAATAGATAAAGTTTACAGGAAAATGAAGTCTGTGACTATTATAAGTTTTGAGAAGGAGCGATTCTTTAAGTAGAAATATTTAAAGAAAACTATGGATCAATGGAAGATATTTTTTAAAAATACTACAAATGATTAGACATATATTAATTGAATCTATTCATCTATGTATTTATCAATTCATATATATTATCCATATATTAACTGTAAAAAACGAAACTTGTTGTAACACATTCCAAAGCAATTTTCAAAATATAAACAGTTTAAACAAAATTTTATCTCTGATAGGCACCGCGACCAGATAACAACAGCGCACCCAAAGAGAATATTTTCAACTGTTTACCGAAATATAATTCTACGTGACCGAAAATTTGACGAAAAAATCAGTGGAGTTTGCTTTGGAGATTTCTCTATGAAACGACTGAAAATAGCCAAAATCAGTCCCCAAAATTAACTGCCGTTTCATCGACTTTTTAGAAACTTTAATAACCGTTACACTTAAAAAACATTCAATTCTATTTTTTAAAACAAATACGGAAAAACGAAATAAAAGATTTTGGTTACTGGTACCAATTTTCGACACAAGAGAGCGATATCGTCGAGATTATGCTTATAAAGAAATTAATATAAACTAATATTAATATCAATTGACTGCTATAGATCATTTTCTTGTATATATGTTTCTGGCAATGAGGGCTGTTCCTGTTGGTGACCGTGGGAAAACAAACGTTTTACCTTATTTTTATTTCGTGATTATACATAAACGATACCGTAAACAATAACACATCTAAACAAGAACATATCTAATCTGGTAGATACACGGTATCATATACTTTCCCAAATTCTGTCTTTATGAACATCGATATATGATTTCCTAGATGGGTCTTTCGCGCTTGAAAATGACCTTTTCAAAACCACTACTGAAAGCCGGCCAGTAGTAGTTTGGTTGTAGTCCGCTGGCAGACAGCCGACCGTTTCCGGTGTGAGAAATGCCGCGAAGAATATTGGCGCTTTATTCTCTCGCATACTTTTCAATTTATTGCTCTCTCTGTCACACGATTTACGAGCAAAGGGTATGTGGAGCCAACTTATTTGTATCTGAGGGCATATCTAGCTAATATATCGATGCCTATGAAGCGACAAAAAATGCGTCCCTTTTTTATTTACCATAAGCGTAATATTTTTTATGGTATTTAATTTTAAAACTTTTTGTTTCTTGTCTTCGATTTAACTGATTCTTTATCGGGCATAATAATCGCGATTTTTGGGTACGATTTATATCTTTTTCCTTTTATATCCATCATTTTTTAAATTGTATTTTTAAAATCGTAAGCCACTAAATATATTAGGGAATGACTTGCACCAAAATTACAAGCGTTTTCCTCAAAATTCTAAGACATTTTTGTTTTCCATTCCAGCAATATTATTAACAGAGTAACTTGAGAATTATCCAATTTTCAAATCATAACAGCTTTAAGTAAAATCTGCTGAATATGTCGGATAGTATGGTAAGCCAGAGTTGCGGGCAATGTCCTTAGAATTCTAAGTAGCATTTTTTAATACGTTTATATAACGTAACGGACGAATATATAACGTAACGTAACGGACTTACGATTTTTTTAAATTGTGAAAATGCCGTTATTTTGAAAAAAAATGGGGATAACTCTAATCAGCGTTTGAAATCTAGGCATATGGATGATCAATTTTTGTGCGTAATTTGGTCTTAATTGGTCTTGTAGTTTCTGAGACACTGTAGGGACACACATCCAAACAAACACACTCACACACATACACACACACTCACACACACATACATTTACAGATTTTTTTTAAATTGCCAGGATCTCAAATTGTGTAGATCCGGTAAAACCTTGAATTCTAAATTTTGATCCTAAACAAGACTTTCCCTTTTTACATACTTTGAGTAACAGGATGCATTTTTTTTAATAAAAAAATCATGAATGATAGTATCCATATAAACTCCCAGATGTCTGGTGTAAGACATCTGGCTTACTTAAACAATCATGTAAGCAAACAAAGCAGACCTCATTTACGCATAATCAAGCGCTGAAAATTAGACAAACAATTATGCAAGCAAGCAAAGAAGATCTAGTTTACGCATAATCAGGGGTTGAAAATTACATAAACAATTATGCAAGAAAGCAAATCAGACCTAGTTTACGAGTAATCAAGGATTGAAAATTATAATAGGTACATAAAAGCAAGCAAACGAAGCAGATCTAGTTTACGCATAATCAAGGATTGAAAATTATAATACATAAAAGCAAGCAAACGAAGCAGGTCTAGTTTACGCATAATCAAGGATTGAAAATTACATAAACAATTATGCAAGCAAGTAAAAGAGAGAGCGAATACAGCGAAATGTTTCATTAGCAAGAATCTTTCCCAATAATTTACAGAAACATTGATGTGCGAGTCAAACTTGTGCTTGACCAATTTCATATTTTAGACGGTATATATTTATTATATCTAAACACTTAAAAACCAGCTGTTATATCTTTTACAGCTTTATCCTAACCTGTGGCATTGGCTTTGATCGAGATTCCTTCTTTTCGCTACGTCGAACACTACTTTATAAGTTGCAATAACAGTAAACAACACTAAGTTTTATTTTATCGCTCTAGAGGGCGCCCGGCAGTGCATGGAACAATCTACCGCAAATCGTGCATAAATATCTTTTCCCAAGCTCTGTACCTATGCATCCTAATATAAAATGTGTATGCCTTTATAACGAATTACAACTCTCAGTTATTCAAATATACTGTAAATAGGCCTAACAAACATTAAAAAAATCAGTATAAATCCCTTTCTACAGGGTGAGTTTTTATTCAGTCACATCCTTATAGTGGGTGAATCAGTACGACGAACTAAGCAATAGAAATGTTTAAGAACGAAGCAATTTCTTTTAATAGAAATGTTTGGAAAAAACATGTTTTTTTTAATTTGTTTTTTTTTAATAGCATAAAAAGCTATGAGCACGTTGCGATATATAGTGGTAGGTAATACACCGCTAATATTATTTATTAGCTATACTTTACCTACCGCTAGTTGGCGCAGCGCGCTCAACGCTTCTCAAACTTTTCTTAGATAGATAAGTTTCACAAATTTGATTAAAAAAAAGATTTTGCAATAATTTATTTGGATTTGTTTCTAATTTTTTTAATCTAAATTTTCTTACTTTGTCGTATTGATTTACCTACTTCAAGGATGTCAATAATTAAAAACTCACCTGTATAATATGCTAATTCGACGATATACGCCGTATTTTAAATATTCCAATAGAAAAAACCATAATATACGACAACAAATGGAAATTAGCAATAAAAATGTAGAGAAAACAAAATAAATTTGAGATTTACACATTTGGATTTTGTTTCTTACGCTTTCTAACGTTTTTATTTTATTTATTAAAAAATATTTTTAAAACTTTGGAACATATTCTTTTAGACAATTTTTGCGAGTTTGGGATCTTTAAAAGTATGTTTTAGGGAAAAATAAATAAACATGTAAAATCCCTGAAAAATGACGACATGGACATACACTTTATATTAGTAATAAATTTAATATCATAATGTTGTTAATTTTTTTAATAAATCTCTGTAAATATACCAAATTCGTCTATATTTGTCTGCTAAGATCCGTGTAATTAAAAGTGGATCTACTCGTATCGTTTAAAAATCCATCGACCCTCGCACTTCTCAATGTCTATTTATTAGTTGCGTTTTATTCAGATAGCGTAAAAATTGTTTTTAAACGTTTCGATCCTATCTATGTATGTGTACACCCTATATAGGCGACTAAATTCAAGTACAATTTTTAAGAAAGACACGACGTGGCTACGAGTGTGCTCCGTTCGTATAGGATAGGCTGTTACGAAAGACGGACAAGAAGTTTCTTCGAACATTTGCCCCCCTTAATTTGTATGTAAGAGGAAACGCGGTGGTGAAGTTAGGTTCTTCAATCAGAACAACTTAGCATTTAGCATAGTGGACTTAGATAATAGCGTCAACCTCAAGCAGATATGGGTAAAATGGGTATGTATCAAACTTCGAACTCCGATGCCACAAACTTCACTCGGTAAATTCGTTTTGTCTTGTTTATAGTCTATACCAATATTATATTGTATTTTTGCACTCCTTACTCTGGTTTATCTTATAAACTAGACGTAGAATCTAAGTATAATCAAATTTGGCGTGTTTGTGATTTTATCCGATATAGCCGCAATTATATTAGGGCCACGCCGCGTGTTGCAACGCTGTCCCACCCAACGGGCAGGTGATTATACTACAGTGTCGTATCGCCGCGCGTGGTGACGAATTTTCGTGTCAGTTCAGTGGTGGCCGTCGTCGTCCGCACTTGTCTACAATATTTTCGTCCGACTCTAGCGGATACGGATGCCAAGGAAAATATTGCCTAGGTACTTACTTATGTTAAACCTACTCAAGAAGAAAATAAAGAAGAGGAAATATTGGGTGCATCCAATAAAACAGTAAGAGGAACTCGAAGTGAATAGAATGTATTGGTAAATAAACTAGAAAGCAACGAAACTAGATTTCACCAATATTTCAGATGGACAAAAACACAATTCGACTACATACATCTTTTATTGAAAATTATATTAAAATAAATACGTAGGTATGCACACTGAAATACGTATTACGCAGGTATGTGTCTGCTCACTTACTCAGCCACGCGCGCAAATGCGAGTGCCCACGGCTGATTATACTAGCGAGAAGCGAGCCAACGCGTAGCTTCCGCCACCACCGATCCCACGCCGATCGAAATCGAGTGATGGGCGTGGCGTCAACTCGTGCGGCGACACGCAGGCCATGTCTAATATAATCATTTTTATACTAAATATATGAAACCAAATTCAATCCCACGCGTTGCAACACGCGGCGTGGCCCTAATATAATTGCGGCTTTAATCTTGTCAGGTGATATTTCGGTTTCAATTTCTGCTACAATCTGTATATTGCATTTTTCTCTGCAAATTAAAACAATATTATTATTGTGTATGTTCTTTGTTTTCCCATTTTCCATTATACTAAATTTTGCTATATTAATTAGTAATTGTGCGTGGAAATACTATTGTCTAACGCAACGTTAGTCTCGCATCACTT
>OX155958.1:21036981-21110332 GCA_944548615.1 Micropterix aruncella
ATATATATATATATATATATATATATATATATATATATATATATATATATATATATATATATATATATATAAATATTTGATTGTAAATGTGTAAATTATTATTTTTTCAAATTGAAATTATGTTTATCACTAAATAAATGAAATGATAAAATAATGAAAGGGCACTTATCTGGTCTGTGGTGACCAGGAGTGACTCCACGCCTTCTTCTTCTCCTCCCTCAGTGTTTGCTGGTGCTTCCTGCTGTGGCACTAGAACCCGATCAAAATGGCCTCCCACCGTCTCCCACAGCGGCAACACAACAATGCGAGACGAGAATGAATGCTGGTGTCTCGGCAAATCCGGCTTGCCTTGCATGAAATACCAAAAAATTAATTTCGTTTGCTTACCGGGTTGAAGTACTTGCCGAAGACGTGGCAAAACTCAGTTTGCCTCTTTCGTTCTGTATTTCCACTAAACAAATAAACACCCATGTAGTCACGGCCTCTTTATTCAAAAGACAAAGTTCAGATCTCTTAGAATAGGCGAAAAGTTAAGCACATTCGTAAAGTCATTAACCTACTTTTTACGGACTAAAACACTATATTAACACAAAATAATCACCAAAGAAATTTACTGTTCACCAAATAAAGTCAGAGTATATCGCACATACTTCCCACCGCCACTGATCATGAAAAAATACACTCTTCCCTGATCGAATAAAAACACACTCTGCCCGCTCTGCAGCCGAGCATCGCTTTATATTCGCTTCATCCCCTCCAGAGCGCTACCCCTGCCTGCTGTCATCAACTAGATATATCGTCAAAATTTCTTATTATTCTATACTTTAACCCGTTGAGTATGATACGACCAAATCTGGTTCTGAAACAATTATCCGTTGAGTATGATACGACCAGATCTGGTTCCTCGTTTTTTTCACTTCTTTGACGTTCTCATATTTATTCATAATTATCTAATTGTTTTTCAAAATGATATTTTAATATTCTATATTCGAAATTTCAATGCAATCGTTGTGCAGTTGTTCTTTTTATGATTGGTGTAGTAGTTTCGTAGTTATAGTACTTTAAGTCGATGTCGCCGAAAATCCTGCAAAAGAGACAGATGCATCCATGAAAATACCCATTTACTCCAAGGGTTAAACCTTTTATATCTGTTACAAGAATTAAATGTTCTTATGCTATTTTTCTAATGACATTTCTTTATAACTATACATAGTTTTTAATTACTTAAACATATTATAACGTTACTTTTTTATACAATAATGCATGCTTATAATGTTTCTTATAATAAACATAACATCTTATAATAACATATGGTTGTACACTTAAGCTTTATTATATATTTCTAATACTATATTATTTACTAAAATGCGACTCTCATTTTTAAATTGTCAAATTCGGTATTTGCGATGGAATTTTTTCAAGCGCACGTGCGTCCTTTGTTGCCTGGCACCGGGCGCCGTCGGCGCCACTCGTCTGAGTGGTTTCGCTGTTGTTTTTATGATACCTACGCATATTTGTATTTTCGGGTGGAACTTTTTGATTTATGGCTTTGTTTGTGCGTTGTGCACTTTATTGGGGTAAAGCCGAAAGTCGGTATTATAAATGGAATTTCCGAAAGTGGTTTTATTTTTTTTATATTTTGCCTGAACCTAATGCTTTTATTTCCTGCCTTCCGGATGACTGATTTCGGCATGTGTCGCCTTGTCGTCGTTTCTTTGTCTGGTTGCAACATTCCCCTCCTTATAAGAGAAGCTCATCTCTTATTTCTTTTACTTGGAAGCAACCAGAAGTGCTATTTTTATAGCAGGTCTTGTGTAAAGTTTGCCCTGACTTTTCACTGTGACAGTCCTGACTTGTCCGTCCTTTGCTGGGAAAGTTGATACGATCACGCCTCTGAGCCATACATTTCGTGGAAGTTGCGGGTCAACAATGAAGACTACATCGCCCTCTTTGATTGGATCTACTTTTTCGTGCCATTTTTCTCGTTTTACGAGTGTTGGCAAATATTCTTTCACGAAACGCTTCCAAAAGTGCGTGGCCAGCGTTTGAGCTATTCTCCACTGTCGACGTAGGCAAAAATTACTTGGATCTATTGCTCCAATATTGGTGTTGCCAGAAGACGAACCCACTAAAAAGTGGTTTGGTGTCAGGCTTTCTGCGTCTAAACTATCTAATGATACGTGGGTTAAAGGTCTACTGTTTACGGTGTTTTCCGCTTCCGTCATTAGGGTGGCTAGCGTTTCCTCACGTGGTGCTCTCTCTTTCAAAGTGGCGTATAAAGCTTTCTTTACGGACTGAACTAGTCGTTCCCATGCCCCTCCTTTGTGTGCAGAAGCAGGCGAAATGAAATGCCAGTTTATGTTTCGCATTGCACTCTGTGTAGCTATTTCATCAGTGTCCAGTTCAGTGAGCGCTCTTTTTAACTCGTTGTTAGTACCGTGCATACTTGTGCCGTTGTCAGAATACATGTTTGTCGGTACCCCCCTCCTTGCTATCATCCGTTTCAGCGCCATCATTGTCGCGTCAGTAGATAGTGAATGGGTTATTTCTAAATGAACCGCTCTCGTGTTTAAGCACGTAAAAAGAGCTCCATATCTCTTTTCTCGCCGTCTTCCTATCGTGACCTCTAAGGGACCAAAAAAATCAAGAGCTGCATTGGTGAATGCCCTTAAATGGTGTTCCAACCTTATGCCGGGTAATTCGGCCATCTGTGGTGGAAGGGGTAACGCCCTTTGCACCCTGCAGTACTGGCATTCAAATGCAATCTTTCTTACGGCGCCCCGTAAACGTAACACCCAGAAACGCTGTCTAACTTCATTGCATACGTATTCGCGTCCTTGGTGTCCCGCTCTCTCATGTTCATGCTGTAGGAGTAGTCTGGTGTACGCATGTTTTGAATCAAGTATTGCTGGATTTTTTGTTTCTGGAGATATACCTTTGACAGCACTTATCCTGCCTCCGACTCGTAATATGTTTTTTGGGTCAATATAGGCATTTAATTTACTCAGGTGACTATTTTTTAGCACGCATTTTAACTTGTCATTTTTTAGTGACTCGATTTCATGCCCAAAACTTTCCCTTTGGGCCTGTGTTATCCAGTAGTTTTCTGCCCTCTTTAATTCGGCTACGGATAAGGTTTTTTCATTATTTCCTTGTTTTATGCATTTATCGATAAACCGATATATCCATGCAGTGCTTCGTATCAACCGTGTCCATTTTGAAAACCGCTCGATTTCAATCAGCCGTGTTCCTTCTTCTCCTTTCTGAATGGTACAAATTGTCTTTTTCAATTCTTCGTCTCCTTCATGCGGTATGGATGTGTCCCTTTCTTGCGGCCACCGACTTTCGTCTAAACTAAGGAATTGTGGGCCGCTTAACCATCGGTCCCATGGGTTCATAGCATAATGTGTGACATCCCGTGTCGCGTCATCCGCCGGATTGTCACTCGATGGCACCCATTTCCAGATCGCTCCGTCGGTGATTTCATCAATCTCGCCTAGACGGTGCGCGACGAAAATGTGATACCTTCTCGGATCTGACTTGATCCAATGTAAAACAGTTTTTGAGTCTGACCATATGTAGGTTTTTTCAAACTTCCAGTCATGTTGGTCTTTTACTAACTTTGTTAACCTACTAGCTAGTGTCGCTGCCTGGAGTTCCATTCTTGGCAGAGAAAGTGGTTTCAACGGACTCACCTTAGTCTTTCCGGCCAGAAACGACGTGCATACGCGTCCATCTTCTGTCCTATAACGTGCATACGCAACGGCAGCATAAGCCTGCGAACTGGCATCTCCGAAGACATGCAAGTCTACCGTACTTGCCTTACGCCCATGACTTTGATAACTACGGGGTATTGCTACAGTTTTAACTTTTTGTAATTCCGTTAACCATACTTTCCACTTTTCTGTTGGTGAATCGCCAATCTTTTCATCCCAACCTGTCTTTTCCCTCCAAATTTCTTGCAATATGATTTTCGCTTTTACTGTCAACGTACTGATCATACCTAACGGGTCGAAAATTGACATAACGACACGTAACGTTTCGCGCTTCGTTGGTCGTATGTCTCCGGTTATTAATCCTGTTGGAATCTTATTGAAATTCGTATCGAATGAAAGCAGATCGGTATTTGGATTCCAATTCAAACCTAATATTCGTTCATTTTTTATTTCTTCGGGGTTCGTCCAATTTACTTTCGAGTTGGAAATTATTTCCGTGTGTAACTCAGCCAATGCTTCTTTATGGCTACACGCCCAATTTACGAGCTCAAACCCGCCCTGTTTATGCACAAATAAAACGTCTTTGATTAGAGCTGCTGCCGTTTTCACGTCATCAGTACTATCAAGATAGTCGTCGCAGTAATGACGTTGCTGAATTGCCTCAACGGCTTGTGGGTATGTTTCGACAAACCGATTTGCATTTTTGTTTTTTACAAAATTCGCTGACGTTGGCGATGATGCTGAGCCAAATAAAACTACTCTGATAAGGTATTCGTCGGGCTTGTCATTCGTCCTCATGTTTCGCCATAGAAATCTTTGGCTATGTTGATCGGCCTCTCTCATATTTATTCGTAAGAACATCTCACGTATATCAGATGTAAAGCCTACGAGCCCCTGTCTGAATTTAAATAGTACACCTACTAGCGGGTTTAAAAGATCAGGTCCCGTTAAAAGGTGATCATTTAAACTGGTTCCGCGCGCTTTCGCGGCACAATCAAACACTAATCTTATCTTACCCGGTTTATTCGCGTTTATTACAGCAAAGTGTGGAAGATAAAATGTTCGATTACCCTGTGTTTGCGTCTCTTCGGACGTTAGTTTGCGCGCGTATCCCTTTTGGAGGAATTCCTCTATTTTAGATTCATACTGCGCTGCCAAATCTTTGTTCTGCTTACGTCGATTTTCTATATTTATTAATCGTTTTAATGCCATCTCCCTACTAGGGGGTAAGATGACATCGTCCGTACGCCATAATAGACCTGTCGTCCATCTTCCGTGATCGTACGTTGTGGTGGTATCGAGCAGCATTTCGGCTCGCTTGTTTTTGTTTTTATTGTGCTCTCTTATGGCGGTACCTAAACTCTCAACCTGAAAATAACCGCGAACGAGCTCGTGTAGCTCCCGATCGTGGTCTTCTTGTCGGATGTGGTTAACCTGGTCGTCATTTTGGGCTCCACCTACATTTCCCGCCAGTGTCCAACCTAAACGTGACGCCACTGCTGTTGGTGCGTCAGGTGCTCCTGCTCTTATTGTACGCGGGATAATTAAACTCCAATGGTCTATTCCAATCAGCATCTTCGGATTTCCCTGAATACTGCAGAGTGGTATATCCTTCAGATGTGACCATTTTTCTTTCATCTTTTTTGCGTTCATCGCCTGGCATGGCAAATCTAAGGTATCTATAGTTCTCACTCCTTGCATAGGAAAATATGCCCCTCCTTGTATAGGCCGTATTTCCATGGAGATCCTACGTGCGGGCCCGGTACTGCCTCGCATACCCGTCGCGCCTACTAAATTTAAATTCGTTATTGGACCGTCCGCTCCGATTTCATTGGCGATCTGGTTTTCAATAAGGCTCACCGTAGAGCCTTCATCGAAAAGTGCCAGAATGGTTTTGGTACCTATTGGCCCTTTCACTTGTACCGGCGCGACTCTGAGTAAAAACTTTGCCGTGTCCATCCAAGTACTGGTCACTGTGGATGTTGTACCTTGCTCTGATTCCTTATTGGTTTCCTCTACATCTGTGGGATTTCTATCTTGATGAAGAAGCGTATTATGTGGCCTCCTACAATTGGCTACACCGCAATTCTTCTTCTTCCTACAATCGCTAAATCTATGGCCTCGTTTTAAACAGCTAAAACATATTTTATTTCCTTTAACCCATTCCCAACGTGCATCTACGCTCATCGCGAGAAATATACGGCATTCGGAAGTCGAATGATTTGTCTTCCCACAACGTAAGCATTCGGATCCTACTTCTTTATTCATCGTCGCGTTAATGGACCTTTTCGCGGCATAATTTTGACTTTCACGTGGTCGGTTAGGTGGATTTACGTGACTACGTTTGTAATCACGTGAATTCACGTGACTACGATTGTAAGCACGTAGATTTGCGTTCGGCGGCGTGTTTTCGCGAGAATTTACATTTTGAGGCATATTTCCCCGCGTCGGCATATTGCGAGGATCGGCTACAGGTTCCTCGTGACATGCAGCGTCTACTATTTTTTCTAACCAATCTCCGAAATCGCCGAGCGTCGGATGGTCACCATAGCCTGCAGCGTACCACTGCAGTCTCAAGTGCTGCGGCAACTTCCCTACCAGTTCTTTCAACAGTTGTGGGTTCATTAAATACGCCGTGTGACCCATATTTCGAATTGAATAAATAACATTACATACGATAGTACCGAATTCAACAATTTTACTAAGAGAGTCGCTTACCCCTATCGCTGGCGCGTTCTCAGCTTCTCTTATCAGCTCCTCGATCCTGGCTGTAGGTCGGCCATATCGACGATCGAAGGCTCTCATGATGTCTGGCACGTTCTTTGGGTCCAAAAGCATCGCCCTTACGACGTCCCTCGCTGGCCCTGTGACGCTCTGCTGAAGCCGGATCAGGTTGTCTGCGTTCGAAAATCCACATGTTTCCGTTCCTTGATAGAATAATGAGCGGAAAATCAAGTATTCGCTCGGGCAACCGTTGAACCTCAGGAGATCTTTTAGTAGATTCGCTCGTGCGGTGAATAACAGGTGATCTACTGCGATATTTGATGACGTAGCTTTCTCCGCCGCCGGCTGGTATGCGGTAATCGGTTTTTTATTTTCCGCTATTGTTGAATTTTCGATTTGCGGCTTATTTTCTCGTGACGCTGCGTCGATGTTGATTTCGCGTTCGATCTTGCTTGTTGTTTTCGAAGAATCTATTATTGTTTGATGTTTCTTTAGCCAGTCGTTCGTTCGCCGTGTTGAATGTCTTGATGACACTTGACTTTCACACACGCTTTCTCCGTCGTCAAGCGAATCTTCCGCCCCCGCTTCTAACATCAATTTGTGGATAGCCAGCTTCTCTTCCAATAACTGGAGCGCAATTTCCACCTCGGCGTCTGTTTCCGCCTTTGCTTTTTTGGCCTCGGCTTCGGCCTTTCGAGTTTCGGCTTCGGCGTTTGCGGCTGCGATTTTCTTTTTAAGCCGCGCTCTTTCCTCGGCCGCCTCCATATCTGCTTGTAATATTTGCAGTGCTATGGCGTTTGCGGTCGTAGATCTGCCCGATCTGCTAGATCTGTGACTTATTATAGACCTTGCTTTCGTTGAGTGCTTTACTTTGGTGTTGCCATCTACGGAAATGATTTTTGGCTCTCTGACGTCTTCTTTTTCTGCTGCTGCCGTCGGCTCTAACAATCGTATGCTTGGGTCGGAGGTTTTCACAGTATCCGTCGAATCGTCGTCGCCGTCTTTATCTTCCGTTGGTGGTTCCGTCGAGTATGGTGACTTCTCAGCTCTTCGCTCCTGGCGTCGAGCCGCTGTCCTGCCTTTTTGTTGTCTACTTACTCGGCTCTCTGGTTCAATATTTAGTGTGTTTTTTCCCGCTATTCTAGCACTTCTTTTTGGTGTCGGAATTATGATTTCGCCCGTGTCTGTTTTCGCGGACGTGCTTGGTTTTTCGTCGCCGTTTGCCATGGTATTTTATTTGTTTTATCTGCTTTCTGGAATATCGTCGGTTCAGCAGTTCTCTGACTGTCACTGATCCAACGCTCGGAGGACCAACAAATGTCTCGGCAAATCCGGCTTGCCTTGCATGAAATACCAAAAAATTAATTTCGTTTGCTTACCGGGTTGAAGTACTTGCCGAAGACGTGGCAAAACTCAGTTTGCCTCTTTCGTTCTGTATTTCCACTAAACAAATAAACACCCATGTAGTCACGGCCTCTTTATTCAAAAGACAAAGTTCAGATCTCTTAGAATAGGCGAAAAGTTAAGCACATTCGTAAAGTCATTAACCTACTTTTTACGGACTAAAACACTATATTAACACAAAATAATCACCAAAGAAATTTACTGTTCACCAAATAAAGTCAGAGTATATCGCACATACTTCCCACCGCCACTGATCATGAAAAAATACACTCTTCCCTGATCGAATAAAAACACACTCTGCCCGCTCTGCAGCCGAGCATCGCTTTATATTCGCTTCATCCCCTCCAGAGCGCTACCCCTGCCTGCTGTCATCAACTAGATATATCGTCAAAATTTCTTATTATTCTATACTTTAAACCTTTTATATCTGTTACAAGAATTAAATGTTCTTATGCTATTTTTCTAATGACATTTCTTAATAACTATACATAGTTTTTAATTACTTAAACATATTATAACGTTACTTTTTTATACAATAATGCATGCTTATAATGTTTCTTATAATAAACATAACATCTTATAATAACATATGGTTGTACACTTAAGCTTTATTATATATTTCTAATACTATATTATTTACTAAAATGCGACTCTCATTTTTAAATTGTCAAATTCGGTATTTGCGATGGAATTTTTTCAAGCGCACGTGCGTCCTTTGTTGCCTGGCACCGGGCGCCGTCGGCGCCACTCGTCTGAGTGGTTTCGCTGTTGTTTTTATGATACCTACGCATATTTGTATTTTCGGGTGGAACTTTTTGATTTATGGCTTTGTTTGTGCGTTGTGCACTTTATTGGGGTAAAGCCGAAAGTCGGTATTATAAATGGAATTTCCGAAAGTGGTTTTATTTTTTTTATATTTTGCCTGAACCTAATGCTTTTATTTCCTGCCTTCCGGATGACTGATTTCGGCATGTGTCGCCTTGTCGTCGTTTCTTTGTCTGGTTGCAACAGCTGGAAAAGTTTTGTTTTGGAAAAGAAAAAAAAATGCTGAGTTTGTCTTAACGTGTAATGCTTTCTCCTTTGAAGATGAATTTTATCTTCAAATTAAAGGGACTGCTATGGGCACGCGAATGGCACCTTCGTATGCCAACCTTTTCATGGGATTATTCGAGCAAAATTTTCTTCAAACGCAAAATTTAAAACCCATATTATGGTATAGATTTATTGACGACATAGTAATGATTTGGCCACACGGACAAACTACTCTAACAACCTTTCTTGACGACCTAAATAATTTTGGCCCTTTGAATTTCACTCATACCATTTCTAAATCACAAATTACTTTCTTAGATGTTGATTTAACAATTTCCGAAGGTAAAATTAAAACCGCGATTCATATAAAACCTACAAATAAAGAACAGTATTTACACTTTGATAGCTGTCATCCATTTCACACCAAGAGATCCATTCCCTATTCAATGTCCATTCGCGGACACCGTTTAGTTAACAACAAAGAAAATTTAGATAAATATCTCAATAATCTAAAGCAATCTCTTCTTGAAAGAAAATACCCCGCTCCTCTATTGGATAAACATATTCTAAACTCTGAAGTAAAATATATACCAAAACCTAAAATTTCTTCAAATAAAAATAATAATAATAATAAAATCTTTCTTAGCACCCCTTATTTTCCTGGTGCTGAGAAACTGCGAGATATATTATCTGATTTATTCCCCATCATTTCTAATGATGCATCCACTAAGGATCTCTTAGATTCACCGCCAATTTTATCTTTCCGCAGACCACCTAATATTAGATCAATATTAAACAAAACAAAAAATAATCAAAATTTCTCTATTGGTAATAATACTTTTGGGCTTCAACCTTGTGGTCGTCCACGTTGTAAAACTTGTCCTCTGTTAGATCTAAGTCCTTTTTTTACCAGTCCAAATACTACTAATAGTTACAGGGTTCCCTTTCATTGCAGTTGTATTTCAAAAAATATAGTATATCAACTTCTGTGCAGGACTTGTGATGCCTTTTATATCGGTGAAACAACAACACCACTTAATATTAGACTAAATAATCATAGGGCTAGTGTAGGAAATGAAAGCCAACTCCCAATATCTTTGCATGCCAGGGGGCATAATTTATCTTTTGATCAATGTTTTAAAGTTAAAATAATAAAATGCCTTGGGGATAATGCAAAAGAAAGGGGCGTCAAATCTTGGGAATTGGCTTATATTTATATTTTAGGCGCTTGCAAAGGTTCCGGTCTCAATAGGCAAAATTAATAAGGTTTATCATATTATCATAATCATCAAATGCTTTTTCTTTTAATTTATAATCATTCATTTTAAAATAACGTTTTGCACGGTTGGTTATGGTACCTTAACTAAATCGTGTAAAATATTATTAATCCATTTCTTTTTGTTCGATTCCTTGAATTTAAATTTTCAACGAATTGTTCGATTTCAGAAATGTCACATATCTTGACGACGGCTGAGCCGAAATATTGATATACATTTTATAACAATCATTAATATTTAAGAAACACAATCGCCTATTATTTTCCAGCATTCATTCTCGTCTCGCATTGTTGTGTTGCCGCTGTGGGAGACGGTGGGAGGCCATTTTGATCGGGTTCTAGTGCCACAGCAGGAAGCACCAGCAAACACTGAGGGAGGAGAAGAAGAAGGCGTGGAGTCACTCCTGGTCACCACAGACCAGATAAGTGCCCTTTCATTATTTTATCATTTCATTTATTTAGTGATAAACATAATTTCAATTTGAATATATATATATATATATATATATATATATATTATATATATATATATATATATATATATATATATATATATATATATATATATTATATATATATATATATATATATATATATATATATATATATATATATATTGTAACGCTCTCCGCGTTTTCCCGCTGATTTTATTCCATTTTCCCATCCAACTCGAGTTCCACATAGTTCGCGAGCATGTTTACGAGCTGTCATCCGGCGACTTTTCACAATCGAAAGCGGCGCGAGCGCTATTTAATCGTTCGGCGCTCGACTCTATGCCGAGCGTACACGAAATCGGCCGAATAAGGACGTCGGAATAGATCGTTGCCAGGCGTAGGAGATTGATGCGATGTTTCGGAAATATTTTCCGAAGGTGTTTATTTTATTTAATCCGAAATTAAATTGGTTTCTTTTTAATGGTTCATTATTGGGATATGGTAGGAATCTTGTTTCATAAATTTTATCCATTTTCATAAGGTGTGCTAGATGGTAAATTGGCCATCTTAAAGGTCGTGGGTTCACCTACTTTTAGGTTTTCGAGGATAGGAAAATGAAGGTTAGAGGTAAGGGGATTCTGATCATTGGGTTAGAAATAAATAAAAATCAGAAATATTCTCTAAATTGTTAAGATTTTTAATCATCCTAAATAAAAAGGCCTAATTTGAATTCAAAATCTCGCGCGCTGAGAAATGGAATTTCCCTTACGGGCCCGCCAAAAATGTAGTATAACTACCAGCCGAAATGGGAATTCGCCCTCATTTTATCGCCAAGCAGCAGAATCTCAAGATCCCAGGGAAGTCCGTAGTAGGATTAGGACGATAGTTTTTTTCCTGGTAAGTGCTCGATGTATTTTACTCTGTTTGCGATCCTTTCGGATCGGTTTGGCGGGGGTCAGAATCAAACGACTGGACTTGAGCTATTGCTGTTCCTGTTCCGAGATCTGTACCTTCGTCCCGGCGCGAATATTCTAAAATAGGCCCTTTCTGCGATAGGGATCTTCTGCGAGGGATCTACATATCGGATCCTTATTCGGGCAATACTCATCGAAAACGAGCACATCCGGGGATTCCGTATCTGCGTTTTTGGATCGTCGTTGGGGAAGGTAGTTGAGCAAGCCCACTGCCATTCCACGGCCGTTAAGGACCGTCATTTGGAGCCTGGCTGCTGATCTGAAGCCATACGACCGCATCGGGAATCGTAGTTCCGGCGAGTCTGCGCGGCTTCATACCTACCTGCTCCAGTCTACGGCTAGTACGAGAGTACGATCATCGGAGTACCGTACTCGCACCTCGGCGGCCGCGACGAGCTGCACCTGACGTCAATCGCAGCGGAAGGCGCGAAGATTCGAATGGCGGAGCGCGCATTTCCTATTCCCCAATTGAACCGTACCATTATATTTGAGGAGCAAGAATCGACCTCCGTAACCCTGAGCTCTGCTCGCCGCTGACTAGCGGCAATTTGAATTGTTCTTTTTAATATTGTTTTGTTTTAAATATTTTCACTCTTGTTTACCATTTTTACTCATTGTTTGTTTTGAATATTAGTTTAAATTGTGTTTTATACTTATAACGTTTACTTGTTTTAACCTATTAAGGTAATATTTGAAGGATAGGGTTTAGCCATATCCTTCACCCTAATTTATATTTATCCGCACAGACCTCCACTGTGCCGAGTGTGCATAAATTAGGCAAAATAAAGAATTTAGAAACATCACTTCTTTTTAGTTTATAGTTTCTACATATTCTATATATTTAGACCTTTTTATATGTCACATTATGGCGTCCAACGTAAATTAGTCGATTCTTGCTCCAATTAATAGCTTATATGAAAATGAAAAACACCAGACGGTCTATGTAAATAAATGATTTGTTGAAGAAATATGTAAAACATGCACTAAAATATCATATTGCTAATTTCATGCTATTTACAGTTTCTATTTAAAATTCTATGTACAGGCTAATTACAAGCTATATTTACAGTGTCTAGATACTACTTACTAGTTAATGCTATACTACTAGTTTGATATAATACGTAAAATCGAAGTAAATTGTATTTAAGTCTAACTATTTCTATTAATAATTGAAACTAGGGTCCTTCTAAATGGTAATGGTTCAAAAATTCGTCTTAATCAATCCTTTTGATCCTAGCGCAGCAGTCAGCAGTGGGTGAGTGTTTGATTTTCGTTGATTTTCGTCATTTCGTTCTGGTGGGGGAAGCTTACTGAGTTGTTTCATCGAGCACTACTACCAGGTTTTCAATATGCCGACGAGATTCCATTTTTTGAGAAAGGCTGAGCTGGATTTTGAAATTATTCTTCGCGGGGCGATACCTGAAGATACGGTCGATAAAAATAGAAGTATCTTGAAGGGATTAGTAGATGTTGTACCGGCCTCAAGCATTCAATTTAAAAAAGAGTGGGGTAAGGACATTCTTAGATCTCTCTCGAGATTGAAGGATGATATTAAATTATTAAAATCAGAGGGTAATATAAATAAGCCAATTTTTGAAGCGAATTATGAAGCGATGGAGAGACGTTTTCGATTATCAACCGATATGCCAGATTACTTAGCTACAATTTGGGAATTGATACAGGACTCATGGCAGGAGTTTTCCGATAACTCGTCTCAGATTAGTCAGCTTCTCGCAGGTCCGTCGCAGGCAACTAGTAGGGATATTCGGAAGGATACGGGCAGCGATTCAATAATTTATCCCTTAGATAATATGCTAAAAGATGAGCTTAGCACATCGGATGTGGATCCGGGCAAAATAATCGTCGCAGGTACTCCGATGGATGTTTCGGATAGGGTTGACGTTCGTCCATCGAATCCCCGTCCGGTAAATTTAGCTAAACTCCCAGTATCGTATGATGGTAGTAGTTGCGTGTTCGATTTCTTGGAGCGCCTCAGCGAGCTGGCAGAGAGTCGTTGTATTGCTGACCACGAGCTTCTGCGGGGTATTCCAGAGATTTTAAATGGCTCGGCGTTGCAATTTTTCCGTCAGGTCAAGGGTACTGTAGTGTCGTGGAACGATTTTTCTCAGCAACTGAAACAAAGATTTCAACCTGATGATTACACGTATAGGCTGTCTAAACAAATTTTTGTTCGCACTCAAGGGAAATCAGAATCAGTGTCTGATTATTTTGCAGCGATGGATACGCTTTTCAGTCGTTTAGATAGACCGATGTTAGAAGAACAAAAGCTCGACATACTGCTGCGCAACGTTAGACCGGTTTTCTCAAATCAGTTCGGTTTGACGGAACTAGATACGGTTGCAAAATTAAAATCGTTTTGCTCGCGCATAGAAGAAAATCATAAGCCTGCAAAGTTTTTCTGTGAAACGCCTAGCGATTTTCTGGCAACAGCTCCGCGCAACTCTAATAATGATGCGGGATCAGCTAATCTCGATCGCAAAAATAATGTTTCCGAGAAGGGAAATTATAGAGAGTACTCACGTGTCAACGCGGTAAGTTCCGAGGGTCCTAGAAGGCCGTGCTTACGTTGCCGGACTTCCGACCACGGTTATGCTGACTGTCCGCGGAAAAATGACATTTTCTGCTTCCGATGCAAAGCTCCCGGACAGAAAAGTCCCTCGTGCAGTAACTGCAAAATTAAAAATCAAGAGGTTATGCATTTTAAATCTTCGTCTAATAGTTCAAAAAACGAAGCTTAGACGCTACTTGCCACAAGCAGCGATTGTACTGGAATACTAGTTGGAAGGGGTTGAGGAGAGAGTGCCTTAAGGCAGCAAAGACGAACAGTCCTTCGGCCGCCGCTCCTACTCCAAACTCGGCAAATAGTAATTTCCGCATCAATTGCTCGCGTAACTCCGGTAGCGTCGATAAATTGTTATATTTAGAATTAAATTTAAATAAATTAAAATTGCAAGGCCTGTTAGATTCAGGGTCCGCATTAAATATTATTGGTGCGAACGTTCATTTAGACATTATGAATCAAGGTTTTTCGTTAGAAAAATGTGATTCTTTTTCAGTGACCTCAGCAAATGGACAAAAGTCTCTGTGCATAGGTGCGGTTCAGTTGCCAATTACGATTAAGAAATTAACAAAGTTTTGTACTTTTTATGTATTTCCGGGTATAGAAATACCAATTATTCTGGGGATTGACATATGGAAGAAGTTCAATCTAATTCCGAATGACTTGCAATTTTTGCAAACTTCGGACATTTCGGAGTTGCATACATGTAGAATCGTAGAGCCGATGATAGCGGACTACGAGTATCTGACTGCGGAGCAACGTTTAATCGCAGATAACATTATCGGGCAGTTTAAAGAGATTTCGACGGAGAAGATTGGTTTGGGTCGTACGGATTTGGTGGTTCATCATATTGACACTGGGGATAGCGCACCAATTAAACAGCGCATGTATCGTCTCCCACCGCCAAAGTTGGATGCGTTAAACGCAGAAGTAGACCGGATGCTGGAACTCGGAGTGATAGAGCCATGCATCTCGCCATGGAATAGTCCGGTTCTGATGATACCAAAAAAAGATGGTACATCGCGTTTTTGTCTGGATTCGCGGAAGCTAAACAGCGTAACAAAGAAGTTTGCATACGGATTACCTTTAATTGCGGACATTTTAGATAGCTTGGGCAATTCGAAGTTTTTGTCATCTATTGATCTGAGCTCGGCGTTCTGGCAAGTTCCGTTGTCAGAGTCATCTCGCTTGAAGACCGCTTTTACAGTCCCGTACAGGAACTCGTTTGCCTTCACAGTGACTTCCTTCGGCGTGTCCAATGGATCGGCCGTACTGCAAAGTTTAATGGATAGTTTGCTAGGTCCGGCCTTCGAGAGGAAAGTTTTTGTATATCTGGACGACATCATTGTTACGGGCAGTACTTTTGAAGAGCATGCGTCATTGCTAATGCGTGTTCTCGACAGGCTGAAATACGGTAAACTGTCAATAAATTTCGACAAGTGTCAATTTTTCAGATCAGAGATGAAGTATTTAGGGCACGTAGTGGATAGATTTGGGCTGAGAGTGGATCCGGAGAAGGTTTTGGCCATAACATCTTTTCCGATGCCAAAATCCAAAAAGGAAGTGCGTCGTTTTCTCGGCATGGCCTCTTGGTATCGAAGATTTGTGGAGAACTTTGCGTCCAGGGCAGCACCGCTGACCAAGTTGACTGCAACCAAGATGGGAACCCCTAGGTTTGCATGGACAGCGGAAGCAGAGATGGCGTTCAATGATTTAAAGGTGGCAATTTCGTCCGCTCCCGTTCTGTCTTGTCCGGATTATTCTAAACCATTCAGAGTTTACACGGATGCGTCTTCATATGGCACGGGAGGAGTGTTGACCCAAGGGGAAGGTGATGAAGAGAAGCCGGTCGCATTTGTGAGTAAGACACTAGCGGCAGCGGAACGGCATTACAGTGCAACAGAACGCGAGGCCCTGGCAGTTCTACATGCGGTGGAACATTGGAGATGTTACCTTGACACTGGTGAAGAATTTGAGATAGTGACGGACCACAGTGCTCTTCGATGGTTCATGGGACTGGAGTCACCTTCTGGTAGGTTGGCCAGATGGGGGGTAAGGTTGTCACCGTTCAACTTCAAGATTATTCATCGAAAAGGCTCCGAGCAAGTTGTTCCGGACGCTTTGTCGCGCGCTCCGATCACGGCAGCAGTCACATTATCTGAAACGAAAGACACTTGGTTTAAGCAGAGGTTTAATAGTGTGCTTAGTAATCCTCAGGCGCACCCTAACATGACGATCATAGACGGAAAATTATACCGTCATAGTAAAGCTGAAGCTGAACCCGATCCAGACTTCATATGGAAGCAGGTGGTGATGAAGGAAGACCAAGAGAGGTTGATGAAGTTTCATCATGATCAACCATCTGCGGGTCATTTGGGAATTTTTAAGACGTACCATCGTCTTCGGCAAAGCTACTACTGGCCTGCGCTGTATCAGTCCGTAGTGAAGTACGTTTCAAATTGCGAAACATGCCTAGCAACGAAACATACGACGTCAGCGCCGTTAGGATTGATGACTACACCTAAGCGTTGTAGCCGTCCGTTCGAATTTATTGCTCTCGATGTACACGGGCCTTTACCTATGACCAAAAATAAACACAGGTACATATTATTGGTCACCTGCTGTTTTAGCAAATATTGCGTAGTCATACCGCTTAAAGAGGCAACTTCAGCGTCTATGATACCGTTAATTCGGGAAAGGGTATTCCTTATTCATGGTATACCTAGAGTGGTGTTGTCGGATAACGGCAAACCCTTCATATCCAAGGAGATGAAGAGATTTTTCTCGGATTATAATATACCGACCATCTTTAATACTCCATATCATTCTCCTCAAATAAACACGGTCGAACGATATAATCGTACGTTAAACTCAATGTTGACGGCATTTGCCAGTAAAAATCATAAAACGTGGGATGCTCACCTATCTGAA
The DNA here is from genome assembly GCA_944548615.1 of Micropterix aruncella. NCBI lineage: Eukaryota > Metazoa > Arthropoda > Insecta > Lepidoptera > Micropterigidae > Micropterix > Micropterix aruncella. The sequence continues at coordinate 21,054,054 of OX155958.1, forward strand.
TTTCAGTTTGCTCTGAACGCAGCTCGGTCAGAAGCCAGTGGTTACAGCCCAAACTTTTTGGTATTCGGTCGTGAGATTGTCTCTAGTGGAGAAGTTTATGCCGCGATGTCTTTGGCCGAAACCCAGGAGGTCTTGATGTCACCAGAAGAAGACGACCGTCTAGAGAGAGTTGGCGTTCTGGAAAGGATTTTTAAACAGGTCAATGAAAATTTGTCAAAACAACATGACAAAAATAAATTAATTTATGACCAAGGCCGACGACATTTACCCTTGAAAAAAGGTGACATAGTATGGAAAAAGACTAGATTTTTGTCCAATAAAGGCAAGGGATTTTCATCCAAACTGGCACCCAATTACGAAAAATTCCGTATCGCTGAAAAACTGTGCGATCAAGTATTCAAACTCGAAACACTAGACGGCAAATTATTGCCAGGCGATTATCACGCAAAAGACTTTAAAGTAAACGGGTGTACCAGTGAGTTGTCGACAGTAGACCAACGGACATAGCTTCTTAATTTTTGTTGAAAATTATATCACCAATATTTACTTGTACCATAATTAAATTTTTAAAAAATATTAGTAGTGAAAGATAGGGGAGACTTGAATAAAAAAAAATAAAACTTACGGGTTTCGAATGATCAGCAGCATGTAGTTCGCAGCAGCTTTTGGTGCGGACCGGGACGGCTGACGGCATAAGGCTGAAATGTTTGGACATTTACGTTAAATAAACTTGTGGTAGTTTCGGAGGAGGTTTTCGTAGATCAAATTTTTATGAGCTACGGTATTATGAATGGTCTGAGGCTCTCATAGGTGTCCCAGTAGAATGGCTGTGGATGGATTTAGTGAGGAATGAATGAGATGAATATTAGAGTATGTCCTCGCACTGATTAGAGAAACAGGCCAGTAGCTACAGTCTGGGAGTGGTTCCAGTGCTTATAATGCTTTCCCGATCTCTAATTGTTGATCTTGGGACAGGCTGTAGTCCGTGTCGAATTGCAAAATTGGGTCAACGTGGTTATTGACACAATGCAATTTTGATTTACGTTTGTAAACAGTTTTTCGTGTGCGGAACGTTAACACGCGTTTATTGTTATACGTTAGATAGTCGGAACTAGGTTTTCACTGGCGTTTTGCGATATAAATCTGCAGATTCGTTCGTTTTTTGATTTTGAGGTTAACCTAATAGGTATCACGTCAAGATGGTTTACTCACCGGAATTTGGAAGGGTTGAGTTGTTGGCGGAGAAAAAAATTAAGGTCGCTTAATTTTTTTAACGGTGGTACGGGGGATGTAACGCTCTCCGCGTTTTCCCGCTGATTTTATTCCATTTTCCCATCCAACTCGAGTTCCACATAGTTCGCGAGCATGTTTACGAGCTGTCATCCGGCGACTTTTCACAATCGAAAGCGGCGCGAGCGCTATTTAATCGTTCGGCGCTCGACTCTATGCCGAGCGTACACGAAATCGGCCGAATAAGGACGTCGGAATAGTTCGTTGCCAGGCGTAGGAGATTGATGCGATGTTTCGGAAATATTTTCCGAAGGTGTTTATTTTATTTAATCCGAAATTAAATTGGTTTCTTTTTAATTGTTCATTATTGGGATATGGTAGGAATCTTGTTTCATAAATTTTATCCATTTTCATAAGGTGTGCTAGATGGTAAATTGGCCATCTTAAAGGTCGTGGGTTCACCTACTTTTAGGTTTTCGAGGATAGGAAAATGAAGGATAGAGGTAAGGGGATTCTGATCATTGGGTTAGAAATAAATAAAAATCAGAAATATTCTCTAAATTGTTAAGATTTTTAATCATCCTAAATAAAAAGGCCTAATTTGAATTCAAAATCTCGCGCGCTGAGAAATGGAATTTCCCTTACGGGCCCGCCAAAAATGTAGTATAACTACCAGCCGAAATGGGAATTCGCCCTCATTTTATCGCCAAGCAGCAGAATCTCAAGATCCCAGGGAAGTCCGTAGTAGGATTAGGACGATAGTTTTTCCTGGTAAGTGCTCGATGTATTTTACTCTGTTTGCGATCCTTTCGGATCGGTTTGGCGGGGGTCAGAATCAAACGACTGGACTTGAGCTATTGCTGTTCCTGTTCCGAGATCTGTACCTTCGTCCCGGCGCGAATATTCTAAAATAGGCCCTTTCTGCGATAGGGATCTTCTGCGAGGGATCTACATATCGGATCCTTATTCGGGCAATACTCATCGAAAACGAGCACATCCGGGGATTCCGTATCTGCGTTTTTGGATCGTCGTTGGGGAAGGTAGTTGAGCAAGCCCACTGCCATTCCACGGCCGTTAAGGACCGTCATTTGGAGCCTGGCTGCTGATCTGAAGCCATACGACCGCATCGGGAATCGTAGTTCCGGCGAGTCTGCGCGGCTTCATACCTACCTGCTCCAGTCTACGGCTAGTACGAGAGTACGATCATCGGAGTACCGTACTCGCACCTCGGCGGCCGCGACGAGCTGCACCTGACGTCAATCGCAGCGGAAGGCGCGAAGATTCGAATGGCGGAGCGCGCATTTCCTATTCCCCAATTGAACCGTACCATTATATTTGAGGAGCAAGAATCGACCTCCGTAACCCTGAGCTCTGCTCGCCGCTGACTAGCGGCAATTTGAATTGTTCTTTTTAATATTGTTTTGTTTTAAATATTTTCACTCTTGTTTACCATTTTTACTCATTGTTTGTTTTGAATATTAGTTTAAATTGTGTTTTATACTTATAACGTTTACTTGTTTTAACCTATTAAGGTAATATTTGAAGGATAGGGTTTAGCCATATCCTTCACCCTAATTTATATTTATCCGCACAGACCTCCACTGTGCCGAGTGTGCATAAATTAGGCAAAATAAAGAATTTAGAAACATCACTTCTTTTTAGTTTATAGTTTCTACATATTCTATATATTTAGACCTTTTTATATGTCACAATATATATATATATATATATATATATATATATATATATATATATATATATATATATATATATATATATATATATATATATATATATATATATATATATATATATATATTTTTAAATTATTTTCAATAATATATAATCAATCAATAATATATAATATATAAAATAAATTTTATATATTATTATTATTTTCAATAATATATAATATAAAAAAAAAAATATATTTTATATATTATATATTTTTGAAAATAATTTAAAAAAATTTACACACTTAAAATATCAATATATATATATATATATATATATATATATATATGTATATGTATATATATATATATATATATATATGTATATATATATATATATATATATATATATATATATATATATATATATATATATATATATATATATATATATATATATATATATATATATATATATATATATATATATATATATATATATATATATATATATATATATATATATATATATATAGTTGTTATATTTGATAAGGTTTGTAAAGAAATCCGTTTATAGGATGATGTTTTTATTTCAAATAAAATTAGTAAAAGCTACTTAAAAAGTAGCGAAGGAAATCCCAGCTTGTATTGGGAAATGCTTATGTTTGAATGAGATATACTTACGGATGTGCACGACTTTCGACGGTGCAATGTAAGTTTAAAGGTCCTTTTGCAGTCGACTAACGATCACTATTCATCCATATATCTCATAAATAGGGCTTATCCTTATGCAACACAAAATGCCTTCAATTGAGACGAATTAAGCGAAAAAATAAAAAATTAAACTATTGATCACTTCGGCAAAGCCGTTTTCTAAATGAAAGTGACATTACGAAATAATTCAAATTTCGAATGCTACCAACATTTAAAATATGATACAATTGGCTGAGTTTGTTATCAACGAGCCAATAAATCGAAATAAAAATAAAAAAACCTCCATATGCTCAATGAAATGAAAGAAGAAACTTCAATCTTAATTTCTGGCAGAGGAGTTTATAATAAAGATTGTATAATGTTATCAAAATGGGGCAAACCTATATAAAATTGTATAATATTAAAAAATTGTAAAGAAATATTGTAGAAATATATATATAAACTGAGAACATTATTTACGTCGTCTGAAGTTCGAACAACAACTGCTGTCATATGAAAAAGGAGATAAAAATCAGCATTGAAAAATCCAGAATAGCATTCTTAAATACAAGAAAGTATTTAGCGAAAGAAACCTCTAAATATATCTGACGATTAGCTATTTAATATATGTATTCTCAATATTATTATATGGTATGGAAGCTGGACACTTACAGACACGCTGTTAAGAATACTTGAAGCCTTCAAACGCAGGCCTATGGATAGGATATAGACCAGCAGGATAAGCTGTATAAGCTGTGTTGACAGTCAGTAATGAAGATGTCTTACAGTGTTTGAGTATGAACATGGACGTAGGTGAAATTATTGGCATCGTAAGCTACGGCAACCATTTCCAAAATGTATGTACTACAATCTTGATTCGAGCGGCGGTCAATAAAGTTGTTTTAGCCTATATGTTATACAACATTCGGTAGCAGACATGGCACCAAAAGAAAAAGTTATTTTGTTATAGTATATTTTTGACCACTGCTGCCGACTGACTAGAAAACCCTGGGGAGTTTGAAGGGAATAAAGCAATGTGGTTTGTTTTACGTTATTAATTTTAAGGTGAATTTTATTATTCAACGTAATGTAATTTATCGTTTGACTTTATTGCGTTAAGAGAGAGGCGTACAATCACGTTTCTTCGGTACGGCCTAAAGCGTTCGCAACGCGTAATAAACCAGTGGGAAATTGAATTTCGGCGAAAAAGACATGTCTGCACTGACAAAGGGATTAACGTGGGAGTGGAAAATGAAATGTTTTTCTTCATTCTTTTGTTTCCGGAAACATGAGCCCAATATTCTCCTAAATAATTTTATCCTTTATTGAAATGTTGTACATGAAATGTGTCTAATGAAAATCTATGACTACATCAGGACATAGCTGCATCCTAATGAAAACTAAAAAGAAAAAAAGTCACCCCAAGACTTTCCCGACAAGCAATCAACCTCCCCCCCCCCCCACCCCCGGGCGCGCAAAGCCCCTCAACCCGGCCTCCCTCCCAAACCCCACGCCCCCACCCCCACCTATAATACCCTCCTCAACACCCCCCCCCTTTCCTACACCCTCCCAAACCCCAAATTATTTGATCCCTTAATTTTAAGTGTGAATACTGTTTAGAAGCAAATTTAACTCTATTTTTTTTATTTTTTTTTTTTATTTTATTTTATTCAGGAAACAGACAGTACAAAAAACATATTTACTTAATCAAAATATAACAAACATAAACCATTTATATGTTTACACCAATTAAACGGTCATATAGTACGTTATTCCATAGAAAAGAAAAGTTTAAAATATACAAGCATTTTTAAAGTGAAAAGTGAAATTATTAGGGTTTCTTAAATAAACATAAAATATTCTGAAAAGTAATTGCTAAGTTACTAAACAGTTTAAAGTATTAAAAGAGTAAATATAAAGTAAATATAGCAGAAAAACAGTAAATAGATTCATAAATATGTATATTAATATGGTAATAAATTAATTTATTATTAAATAGATAATAATAAGAAAATACAATATATAATTATGTAACGACACATTGTATGAGAAGGAAAAGTAGAAAAAAGAAATAAGTTATGTAAATACAAAGATAAGAGGAGAATAACTATTTTCATAATAAACAGATTACTTAATTAAATTGTAATATATTCATAATAAGATTTTTAAATGTATCTGGGGTTGTGGCAAATATATCAACATCCATAAACACCGAGTTGTAATGATGACAAGCATATATCTATAAAGAAAAGCATTTTGTGCATAGTTAGAATTGACAATTGGCAGTTGAAAGGAACGCTGAGAGCGAGCTGGTCGAGGGGGCACGAAAAAATGTATCTGCTGCAAGATTTGACTAGCATCACCACGATTGTTAATTAGCTTATGCAGATATACTGCGTCGATCATTCTTCGGCGCTTTTCTAACGACATCATCTTATGAAACCGAAGCGACTCTGTGTACGAAGCTGGTTTTACAAAATATAACAAATTTAAACGCTTCGTCATCCGTTTTTGAATTGCCTCAATTCGGGAAATATATGTTTTGTATTGTGGATTCCAGATGACTGACGCGAATTCCAAATGACTTCTCACGTAGGAATTAAATAAAGTTTTTATGGTATCGGTCGACCTTAAAAGAGTAGATGCTCTAAGGACAAAACCCAACATTTTATTAGCTTTCGAAATAACATTATCAATGTGCTCCGCAAATAGCAATTTATTATCTAGGATGACCCCAAGATCTCTCACAGATGTCACTTTTTTAATTTCATTTTTATTGAGTTGATATTTAAAACAGACGTTAGTTCGTTTTCTGCTAAATGTAATTGAGTTACATTTCTTAACGTTAATGAAAAGGCAATTTTTTGTACAATAATTCACAAGGCGATTGATATCCTCTTGTAAAAGTAAACAGTCGCTTATTGATTTTATTTCCCTGTAGATTTTCGTGTCGTCCGCATATATTACCATTTTGGAATGACGCACACTACTACACTACTCTAGTCAGATTACCCTGATACGATAGTAATATAAATATACTTCCAATGATTCAACGTAGAATACCGTAGAATATCTTCGGAAAGCCGACATCTTAGGGACCAAAAACTTGGCCAAGTAGCAACATATCTAATATGTTTTTCAAAAATTTCATAAAAAAATGGATATTGTCCATATGGCATATAGAAATTGCATTGTGGATAAAATCAAAATTTCACTTATTTCGAATCCCGCTAGAAATAATTCATTATTCATTAGCGATAAATTGACTACTTTGAGTAATCATTTTTTTTATTTTATAGGGTTTCTGATGGGTTTTAGTATCCTGAAGAGTTGGGTAATTACGCTGTATAATTTGTGGTGACGCATTTTCGTTCAAGGTGAAAAGTTTTTTTGTAATAGCCTGTGCAGAGTATTCCAGTTATATTTATTATGACTGTTTTTGTTAATGGCATGTACAATTAATTTGTTTAATATATATTTTATTAAACTTTGATTCTGCGGATGTGACTGCAATTTAAATTTAGTATATGAAAATTTAAGTAAATTCATGTTAAAATACCTTTTAAGAAAAATGACCAATAACGACCGAGTACATTTTTAAATTCCACGATCGCAAACTTACTGTCGAATTTAAATACATATAGATTAGCTGCAAGGTTTTCCAAGTTTTATAAAGGTGCCGCTGTATACAAATGATCGACTTGTGCCATGATCTAGTCTTCCTACATAAAATCTTAAACAACAAATTAAACTGCATGGACTTGGTCCAACTAATACATTTCCGGACCCCATCAAGACCGACAAGACAGTCCTCATTGTTTCACATTAGCCGTTGCAATAACAACTACCGTAAAAACTCTTTCTTAAACCGTGTGTGTAGGGTTTACGATGAATACTCATCAATAGATATCTTCGCTGAATCGAACATTGGATTCAGAAATTTGTTAAAGAGGGCGATATTTAACACTTAATATTTAAAATTTAATAATTATTATTATTTAAAATTTATCACTTATTATCTACTGTTTGCACTTGTACTTATTCATACCAACGTACCTGTCTCAACTTCAAATATCGTACTGGTAAATTTGTTAAATACGTGGACACCCATCAACATAATGTATTTTTTTCCTATGTTCCTCCTTCCCTTCCTGGTCCCTCCCTTCCTATCCTCTTTCTTTTCTCGTTTTTTTTTCTGTCTCTTATCATTTAGATAATCTTGATGTTAACATTTAGTGGAAAATTGTCTCTGGTGTAATTTTTATATCTATCTTGTTTGGCTACTTACTTTTATACACTGTTATTTTCCTTAATAAAAGAAAATAAAAAATAAAATAAACTTGTTTGATGAATGGTTTTTGCGCAAGGATGTCTTGAAGGAAAATGCTGTGTTGGAACTTCTGCTGGTATTGTAAGGTTGCAATAAAAAAGTCAAAGCTGACAAAGCAGATATGGTTAATTTATGATCTACTAACTAAGCCAATGTTGGTTATCGTTTAAGAAAAAAGATTGTTGTACAATGTTTTGTTTGTTATAATTAAAGCTTTATTTTTAAGCCTTATTATTATTCCTATTGTGCGTAAAAATAGAATTAAAATTAGTTTTAATTTGCAGGTTATTTATTAATATTCTGTTTATGAGGTTCTTTAAAATATAAAAATATATATTTTGTGTAATAAATTCTTTTATTTATTCCATTATTTCAAATTTCATTATTTTTTATCTATTTATTGATATTTAAAAGAAATCGGTGCGGGAATGTTAGAGTTATGTTTTTTCCCATCTCCCTATATATTCGAGGCACTGTGGGGCGTCTCAAAGTAGCCCAGAATCTTTAGCAAAATATCTACATATAATAATTACTGTAACTTATAGTTTTTTCCTCCTAGAATTATATTTAGATTGGCAAAAGGTTAATGTTAATGCGATGTCACTGCATCACAAATATTAAAGTCACTCATTAATATCACTTTGAAATTAGATATATTTTTTAAATACTCGTCACAGCACTGATATTCTATAATTTGACAAATAATTAAAAACAGTGAGATAATCTTGCAGGGCAAATACAATAGAGGACAACATGGTTTCGATGAATTGAACACCGGTTTTCGAAAAACAATATTAAAAACTGGAATATATTTCTCATTGTTTTACATTGCGTGTGTGTCATCAAAATATCTATCGATTATAATATCAAACTCAATTTTGACCTATGCTAGACAAAATACATTTAGAAAGTTGACCTTTTTATGACCAGTGTACTTATGCAGGAAAGGCCATAACCAAATTAAGGGTCACGGGGAAAATGATCAATATATTTTATTTTGTGAAAATGAGTTTTTTATCCAAAGTGTAAATTTATGTAAAATGTTTTTTTTTTAAACTCTGATTTGTTTGGTTTACATACCAAATACTTGTTTTCCTTATTCAACCCCACCCTGGCTAAAAGGAATATTTTCGGTTAGTATTTTTTTCAAATGTAATTAAGAGGCCATGGCGGCCGTGGTGGCCAAAAGCTATATAAAGCATAATTTTGTGGCCTGGTTGTGAGGACACGAAAAAGAATTTTGTTACAATTATGCGGGATTTTAAAAACTCGGTCCTTAAGCTATAATTTCGCCGAAACGAAATTGGTAAATTAGTTCCATATTAATTGTAAATTACCTTTATATTTATTTTGTTATTATTATTTTGGTTATTATATTATTAATTATATTTATTCTGTTACTGTTTTCCAAAAAAATAAAAACGAGCAAGATTTGACTTAAGTTTTTGAAAAACCTAGAGATGATTCTCAATATTAAAAATTACTATTTACACCAGCATATGGTATTTTTACATAGTACCAAGACAGTTTTTGGAACTTCCATACAAAAAATATAAGAAAAAAATGTTTGAAATTATGTAATTTCAAGAAATGTTATGGCTAAACATATTTTTTTTGTATTTATTAAAGATACTCTCGAGTGATATAAAAAAATATCACATTGATCTTAAATTATTTTATTATTAAAATGTAATTTTTACTTTATATAAAACTACTCATTTGATAAATTATTATATTATAATTGAAAAGCCAAATCGACTATATTAGATGACATGCGACGGCGAAATCGTCATTCGTAATTGGTCACTGCCAACGGTGGGACGCATTCCCTTGTCGCCGCGGTATACGTATACATCTTTATGTATATATCAAAAGCGCGTGGGCGCGTGGCATTGCAAAAATACCGAAATTTTTAGTCGCGTCAACTCAGAAGGGAGCCTTAACAAAAAAATCAAAAGTTGATATTGATCGTTATTCCCCGAGACCCTTTAAATATACAACAAATTTATTTCATTAGGTAAATATAACTAAATAAACCAATTTATTTCACGTGGAAACTTTCATCTTTATGTGTTTAATCCCTTTCGGTATCTCCATTAACCTTTACCTAATTATGTTGTAAATACAACCAAACGTGCAATTGTGATAGGCTCGGTTAAACGACCTTAAACTTTTGCGACTGGTTTGTGAATTTAGCGGAGGAGTTGAGACTGTAATCAAATATACAACAAAATTAACTTAAACTTTTATGTGAGGTGTTTTTTGTAAATTGAGAACCTGATGATAACTAGAAGAATAGCTAGTTGTTGAAACCCATACACTTTCGATGTTTCCCAACTCTTTCCTTCCCGTGATTTAACAAAGGGCATCTTGCTTGCACGTGTCCCCACTAATGTCAGAAAAAGTATATTGATTTTTTTACGGGAATATGGTTAAACATATTGAAAACGTGGTTCTTAAAAAACTTTGTATTACAATAAGCTACTGTTTCTATATTTTCTTGCCTAAGTAAGAAACATCATTTCTAAACAACATCGACTTAAAGGATAAATACAGACTTTATTTTTTATTTATTTTCGCAAGAAAGAAAAAAAATATCGAAAAATTGACCCGGTATATAACTTGGCAAGAACAAATGACACTATTTTTTGTGCAGTCGTGTAAAAAAGGGCTTGGTGCTTACGTATTAAGAGTACACCGTCGCCGCCGTCACTTCACTTACCCTTTTTTTATCCTATTTCTATGCGAAATTTGCTTTCCGTTTTTTGATCCCGAAATATGATTGTACTTTTATATATTCTTCCCGCCTGTTCAGAATTACAAGTTCAATGAATTCATCCTTGATGTTTCAAAGTGATCAATCAGCTGTGTCACAGATATACTAAGTTATTATTATCTTACGTAGACTGATTTAAGCTTCATGTATTGATCACTCGTTTGTCGTACGGAAAGGGGTCTCAAAGCGGGCATCTTAAGAGAACGTACGAGTATTCTCTTTATTACGAGTGACCGACGACAACTTCTTTTTTTAAATTAAAAAGCTTGATTTGAGGCTTTTGAATAATGTTTGGTGTAAAATGCCAAAACGCTGATAACAAAAATATATAAGGCAAATTACCAAATTCCCACGAATACCTGAAATTGCCCGAATGGGCGGGGGGGCTAAAGTGCGCAGTAGGGCGGTGTCGATGGCGAACCCGTCACCCCAGGCTGGTATAACGTTATATGATCATTCTTTTAGCCGTGGGATGAGCGTAGAACATATACAAACAAGACAATCAACCGTCTAGCTCCGTCAACAAGCCAAGCCAACGTGGTCCATGCTAGTTTGAATTAATAGTAATCCATATATTCCCAATAGGTTGTTCCACGTATCCATAAAATCGATGTTGCTTAACTCTCATTCGATAGAATCCTATGGCAGAAGTTGTACATTCTCGATATGAATCATCCATCGTGTATTATCACTATGTACCTTCAGCGACGTCTTATACCGCTAAGATATCAAAAACATTAGAGTTTCTGTATTTTCATAATTACGAGATTACAGAAAATGAAAATAAGAAGTATTAGCAGATTTTTTTCCACTTTATATATACAGGTTTGACACAAACAAATATCCGAAAATTTATCAATAAGTCAATCATCGATTGATTCATTAGTTAATCTAGGAATCGGAGAACCTGTATTTATGAGAAATTTTATTATTTTAAGTTACGATATGTGCTTCGACTATAAACATTTTTTTAATAAAATGATGGCACTCTCCCTTATTTTTCTCTATTAGTTTATTTTTTTAGTACTAATTGCAAATGCTTATGCTACAAAGCAGCATATAGAAAAAATATTAAACTACATAAAAATTACTCAAAACTCACAAAAAAAACTGAGACATGGTTAAGTACACACATCAGCTTAAGCAAGTTACGTTATTTTGAATTATCTATAAACTTTTTTATAGAGATGAAAGGTTAAAGCTGAGTAAAAATACATATACCAAACTAAATAGAATACATAGGTGATAAAATTAAGAGGGTATACCAATCTTACATGTAAACACAATCAAAGCTTCTTTAGGATTGTTAATAATACGTCCATTTCCTTGAGTTACTTTTAAAAAATCTCGTACAATCGTAATGATTGGGTCTAAAAGATACGAAATAGCTGTAATTTTTAAATTTCTACACTACTTTTCACATCCAGAACTCAGTATCTCTTCAGAAGAACAGTTTCATTAGTATTGATTACCCATCGCCATTGTGACATACTCGAGACAACTAATAACATATGATTACATTTTCCCAACAATAAATCCGAGATAAGTAGAGTCAACACGAAGAATGTAATTAACAAAGTTTATCTGGAAACTTGTTGCCAACTTAGCTCCGCGCCGAGAATGAAACGAGGAATAAAGAACAGGGGGTGGGGGGGGGGGCAGTATTTCATTTCCTATTGCCATTACTTAAGCGTAAACTCTCTGCAATCTGAAAATGAACTTTCAACATGAAAGTTAACAAATGTGAGTGCAATTTGTTAATGATATGTATGTTAGGTTGATAGCTGGCTTTAGCGTTTTCGCACACAATACATTATTTAGCGATTTCTTTTTGTCATGTAGCATTCTTGCAAACCTCATGAAGTACTAAATAAGAAGTTCATTTTTTAAATAATTAACGTGTGACAATATTGCCGCTTTCTTTATAAAGCCTTCTTGTAGAATTTTCATCTAAAATAGTAAAGATTTCAGATGTACTCGTACATTACCCAAACACCTAAAATGAATATAACTTTAATACTCGATACTTATCACTATTCGGCAGGCAATCTTAGGGCGATAATATTTCAATCATTTACCAGATCATATAAAACATTCAGAATCATTGGACCTTCTAAAAAGTTTTAAAGATATTTTTATTAGAAAATGCGTTAATCTATCGAGGTTTAATTAATCGTGCCAATAATATGATTTTAAAGACCTTTTAGTTACAATTCTTGTTTAGATTGATTATATATGTGATTGTTTTAATTTCAATTTTTGGAGGATATATTTCTTTTAGTTGTTTGATTATTGATTTAATTTGATTGTTTTAATTATTAATTATTTAGTTTTTTGTCTACATATTAATTATATTATTCACTTATATATTTACGAAGTTGAGAGGCAAAGATATTTTTTAAGTATAATAATATAATTACTTTGTTTCGTTACACTACATTTAATAATATAATAACATTGATTCGTTATATATAATTACTTTTTAGCTAATTTCCTAGTCTACTTGCACTCAAAAATTGTTTGTTTATCCATTTTAGGAATCGATAATATGATTTTTTGCTTATTGTACATTTTATTATTTGTACATAGGTCGCGGATATCTGACAAATATTCTTTTTCCTCTAAACACTTGTCAATACTGACACTAAGAAAAAGCCTTTTACCATCACTGATATTTTGGTACGTAATATCAAAAAATGTCCTAAACATTTAGGTTATTTTGTAAATCTACCTATTCATATTTAAACATATAATTCTGGCTCACGTTGAACTTTGATATTAGGGCGTCAATACCCTCTGGGGCTTCACGATGGTATATTATCCGATAAAAAAGCATACCAGCAGTTACACTGACGAAGAAGGAAATGTATATTTTCTCTCAATATATTTCCAAATCCTACAAAATAATGAAGTAGGCCAAAGCACAAATGATGACTTTTACAACATAATTGAACCTAAAACCTCAATCTTTAAATAGGTAAAACATGGTTTCTCATTGTGCGCCATTTCCCCTAAATAAGACTCAAAGCAACTTAAAATTCAACGCTTTTGTAAATTAATTTCCACCGACAGTCACGTCATTTAAATGGCGAAGAATAAGAGGCTTACGTGTCAATTTAAATCCGCTGAAAACCGCCAATAAGATTACTTTTTCCTTTTCGAATATGACAAATGGCGTTCATTTAAAAATCAATTCAATAAGTCGACTCAAACGCGAATAATGAATGGGTATTAAAGATGTTTACAGTATATTCCATGCCAATTCAGGCAAGGGAGTTAGTTACCTTCATAGTCTAAAATATATATAAAAGTAAGATACGTGTATATTTTTGTTATTCCCAAAAAAAATCCTGGCCCGAATTACAAGCCGCCAAAAATGGCATTCCGAAACCATTTCTCACTTGTGAATTTCGACAAAAAATTTCAAATGCTCTATTTCTGGAATAAGGTAAGATATTTAGTTGCGTTTTTTTTAGTTTAATGCTACTATGGTTCTGTTTAAAGTGATGTACTCCACTTTAAAATATGTGGATAACTTTACAAAGAAATATTTCAACATTTGTGATTTTTTTTACTGTTGATCTATATACCATTTTCAGTATCTACTACATTTCTTGAAAAGGAGAAATTCTACTTTTAGGTTTAACATTTTTGAGAAAGAATGTATTTTTTGACATATTTTACTAAATTCATTGTTTTTAAAATTTTAAATACAAGATAGTTCAATTCAAAAACTCTCATACTATAAAGGCAAGATTTTTTCTTTGCCTATAAATTGACATGGAACGTGTCTTACGTGAAATTTTTAATCCTGCAGAACAGAAAAAAACTATTCACCTATTTATTCCAAATAGGACACTGAGTCATTTTCCATATAAAAACTCAAATATGTCACCTCTACTTATGTAATAATGCGAAAAATTGTATTTTCCGTAAACATATACTCCAGGATCTTTCATGTACCCGAGTTAAAACTTTTAACATACAACTAAGTTAAAGGAGGTAAAAGTTTTATAAAATTACACGCCATACTTTCTTTGCTATGAAATTTTATAATAAGAGCTATAAGACAGGAGTTGCGGAGTTATCTACTCTGTAAACTACTCTATGTAAATAGGCGACTTAAGGATAAAAATGTAATTTTCTCACAACCTGAGCTCAAGGTTTAGAGTACACTTCTATATATTAATGAAGCAAGAGAGTAAAAAATCTGTATTCGAATTGTCGGTATGATCAGGGAATGAGCAATGACTGGAATATAACAAAAAAAATCATTTGCGACTATAAAAACTAACTAAAAAGCCCTCCCCCCCCCCCCCCCCCTCTATCACCGCGCTAAACCAATCTCCCCCAGCGCGCCAATGAGTAGTAGGTATATTTGTGATTTCCAGGGAGCTAATGTGCCCTGTTAGAGTTGACCACGAGGACCCATTCGTTCAGGGTCGGTCATACTCACGGGTCAACACCCATCCGGCGGCCTCCACCCAAAAGGGAGAGCCGGGGTAGGACGCTGGCCTGAGGGCCAGTCTCCCCTAGGAGTCAACCTTCGGGCGCCCCTGGACTGTTCGCTCTCCGTGCGGCGTCAGCCAATCTAATGTGCACTCCGACTAATAGCCGGAAGTGTCTAGGAACAGCAATGTTTCCTATAGAGGGGGGTGGTTGTTAACCTTATAGCTACTGCCCTTGAAACGACTATTCGGCCACCAGATCCTGGGTGATTAAACCGGGCAAAGGATGCGTCCACGATAGATTCGGCTAACCAAATCACCGCTTCATAAGGGAGAGGACCCCGCAAGCGACCTCGATCATATGTAACCAGTCAGGAGGTAGGAGGTATCCTGAAGGTTAATTCCAGACGGAGATATCCTTTCAAACTAGTAGTCAGGAGGCGAGGCTGCCCGCTGGTTACCTTTCCCGGTGCCTCGCCGCGAGGCGTTGGCCTCTGACGGGCAGGTGGCGTAGCTAAACTGTGGATTGTTTTTCGTCTCAAGTCTTCTACGCTCACATCATAGGAGATAAAACGAGAAATTTCCTTAAAACTTCCTGAGGTGACAGGCTCACCCGTTGTAGTTGACAGCTTTAGTTGTGATATTTTCCGTAGTATTAACATAGTATTTTTCAAAAGTAATGTAGTGTTTTCTTTAACATGGCGGAATTTAAATATTATTTATGTCGCTTGTATACGAGATATTTCAACCAAAATTTCACAACGTTTCGGTCCAACAAGACATCTGTGTACCAAATTTCAAGTCCCTAAGTCCAATATTTTGAGATTGAAGTATGACTAGCGCGCCCTCTGTTGGACCGATTTCAACCATAATCTTGTCAACTCTTGCCATGAGCGAACGATGCCTTGACCGAACGCTATGACCGAATGATGCCTGCATTTCAGCTCAATCGCATGAAGCGTTTTGGCGCTATCGTAAAGGAATAGACACAGACAGCCACACACACAGACAGACTTCAGTCTGAAAATGGTCTTAATCGTATCGGAAGGAGGGGGGCGTCAACATGTGTATTTCCGTCTTCATCTCATACAAATTTTTTAGGTCGTTCACAAAACTTTACCTCCACGTATCCCACTTCTATTTTTTTGTATATACAGTGATGAAAATCGACAGTAATTCGTTGTCACTAGTCCGGTAAACGAATACCGCTAGCTAAGGGCCTAAAAACCAATATGCAAAATTTACAGTCTATCATAAATCGTAGAATCCCAACGCCAAAACGTGAGGGGAACTGAGGGCTGAGTAGGGATTGAAGAAATGGATTTTTTAATACCGAAATACCGAAATACTCCTAAATTCTTGCATAAGTAAATGTAATCTGTACCTTTATTATATAGTATGTAATATAGTATAGTATTATATAGTATGTTTATTTATATGGTATGTAAAAATGTATACGATGTGTTCAATTTTGGTAAATGAGTTAAATTACAAATCTGCTGATTTCCATATATTTTTTTTATTATATTTTTTTATTTATAATCCTTATCATCTTGCGAAAATAGAAACTCTGCTATATCTGAGACAACATTTAAAGTAAACCAATAATTTGTAAAACGATTAAAGTTACATTTCAGTACTTTTGACTAATAAATTATGATTTAATACTATTGAAAACATGTGTAAATATTTTACGAATAAAAAGGGTAACGAAATATTATGTTGTTTAGGCTTATTTTTTTGTAAGTTTATGGCAGAGTAAAGAAGAAAATAAATCAAGGAACAGGTCTATTATCCAGCAGTAAATTACTATGAATTGAGAAAAAAGTTTATTGATTCCTTAAATAAAAAAATGTATAATAAAATAACAAAATATATAAATTTTTTTACCAGTTTTTTATTTTTTTTTTTTTGCACCATTGGTCAATGTTAAAAAAAATAAAATGTTTAAAACTGGAACTTTGCAGCAAGAGAAGTAGCGCACATATTTTAAAATAGAGCGCATTTAAAAAAACAGGTGTATTAGTTTTAAACCAAAAAATAACCGCTACGAAATATCTTGCACCAATCCAGAGAAAAGGCATTGAAAATGGTAAAATTTGTCAAAAATTTACATTCTTTCTGAAAAATGTTGAACTCAATAGTGGATGTTCTCCTTTTATAGAAATGTAATACTGAGTAGTATAGATCGATAGTGAAAAAATCAAAATTTTTGATATTGGTGTTTTTGATTCAAAAAATTTTTTTGAATAAAAACATTTTTTTAGAAAGCTGCAGCAACAAAAGTTAGTCACATATTTCGAAGTCGAGTACATTATTCTAAACACAAAAATATCAGCAATGAAATTAAAAAAAACCGCAACAAAATATCTTGCCCCATTAAAGAGATAGAGAATTTTAATTTTTTTATCGAAATTCACAATGGAGAAAATGGACCTGGAAAATTATTTTTGGCTACCTGTATCTCGGGCCAGGAATTTTTTTGGGCAAAACAAAAAAATACGTATATTTTACTTTTTCCTGTATTTGAACATATCTTTGAAAAACTGCTGAGACTATGAAGGAAGGTAAACCCCTGTCTGAATTGACATGGAATGCACTATAGATATAGCGACTAACTAGCGAGATAGTAAGAATTGATGGACGAATGAATTTTTCTGATTTATGAGGATTTATTTCAAATTTTTCCAAATTTTCGCCCGTTTGTAATCATTTTAATCGATTTACTAACCAAACCACAGGTCTTGAAATCAAATTAAAACTATAATATGAAATTATTTTTTTATGTCGAGAAGAACTTTAAAAATATTTTTAAACATACATAGAAATACGAGTATATTTTTTTATTATTTATTCTAAGTCAGTTAAAATTTCTGAAATCCAATATAATGATATTAGCCAGTCAATATAATATACACTCACCGCTTATATTGTAGAAGTAATTGCGCCAAAAAGTTTTCCAAATCAGTTTAAAGCCTTAGTGTCCAAGGCAATGAGCAACTTTTTTGAGTCCAAATTTTAAATTGGTTCCTTATCGAGGGATTCGCTTTGAAACTTTTTTAAATAAATGCTTATATTTTTAAATAAAATCCCTAAACTAAAATTCTTGAGATATAGTCGTTCCCAGGTATCATGTCACCTTAATGTTCAGTCACTGATTGAATTCAAAAACAAATGCAAGTAAACTACGTTAATAAAAGAAAATAAATAATTGTATGTCTAAATATTTGAAAATATCGTAAAAACCGGAATTTTAGTATGTAAACATCGAAATATATAATTTCCGGCATCGCATTGCAACCCCTATATGGCTAAGGGACCAGGGTCGCCAGGGCGCAAACGGCTAGGGAGGGTCGTCCACAGATTTCTTTTATGGTGTACCCCAAATTAAGGTACGAGCGTTTGCCCTGTATTTTCGCTCGGTAAAGTTTACTCCCGGGTAGCATTGTAAAAAAAACGTAGATGGGCGCAGTGGTGCCGCGTCAGTGATATTCAATTTGTTTTATCGTTTCATGATGATAGTAATTCTTCTCGCATCGTCGTAATAATGTTTATATTATAGAGTAGTGGCTTGATAGCTTCTATGAAGCTATAATAAAAGTAATCACCATAGTAATCATACCTAGAATATGTTGAATATGTATTTGAATTGAAATTGGTTGTCTCAATGCCATTAGACACTAAAATTGCAATACTTTGATCCCGTGATGGAAATCGAAACTAATTCATGTAATTTTCCAAGGAAAAATAATAAATTGTAAAACATAAAATTTTACAGAGGAACAAATACGAGCAAATGTCTAAAAAACCACCATAAATCGCTAAATTGGGCGCTATTCAATGTATAAATCGGTATCCAGTGTTCGATTCATGTCCATAAAGTAAGAAACCTAATGTTATATTATCGCGATATCGCAGTCGCGAATTTGCTCTTTTTGCTCTATTTTCGCACATTTTTTGCTATACCAAAATTATGTTTTCCTTTGCTATCAAACCTCAATTAAAGTAGATTATTTATTTGTGCTTTATATTTAAATGTAATCTACAATATTTAATTAGACCTTAAAAAAGGCACTCCCGAAACCCTGCTTTTGAAGTGCCCCGTGACCACAATGGTATTTTTATATAAACCCGCATATGGTAGTTTATCACCAAATGGAAAATAGCGCGACATATTTGCTTCCGACGAATATCTACTGCACAAATTTGCAACAAGATGAATATAGCTGGGATTTTTCATCAAAATTTCAGCGTAGCCGAAGCCATTTCCATTTTTAAAAACACTTTTAATTTTCTTCTTACATAAGTGTCCCCTCCATTACAGAAGCTGGCAAACATTACAATTATACCTACTATGCGGTTTAACGGCAACAATATTGTTTAGCTGACAAAACTAGATCTCTGACGAATATTCGTAAAACTTTATTTGTTGATACAAAATAGGCAAATGACGTACATCCATATGAAACAATTAAAATATTTTACACCTTCAAAGACCTTCCTTTACCATCTTTCATTTCCTTCTTTTTAAAATAATAAGTAAATATTGAGTCCCATCTTAAAATCCAAACTTAAAATAAGTCAAGTAAATATTGAGCACATCTTTAAATAAACGTTTTTTATTCGACTGATAATTAAATTTATTCATTGTGTTTACCTAAGTGGATGTGTAGTCATTGGAAAAATAAAATAAAATAAAATAGACGTGTACTTATTGTAATAATAATAAGCATTAAAACTATTAGATTTTTACTTTAAGATGAATTCGAAAAAGCAAAATTTTTACATGACTGCCCAACAAAAAAGGAGTGCAGGGTTTATCTATGTATGTTTTCCGTGTCTTTATTCCACCATAACTTCTAAATGATCAAACTGATTTAAAAGTATGTGGTATTGTTTAAATTGTTATGTCATCCCAATCGTTAGAGGATCAATTAACCATACATATCAAGTAAATAGTGGTATAAATTTCCAAATCTCAAAATGATAATAAATTGACATAAATACACCGTGGAATTTAAATTGCGCACAAAACTTTAAGGGGTGATTCTACCCGTTAAATAGATCACAAAAATATAATTATTATTTTTATTAATCGTTAAAAAGTAAAAAAAAAACAAATAAAATAATAATGTATGGCACATGAATAGTTTTGCATTATTTTGGGACTTTATTTATTCGAATTTAAAAACATGTATTTTTTTAAGATCTATTTAATGGGTAGAATCACCCCTTAAAGTTGTGTGCGCAATTTAAATTCCACGGTGTACCTATATCGTGTTTAGCGCCAAATGAAAGGCCTGATTAAGTACATTCTGAAAATATATAAGTGCCTATATGGATAAATACATAAACCACAAATATTTCTTAAAAACCCGTAATAAAATTAATTATAAATACAGTAGTCAGTAATGGACCATTAGTCCTAATGGTTTCGTTTTATTTTTTAATTAAAATATTATGGAAAAACAATTTAGCGTCACCGAATCCTAAATATGCACGGTTTTTGTAACTTCAGTTTGTCGCAGAAATATCAAGGGCAGTTTGGTCGGGTAATAATTGACTGGCACAAATCTGCCGAGTGACAAACGGTTGGATACTTACAAAATTGCCGCCTTTGATGACCCCGCATAAACATATTGCTCCAAATAAGTTGGGTGCAAATTCGTCAGCCCCCCTATTTCATCATACTTATACCCCAACATTCTACACTATACATACAGGGTGAGTGTTTAGTTGATGTCATCCTTAAGGGGGTCAATCAGTACGTCCTAATAAGAAACTTTTGTTATAAATATTTGGAAAAAACACAAAAAAACAAAAAAACAAAAATTTCAAAAAATATGTTTTGAAAAATAGCATAAAAAGATATAGGGCTTTGCGCCATCTAGCGGTGAGTAAATATCGCAAATATTGTTTATTTGCTATATTTTACGTATAGCTAGATGGTGTAACGCGCTCAACGCTAGTCAAACTTATATTTTTCAGTCAAGTTTTCCAAATTTTCCAACAAAAATAAAAACCAACAAAAAAAATGGGTTTTGCTAAAATTTCCTATCAAAAGTTGGGTTTTGCTCATACTGATTCACCCAATTTAGGAATGTTACTAATTAAAAACTCACCCTGTATGTTTCTGGGCATGTCTTCATTTTCTTACGCCACTTGGGATACGCATGCGTCATCGCGAGCTTTGGTGTCGAGGAGTTCGGTGCGCCAATCGACGCTCGTAGCTAGCCGATTTCTGATTTCCTCGCAAACTAAAAAGTCAAACTCGACGAATTACGACGACGCCCACGAACACCGCAACCTTCGCCTCGACAATGCGTCTGAGGACGCTCGACCCTCGCCCTCCCGTCTGTCGAGGTGTTGCGAAAGAAAAATAAATTACGGCGAAATGAGTTCGCGGATTTTGTAGCAAAGTTCCCTTCGTAAAATGTCCGCTTAGGGAGCTTATGACTTTAATTCTCGCGATAGGGGCCAAACTCATACTACTTCCTTTTAAGATTTCTCTACCAAATCTTACAAATAGAACTCTGTTAGTAAGACTTCGTTGTCTATTATCGTGGATCAGTCTTGTATGTAAAAAAAAATGTGATAAATCGTAATGGAACTATTATTGAAAGTTGTCTCTATATGTAAGTGTTATGAAAGAGAAATATTTTTAAATTTGAACCGTTACAAATACTGCCCCAAGCCTTTAGAAATATGAGAAAAAAAAAATATTTGAGAATTTTTCTAGGTCGGTTATTTCTATTAAATAGTCTTCATATTTGCATAATACTAAATATATTTGATTTAAATTGCATAACAATCGATCATTATATGTCAAATTATCATATTAGCATACCACTATTACACCCCCGCGACCCCGCCACTACCGTAGTTTACTCAAATCATAAAGACAAATTAAGTAAAAACGTCCGGTCATATCAGGAGCGTCTTCAGTTAATTAAAAATGACGCGCAATCTTCGTTCGATATAGCGGCATGTAGGTAAGTGTGAAGATTTCGATTTATGCAGATGTCCAAAACATGTAAAAGTACCCATTTTAAAGATTTTTTAACCCGTGATAAGCGGCGAAGCATTTTATTGTACAAGCCCTTATTACTCGTAGACACATTTGGCTTAGATTTTTATGGACCAAAAGATAAAACTCTTGACAACATTCTTTTAGATGTAAAATCGTTATATAGGAGAATATTAGTTTTTTCAGGAACAAATGGACATTTTGGGGCAGGCGTATATGAACCCGAAACCAACCACAGAATCAGCATCCCCTTGGACAACATGCCACGGTTTTCCAAGCCAAGGTGTTTGCCATATTGGAATGTATAAAATTCCAAAGTCGACTTGAGGTAAAAAATAGAAAAATCCTCATATGCGCTGACAACAGAGCAGCATTGGATGCTCTGACTAAAGCTGCATCAGAATCTTCTATGGTCTGGGATTGTATGCAAGAGCTGAACAAATTGGGAAAAGCCAACAAAATCATCTTAATATGGACACCGGGCCATCAAGGCATACCCGGCAACGAAGAGGTCGACAGACTGGCAAAATTGGGCACACTGGAATGCCCGGTGGAGCCAGTTGTTGAGGTATATCATCAGCGGCTGCTTCAGGGGCTGCTTGGAGCAGGAACATCGGGAATCCTGGAAACAGAGCCAGGGATGTCGCCAGGCAAAAGCCATGATGGAGCAAACACTTCAAAAGAAAACCAAGACCCTACTTGACATGAGCATGGAGAACCTCAGAACCACTATCGGTCTCCTCACCAGACACACGACCCTTAGAGCACATCTATTTAACCTTGGTTTGACCGAGAGCAAGGACTGCCAAATATATGGCGAAGAACCTGAGGACAGAATGACATCGTTGGTGGCTACCCAGGCCTCACCGCAAAAAGACACAGTTTACTGGGACGAGGCTTTCTCGAACCCAGCGATCTACCCAACTTGAATGTCAGTGATCTGCTTGGACTGGTAAGCAGTACCGGGCTACTCGCTGACCACTGACCCAACCACAAAGTGGGTAGTTACAAAAGATCTTATACATTCAGGTTACATCAAGGGCTGGAAACAAATCCCCCACTCCGTTTACTACTACTACTTATATGTGAGACTACAGCGTACTTGCATACTTCAAAAAGTAATTTATTCACACTATAAAATATAATCTTCGCCCTTCAAAAATATGTTTGGAACTAAAGAACTATGGACATATGAACATATAAATACAAATCAAAGCAACTTAATTCACGCATTTGTTAAAACCACGAATGCATTTTTTTTAATTTCTGATATTTTTATATCGTATCTCTACAATCTAC
Source organism: Micropterix aruncella (assembly GCA_944548615.1). NCBI lineage: Eukaryota > Metazoa > Arthropoda > Insecta > Lepidoptera > Micropterigidae > Micropterix > Micropterix aruncella. Next base: position 21,077,530 of record OX155958.1, read on the forward strand.
GCATTTCTGCAAAAAACCACGTTTAAATATATGACTTTCAATATACTACGTGATGACAAAGTACTTTGAGAAAAGAGAATAGATTCAACGAAAACTTTATTATAATAAAACCTAATTCGAATTAAAAAAAAACACTTCAAGGTGCACATAAACACTTTTGGGGGAACACAAATATCAAAGCTCTATGTTTATTATTTAGTGCGCAACGCGACCGATCTACATAATGAAAGAAAACGGCCTCTCGCCCTCCTCCTTTAAGTCTATCATGGCAGTACTTACGGATGACATAATATGTATACGCAATGCTATTATATGCAAAATTTTAGCTCGATCGGATGACGGGAATTGCGTTAATTTTCACATTCAAGATGTGTAGTCAATCAAGACCTCAAGACCGATGGCGAAGTTAATATAAAGGATTTAAAAACAACGAAAAATTTAAAAGTTGTATTTATTTTTATTTTATTTATTTAATTTAACAACACATTTACAATAAATATGCATCGCTAATATTCATGTCAATATTTAAAAGGTATTTAAAATTATTAAAATAAAAATAACAATTGACCACGGCCGACATGAGCATTAATATGTAAGTGCTACTGCTGCTCAACAAGTGCCAGGACTTGTTCCAGGGCAGCGAGCTCTCTAGATTTGTATTGACATATATTCGGCAATTTAATAAGAAGAAGAGAAAATATACGTATAAATATATATTACCGTCACCATTACAAATTAAAGCTAATAAACAAAACCTGAAATATTAAAAAATAGAATACAGAATATAAATAATCGTGGTAAATAAAATTAAATTAAAAAAAACAAATAATATTAAACCATAATAACCAAGATTAATGAATAAGAAATAGTAAAAAAAGTCAGCAAAAATAATAATAATAAGAATTGTCAAGGATACGATTTATTGATTGAAACTGTCTGGGTATATTAAGTTATGGATATTTTGCCGGGCGTCATGTTTTAACCAGGAGTCAATTTTGGCTTTAAAATAAGACTTAGGCACGTACATTTTTAAAACTTCGTCAAGCATATTAAATTACCCGAGGGCTATGTATACAAAATGCCTCTGCCCAAAAGTGGTCTGCATTCGAGGGACGTTGAAATGTATAACTCGAGATTGCCGCGTGCAGATTCTTTGTTGAGTTCTTATTGCGGTCTCTAAATTAGTTTGATACTCACAGAGCGCCGTTTTCACGTAGAGTTGTGGTACGTTTAGCACATTATATTCTATTTAGAGATCATCTGACGAGTATCTCCAGGGCTTTCTGTTTATAATTTTCAATACTAGTTTCTGAGCTCTGATCAAGGGTTCCATGTGAATTTTCGCTGCACCTCCCCACCCTATGATCTCATAGGTTAGGATGGATTGGCACAGCGCATGCTATACTATCTCAAGTATCCTTTGGTCCAGGATCCTCTAAGGTCTTTGAAAGCATACGTGAGTTTGCTAACTTTTGCCGACAGCTCCATTATGTGGGTGCTCAATTGTAACCGGTAATCAATAAATATACCTAGATATTTAATGTTATCAACTTTATTAAGATTAACACAATTACAATTTTCGGGGTTAAGACAGTCTCTGTGGAGTTTCTGAATATGCTCTTGTTTTGGTTGAGCTACACTGGTGGCACTAAATGTTATGTACATGGTTTTTGGCACATTGAGTAGTGCACTATCTAACCACAATATTACTCAGGAAGTAAACGCTCTGGTAAACGACAAAGCTCAATTCCAGCGCAATGTCAAACGAAATAATTAAATCAAATTGAAAATAAATCCAAATCTATGAAAATTCAGTTTCACGTATTATTTGAAATTCAAATGAAAAACAATCGATACAGCTCAATTCTACCGCCAATCGCACAAAAAAATAAGAAAAACTTCAAAAAATCTTCATTTTTTCCGATGCTATAAGTCATTACGTATTAGACTTCTAAAAAATATTTATTTATAAAAGTTAAATATATATATATATCTTCGTTTCGGTTCGAAACATTTTGGTCGTAAGTTCAGTCGTAGAGGAATTACCTACTATAAAATAACTACTTTAGCGTCTGTCATTTTAGACCCCACGGATAGTAAGTAAGGTGTACTCCGTTAATAAAAAATGAACTTTTTAACAGTATGTAAGAAAACTGTCTACGCCAACTTTCGTATATCAATGGAATTTTGTACCTTGTTGCAAGCCGTAAAAAAACGTGTAAATCTAATCATAAAGTTAAACGAAACCCAAATGATGTTATTTTTAAAGGACATTACGAAATATACAGTAACATTGTAGGAAAATAATCAAAAATAGATTGTTTTAAATATTTAGGCACCCTAATCAATTATAATCTTAGCTGGGAGGCACATATAGAAACCTAAATGGAGGACAAAAAAATAATATGTGTTTTACGTGACCTGCGAAATGTACTATCATAGACATCTTTGAGAATGGTTTATATGGCATTATGCCAGGTTTTATGGGTTCACGAGGTAATATACTAGACATACAGCAAATATTCGTCATACAGTTGCTCGTTCATTTCGATAAGCAAAGAATTGACCAAGTAAGCCAGCAAATAAAAACTGCTATATCAAAAACTCAAAATATAAAGATTTTATAATACCTCGGGTAAGCCCGAGGTGACACAGAATTTAAGCCTTGTCGTTCTTATGTCGTTTGTAAATGACATTCACACAAAGACAGACTTGGTTTACTGAACCACGAATTTTCAAAAATTTAAAGAACCAGTTAAAATATAAGGCAATATTGGTGGTTTAAAAACTATAATTAATAAAAGGTTATTGGAGTTAGGGAATCTGGGACAGAGAAACAACTTATATGTGTAGCTTAATTTGTATAAAATATTATATCTAAGAAAAATCTCAAATACATGTTATATTATTAATAGACCTAGAATTATAACCATTAATAATTTTAAACTTTAATGTGTGTAAATATATTCTTTGACCTGTACATATCAAAATCTATTTATTATAAGTCAGCTCAAATTCAAATTACGTCGTAAAACACTCATCTAGGTCTTTAAATAGTCTGCGTAAGCATAGTTAGATGTGTGAGGTCTCGCTTTGAATTAGATTGGGCTGAACCAATTTGTTGCTTTCTTTCAATTTTTTAATTTCAAACCAGTTGATATGAGTTCCTACACTTGGTTATGATTATATTTAAATATATACCTATTAAGGTATAAGGTATGAACGTCGGTATTGCAAGGTATCAACATTGAACATCCAAGCGCAGCTTTTCTTAGCGCAGAGTTATATAGAGTTATATATTCAGCGCAGAGTTATATAGAAGAAACAACATTTTCCCATATTTTCAATCAAAATTCTTACCTAATTTCGTAGAATTTTCACGTGGACTAAATAGTACTAAATAATCAAACAAATATTGAATAATTTCACAAATTATCATACGGCAATATATTTTAAAGAAAAAACACAAATTCAAACAAATCAGTAATAATAATTATAGTCAATAGCCATAGTTAAAAGAAGAAAAAAACGCAAATGTAAAATAGTCAATAACAGAAAGAATAAGGAATAATAATAGTCAAGTAGGTCAATAGACCTCCGAAAAATTGATATTGTCGAAATCCTCAATGGTATAAATGGGGTTTTTAATCAAAATACCCTGTACCTTTTTCTTAAAGTGAACCTCTCCAAGGCCCCTGATGTGTAATGGAAGTTGGGAATGACCCCCAATGTTGGATATAAATAGGTACGTCGCAGCTCGCTCCCGCAAAATCCTAGGATTTAATTGAGCGGCCGAAAAAGTAATTAATGAAAGAAATAAGCGTTCACATTAGCCGCGGGAGCCCTAATCCCGAAAATAATTTCATTAAGTTAATGGCTTGTATTTATTGGATATTTTATTCGGGTGCTTGACGATGCAGTCAACGGTGTAATGTAATTAATGTCGCCGATCGGCAATTGATTTCAGGTCTGTTGATTTCCCTTTAATGGTGAGCGAGCCATACTCAGTAGCAGAAGATAAAGTGGTACTATATAAATATATGTATATATATATATATATATATATATATATATATATATATATATATATATATATATATATATATATATATATATATATATATATATATATATATATATATATATATATATATATATATATATATATATATATATATATATATATATATATATATATATATATATATATATATATATATATATATATATATATATATATATATATATATATATATATATATATATATATATATATATATATATATATATATATATATATATATATATATATATATATATATATATATATATATATATATATATATATATATATATATATATATATATATATATATATATATATATAAATTATTTTCAATAATATATAAAATTAGATTCATGAAAAGTTACTTATCTGGGGTCCTGGTGGACCAGAAACATTTAAACGATAGTTAATGTCCTCTTTAAATACTTAGGGCAGCGGCACCTGTTTCCGCAATTGATAACTTATGATGTTCTTAGTTATTGCAGCCGAATTACTGTATGCCCTTGGATGTAATAAGTATAGAAGGATGGTTTCTGTAACAGAAATGGATGTTAGTAACTTATTTTAGAAGAAATTATATGACTTTTCGACACTAGTCGTATTCATCTCTATGACATTTCTCATATATATATATATATATATATATATATATATATATATATATATATATATATATATATATATATATATATATATATATATATATATATATATATATATATATATATATATATATATATATATATATATATATTTATATATATATATATATATATATATATATATATATATATATATATATATATATATATATATATATATATATATATATATATATATATATATATATTATATATATATATATATATATATATATATATATATATATATATATATATATATATATATATATATATATATATATATTATATATATATATATATATATATATATATATATATATATATATATATATATATATATATATATATATATATATATATATATATATAATATATATATATATATATATATATATATATATATATATATATATATATATATATATATATATATATATAAATATATATATATATATATTATATATATATATATATATAATATATATATATATATATATATATATATATATATATATATATATATATATATATATATAATATATATATATATGAGTTCCGTTCCGGGTTATGGCAAATGCCGTAACCCGGAACGGCTTCACTGTTCACCTTCACGCGGTGGAAGTTGGCGCTCGTGGCCTGCCAGCTAAATCTCTATTTCACCTCTTTAAAGATCTTGGCCTTTCCAGAAAAATAATCAACTCTTTCTTAGAAAAAATATCTAAAACAGCGATTTGCGCATCTCAAATTCTATGGCTTCGAAGGGGGAGTGAATGGGTGGCAAGGTGAACGCTCACATGTGGCAAGACAGCTGTCCTAAACCTACCACAGCCGGTTCGTAAGTCCGGAATCCACTGCTCACCCCCCAGAAGTGTAAAAAAATAGTATTATGATGGGCCCGACTCCGGTCGGTGAATTCCATGGCAGCTCCGTTTGTATTTATTATTTATTATATATATATATATATATATATATATATAATATATATATATATATATATATATATATATATATATATATATATATATATATATATATATATATATATATATATATATATATATATATATATATATATATATATATATATATATATATATATATATATATATATATATATACATATATATATATATATATATATATATATATATATATATATATATATATTTATATATATATATATATATATATATATATATATATATATATATATATATATATATATATATATATATTATATATATATATATATATATATATATATATATATATATATATATATATATATATATATATAATATATATATATATATATATATATATATATATATATATATATATATATGTATATATATATATATATATATATATATATATATATATATATATATATATATATATATATATATATATATATATATATATATATATATATATATATATATATATATATATATATATATATATATATATATATATATATATATATATATATATATATCTATATATATATATATATATATATATATATACATATATATATATATATATATATATATATATATATATATATATATATATATATATATATATATATATATATATATATATATATATAGGATGAGGTTTTTATTTAAAATAAATTTAGTAAAATCTACCTAAAAAGTAGCGAAGGAAATCCAGCTTGTATTGGGAAATGCTTATGTTTTAATGAGATATACTTACGGATGTGCACGACTTTCGACTGTGCATGTAAGTTTATGGGTCCGTTTACCGTCGACGAACGATCACTTCTCATCCATATATCTCAAAAATCGATCTTTTCCTTTTGCAACACAAAGTGCCTCCAATTGAGACGAATTAAAGCGAAAAAACTAAAATAAAACACTTTGATCACTTCGGCAAAGGCCGTTTCATAAATGGAGGATGACGTATCGAAATAAATCAAAATTTCGAACGTTTCCACATTAAAAATATGATAATATTTGGCTGCGTTAGTTATCAACGAGCCATTAAATCGAAATAAAAATAAAAAACCTCTAATGCACAATGAAATAAAAGAAGATACTTCAATCTTAATTTCTGGCATAGAAGTTTGTACTAAAGACTATATAAAAATATCAAAATAAGGTAAACTTGTATAAAATTGTATAACATTAGCAAATGTATAAAGAAACATAGTAAAAAAACTGTATAATATTTTTATATTTGATAAGGTTATGTAAAGATTTTTTTCATAGGATGATGATTCGCAGTAAAATAAGCAAAAGTGTTGAAAATTCGCAGTGTTGCAAAAGGAAAAGCTCGATTTTTGAGATATATGGATGAGGAGTGATCGTTCGTCGACGGTAAAGGGACCCATAAACTTACATGCACAGTCGAAAGTCGTACACATCCGTATGTATATCTCATTCAAACATAAGCATTTCCCAATCCAAGCTGGGATTTCCTTCGCTGCTATTCAAGTAGCTTTTACTAATTTTACTTTACTGCGAATCATCATCCTATGAACTGATTCTTTACAAAACCTGTCAAATATAAATATATATATATATATATATATATATATATATATATATATATATATATATATATATATATATATATATATATATATATATATATATATATATATATATATATATATATATATATATATATATATATATATATATATATATATATATAGATATATATATATATATATATATATATATATATATATATATATATATATATATATATATATATATATATATATATATACATATATATATATACATATATATATATATATATATATATATATATATATATATATATATATATATATATATATATATATATATATATATATTTTATATATATTTATATATATATATTATATATATATATATATATATATATATATATATATATATATATATATATATATATATATATATATATATATATATATATATATATATATATATATATATATATATATATATATATATATATATATATATATACATATATATATATATATATATATATTTAAAGTAAATAAACGTGGAAAAACCAAGCGTTGTGCGATGTTTCCAATTCTTGATTACGCGTAAAGGAGTCCACTAATAAAAAATCAGATAGGATAGATGAAATATTTGTAAAGGTATAATCATGTATAATCTGTATCATTGATTTAATAGTGTAATAAAATCAATGATCTGTATAACCATGCATACATCTTAGTTGTTCACTAGTTTACGCATAATCGAGAATTGAACGTCACACAAACACGCAAGCCAAACAGAAAACGTGTACGACCAAATAACCTATATTGCCGTAGTAAAACGTGTATAACTATTCCTTTCCGGCTACTCTAACTTTTACCCAAAGTTTAAGCTCCCAGGCCGAAGGAAATCTGTGGAGAAATCACTAGCCGGTTATATCCAGTATAACCCATAGGGTTACATCGATGGCAAAAAGCCAAGTCTAAATCAAGATAATAAAAGTTGTGATATATCGCGCAAAAACTTGGGTAGGAAGAAGCGACAGGGGAAGGTGAGCGAACGCAGAGGGTTCAATAAATTGCCAGCATTTTTTAGGATAGAATGTTATTATGACAAAAGGTCACAGTGGTACAAGACTCGGTAATTTTTAACCCGTTCTCAGTAGCGTATTATTTATGGCTTGCAATTTAGAAGGACGCAAGGTCCGGACGGGAGCATCAGCCGCAAACGGAATTATGTATCTCTTTTTACACCCTGGGAATTTTACCACTTTCAAACAAACCTGTGTAAAGGAAAGAAAGGCACTCTATAACAGAAAGGAAAACAGCATCTTCTTTCCTCATATTGAGTGGATAATGATTGTTCCGATATTCACTCTCTGTTTAATTGAGCATCTTTCTCTGAATTATTTATCGCCCTTAGCTGGGGTTTTTCATTTGCCGGGTCCATTAAACCGGCTTTATAATAATGCCGTGTCACAGTTGAGTAGCCAGCGGTAGGCAGTCATAGCTTGATTGGTGAATAGGGACAAATAAATAGTCATCTAGAAGCAAACATTGCTAAATTTATGAAACACGTTTTCGAGAAACCTCATTTTTCTATTGTGTCTATTTTTCCTATGTAGCGATAACCAAGTACTATTGCATATGGTAAAGCTTTGAATAGACACATATTAAACAGTTAAATAAAATTAAACATGATATTATTTTAATAACAAAACCTAATAATATGTAGCACTTAGCCATATTTGTTTTAATTGATGGATTTTGATGATTTTTTTCCAAAGTCGCTCGAATTCAGTCATCTTTGTACATATTAACAGTTTTTCCTAGTTCATTAGATCAATTAATATTGATGCTTAATTCCATTAGAGTGAATTAAACTATGATTTGTCATTATCGTGACTTCTATTCCCCCTGCTAGTGGTTATCGATGATTAATGAAAATAATAATATCAAAGTTTTTTTAGTTTTATTTAAGTAATGTAACAGGCATACCTACAAAGTACAATAATTACTTTAAGAAATCTATAAAAAATCATATTCGTATTACTCCAAATATAAATGAAATCATGTTTTCAAATATATAGGTTATGATGTTCCGTAGGTAATTTATATTTCAATAATATAAGCTATGTCAGTATTACATTTATTGAAAGTAATATTATAATGACCGTGACGTACATTAAAAGGACAATTAGAAATGTATAGCTAAATGAATAGACATTTACATCTTATATTATAAGGATCTTATATTAACGAGTTAGATATATATTATTTGATAAATATTTTATTATTTTAGGTATTATGTCACATTATGTAATTAGTTTGCTCCGCCAGAAAGCGATTAAAATTTGCTGCGTGCGGTATTTCTACCAACGCGAAGTCATTTATATGGAGTCAGGTGAACAGAAATCGATGTAATCACAACAACGAAAGAACAGGAGCCTCTGCTCGACTGCAGTCTATAATAAACCATTCATTAGATAATAACTCTGTGTTTTCCCTTTCGCAACATCGATAACTACTCCAAAACGCAGCAAAAGGTAGTCGTCAATCTGATCTACGCTGACCACACGGGCCATACAAGTCGCGGTATTCTATCGCATATTTGAAACTAATTTGGTTATTACTATAAATCTTTCCATGCAAGTAGCAAACTTCTTGAGCATTAAGATTGCTAGTTTAGTTCGAATTTCGTCTCGAAGCACAAATAACTGCATATAACGGGGCTAACGTAGTGGTATCATCAGGCCGACCCTTTGTATGAGGTATCCAGGCTTATTATTTCTAACAGCTTATAAACATATGGTGATTTGATGTACAATTAAAGTAGGCGGACGAAGTCGTTGCGATTCTAGGACCAACCTACGCAGAGCTAGCACGAATGACCTTGAGATGACTTTCAATTACGCCTCCAAGCACACGGATTGCCATACGCGACTTTCGTCTTCGATGCGGACGCTAGTAGACTTGACACTTTTGTTGATCTTTGGCTGGCCCTTTCTCTTAACTCATATTTAGGTGCATCTCAGAGCCAACGCCCTAGCTACGCAGGACGATGAGAGTCATTCACCCGCATTCGAGCTGTAATACGACGAGTGCCTGTTACCTGAAAGATATACATACTTAATTATAATCAGCGATTGAATAGCTCATTGCAGTCGTCTGCTGAAGTAATGCAATAATAGGATTGAAAAATTTGACGATATTTTGGACTCATCTGACCTATAATAATTCCTTAGGAAACAAATATTGGAACGTTTTTACCATGTGATCAAAATGAGACGTTTTTTTAGAGTGGACTCCCATTCTTGGAAATAATTTACCCAAATACAAGAAAGATACATTCCGGGCGACATCTGGTCTTAGATAAGGGCCGACATCCAATTTTGTATTTTAGATAACTTTGCGATATTGACTTTTTTAACCCATATTTGCCCAGAACCTTTTTTGGGATTTCGATCTTGGTTATTTTCAGATATGTTTATGTTTATAGGACCCTGTTTATAGGAGTATGTTTATAAGTATTGACTAGTTTTAGTATATATTTTTTTTCTTAACTAGGTATTTTAGGGGTGTTCGAAAACGAAACAATGGGCAAATATCCTACATTCGTTATAGATATTTGAAACAAAGATGTTATAATGAATTTATTTAATATTTATTATTATTTTCACATGCAATCATAGCAAAAAAAAATAGGAATGAAATGGAGAGAATCATAAAATGCAAGAAACACAAATAAGCCCATAATTTGGCCAAATTTCTTACAAAGCTATACTCAACTGTACAAAGTTTTACTCAACTGAGTAATTACTTACTTTTTTCGGAAGACATTATTTTTGCACTACGCGAACATGACACAAATTGCACTGCTTACTATTTTAATCAATGCTGCTAAAACTTCGTTGCTAATAGGAGATAGTTCCGTACACTTGCGATGGATGGCAGTTTTTTGGATTTTACTGAGCTTATAAAGGATTTCCGATGATTTAACAAAAGTACTACTTCTTGTTTCGTTTTCGAATCACTGGGCATATATGGGTTAACGTAATTTTTAATAATATGCCAACATTCGACCCTTGGCATTAGCTCACGCGTCATCAAATGCATTAAATAAACCGATATAAATATAGTCTTCTCCAAATAAAATAATTATTTCAAGTACACAGGATTCAATATGATTCAGATCAGATATATAACCTGGTTTCGGGATATAACACCGAGGCTGACTAAAATGTCAAATATCAAAAAGCGGCAACAACATGGTGTATTCATCTGATTAGCGCTTGTGCTTATATCCAGGGTAGAATGGACAACGGCGGTTGCAACCTCGCCGAAACCTCGGGTGCTACAAACATCACTCGGTAAATTCATTTTTACCTTATTTATAATGCCATCATATTAGTACCAAGAAGTAGGTCTATTACACTGTTTGTCATAAAAACTTACGTGGGATTTAGCTTACAATGAATTTTGATAATATACCAGCCTTACCGATTTGTTCGCCTCTAAAAATACAAGTTCCAGAAACAAATATTCCGTAGGAAATCATGGATATTTATTAGGGCATACTTCGGTCGTATGGTTAAAAGAAATGATAAAACTTTCAATATGCCTAATATCAAAGTGTCCTTCAAAGGGTGCGGCCATGTGAGAAGGCATGCGGGTCGCATCTCTTCACACCGATAACTCTCGAGGCATGAAGAAAACGCCCTGACTACAAAATGCTACACATTCGCAGACCTGAATACTAATGGCTATCCCCGATCAAGTGTTCGCTTTGACTTCGAATAGAGATAACATTATATCCCTTTTTTATCCTCATGGTAGGACCAACTGAAAAATAGGCATGGATTTTTTTAACAAGATCTATCAAAGAGATTCCTTTATATCCCTTATCTCTAAATAAGGAAACATAATGTAATAGACGTATCATTGTTAATATAGAGATCTCCTATTAGATTCTATGCTTAGTGGCGCTGCACAGACATCCTAACATTACTTAATGAAATTAGTAAATGGTAATATGCTAAAACGACAAATGCCCGGTTGCATTTTTTCAAGTGACATAAATTTTAATATTAGATATTAATTATATGAATAACAATACTCCTCAATTCGTAAATGAATTGGTTCACTGTCTATCTCTCATAGCTCTGGAATAGACGTCATAATTTCAAGCAACAATAAAGTAAGTATATATATAGATACAGGCATATAGATGCCAGGTAAAAAAATAAAATGAATATAAAAGAAATTCTCTGTAGCGAAAGCGAGGGAATTACATCGCACTGTGCAAGAGTGACTCGTACAACATCTGAAGTCAACGTATTCGTATTTCTGATGCTTTTTTGTTCTCAATTACTTTCCACTTCAGTTATTTCACACGCTGAGGCTAGACGCCTTACCTATGTCAGTAAAATAATATATAGTCCAAGAGCCGGCGACAAAGAAGTTACGTAATATTATTACATTAATGAATAATATATTTCTCTATTATCCGTGTTCAAAGAAGCAATAATCTGGCTAATGAGATGTAATGTTCCATGTTTCTTCAACTTGTGACCCCATTCCTTCAATTGTACTCCGCAAATTTCTAGTTTTTCTTTTCCTATCTATCTCTAATTCTTACTTCTCGATACATTAATTTAATAATGCTTTCTTCAGCCGATATCGATAGCAAGTTCAGCCGCGCGCTACTGAAAAATCTTCCGCGGTAATTTTAAAAGTTACCTGGCTGCGAGACGTCGAAGTTTTGGCCTTATGCGGAACTCTCACATATTTTACTCAATTTTCGCCCGGCCGTGTCTCTCCCGGTTAACTTTCAATTTTGCGAGATTTTCACGCGCAAACCGAATCAATAGAGTTACCTGAAATTTCCCATATCTATAATATTGATGTGTATAATACTTCTAAATATATAAAAAAGGCTGCCAAACTACTTCAAAGTAAACACATTCGCTAGTTTATTTACTAATATAAAGAACAAAGTGTGGTGTCTAAAAAGCATGACATATTGAAAGAGGAAAACAATATATTTGATGCCACCCAAACATCGATTTTGTTTGTATATTTCTTTAACGGCAACGCCTGCACGGCAAATAATAATTATACAGAACACATTTTGAAATAATTTAATTACAACTATCATAGTTATAAATAGGATAGAAAACGAATTTACCGCGTGAAATTTGTAGGACCCGACGTTTCGGTGACGTTGCAGCCGCCGTTGTCTAGGGTAGAACGTCGGGTCCTACAAATTTCACGCGGTAAATTCGTTTTCTATCCTATTTATAATGTCAAACAACCGCGATAGTCTTCGATTTTAAACTATCATAGTTGTCAACAAACTATTATTCTATAAATAGGATAAAAAACGACTTTACTGAGTAAAGTTTGTAACACCCGACGTTTCGGCTACGTTGCAGCCGCCCTTGTCTCCGGCGACAAGACAACGGCGGCTGCAACGTCGCTGAAACGTCGGGTGTTACAAACTTTATTCGTTTTTATCTTATTTATACTGTCAAGATCTAACGGGCCCATGATGGTTTGGCCACGATGACCCATGTGTTCAGGGTCGGTCATACTCACGGGTCATCCGACGGCCTCCACGCACGGGGTGCGAACCTGGGTAGGACACTGGGTCAACCAGTCTCCCCTGGGAATCAAACCCCTGGCGCTCCTGGACGGTCTGCGCACCGAGCGGCGCAAGCCAATCGATTGTGCTCTCCGACTAACAGTCGGAGGATGCTGGGAACTGTATAATAATAGTTTGTTTCCTAGAGAGCGGAGGTGGTTGCGTACCTTACGGCGACTGCTCTTGAAATGACCATTGGCCATCCGATCCCGGTTCAGAGCCGGGCAAAGAACGCCTTGGTCCGCGATAGATTCGGTGTACTCCGTTTCACCGCTTCGTAAGGGAAAGGACCGCGCAAGCGACCTCGAACTCGGAACCAATCGAGAGACCGGAGAAATCTGGTCACAATTGGAAGTGAGGGCGCGAGTATCTCGAGCCCGCCGGGTTTATTCCTGGCTAACTCGCGGTAAGGCGTTGGACTCTCACGGGTTGTGGCGTAGCTAGACGTTGGATTGTATTGTCCAAAGTCTTCTACGCTCACTGCAGGGCGATAGAACGACTAATCGTTAAAACGTCCTGTGGTGACGGGCTCGCCCGTTGTAGTCGACACCGCAAGATGATGTCAAACAACCGCGATAGTCTCCGATTTCATAAACTATTATTCTATTCTATTTAGTAGCACAATGGGATTCTGAAACTGCAACCGAAACTGAAATGGTTCATTCCGCTTACCAATATATATAGTTTTATATATATTCGCAGATCACCATTTTTGTCGATGACCGTTTTGAACCAACATTATATATTTCTTTAGTTAAGTCGGTGTAATTTGCTTGTCCAAATTAAGCTAAAGCACAGATACATTCGATTTTAAACACACACGGGGTTTTCAGTAGTTTGATGTCCTTTACAAGATTTAGAGACCGAGGTACATTCTGTTAAAGATCGTTTTAACATCAAATTTATTAAACATATTACTCCTATCCGGCCTGCACCTAACGTACAGTAAAAATGCACGTGCTTTACTTGGCCTTTGAGTTTCCGCTGAATTGGAACGTGGTATTTGCCGTATCTAGTTGTCCTCTCTTTGAAAAATGCTTAACGTCATATAGGTGGTCCGCTCGATTTAAGAGGGACGTTTGCACTGAGCATAGATGATATGAACAATGATACATAACCATCTGAACGTATATGCATTTCTATACAAAAGTTGTTACTTCCGGATCTGGACATCTAAGAACGTTAAGGCTGTTAATTTTTAGTTTTTACTATGTAAATTTTATTTGAGATTGTGTGTAGATTAGAGGATTTTGTTTTGTTTGTTTTATAGCTGGGGTTGGTTGACTAGT
This sequence comes from Micropterix aruncella, assembly GCA_944548615.1. Taxonomy (NCBI): domain Eukaryota; kingdom Metazoa; phylum Arthropoda; class Insecta; order Lepidoptera; family Micropterigidae; genus Micropterix; species Micropterix aruncella. The sequence goes on from OX155958.1 coordinate 21,092,666, forward strand.
TGCCTGATACCAACGCTTAGTCCTCAATGCGAGGCGATTGTGTGTGTCCCCTGATAATATGTCTTACCTGCAGATCTTTTAACCATCTCATGCCTAGATAACATGCGCAGGATTCATAACGACTGGTTCCCATATATCCCAGCCATATCTACCACGTACTTTCCTGTGACCATCCCTTTACTTGCAGATAATGCCAGGCATGCACTGATGACATGCTGCGCATACATCTCCCCCATTACACAGCCCCGGCATGTCTTTTCTTCCGCGATACCCAGAATGTGGAGGTCCTTATTGAGTCTGCAATGACCGACTTGAGCTGTCAAACGATAACGGGCAAACCCGTCACCCCAGGAAGTTTTAACGATATTTGACCAGTAAGCATGCCCACTGCTTTTTGCAGATTCGTTCTGGAGAACCGTATGCCGTATCACGTTAGTCGTAGGCAAGGATTTATATTGGCTTTCTTTCCCTCTCTGCATTTTGCCGTCTTCCATTGATCCTATACCCAGCTTCTTGACCTTTCGCGCAATGCTCCACTTGTGTATCCCTTTACCAATGACAGAATTAGCTCTAGTCCGATAATGGGTCTCACTGGGCTCTTTCTTGCTAGCTTTTTCGCCTCCTCCTTTCATCGTACTTACTTTATTCATGTATGAGACCAGGCTTACTTTATTCATGTATGATACATGATCTAGTACCATGGGGTAATCTAAAGTAAGTTTTGAAGAAACTATTAAGTACTTCAAAGCCTGTAATACTGCACGACTGTCTCAAAAAAGTACATTTGCTTACCTTAAATTCGCCTTTATTCAGCCTCACCTGCCGCCATAATGATCCAAATTATTTACGCTTAGGGTATTGTGGCGTGCGATCCAAGTGATCTCATCAAACCCAGCTCCAGCTCTCGAGAGTATACTTCGGTTCCTGTCCTACATTCTTTCTTGGATCCGTCCATATGGTTACATTTCCTGACGTGCAATTGAGATTTCTTTCCCCGCTGGGTATGCCGTCTTCTTCTCTTTCTTCGGAGGTCTGTTGTACCTTTCCGTAAATCAGATGGCTCAGATGGCTCTGCTAATCAGGTAGCACTTTGCTTGAAATCATTCTTGATCACGGCACAACGGTCCATGGCTGTTCTAAAACCATTCTGTGACTTGTAATTTGACCATATATATTTCTAGATGACCTAGACAGTAGGTCAATGTTCGTATATTATTTATCCTTTAGGACGCATAAATTGTCATCGTCAAAACGAATTAAGAGTTAGATTTCATTTCTGAGGTTTTGATGGATATCTTTTCAAAATATTTCCTATTATATATTGTAAACCACTAACTATCGGCAGTACGCGGCATCCCATGGTACTTTGTCGATTTGCTTTTAATAATCGCAACTTCATAAACAATATCAAATATCGCTACAGATTTCCTCTCACCCATGTAAAGTACTCCGAGTTGCAGCCTATCACCAAAGCAATCATTTAAATAAAGCGAGAACGGTTCTATTACGATTCATAAACATACGCAACTCATTGGAAAGAACCGTAGGGGAGGGCGAGGTAAGGTGACCCGGCGAGGTAAGATGGCCACCAGGTCATAGCGCTCGTAACAAGCAACGCCTTCTAGTCGTTTGTACCCAAACTTATGTGAAATGCGACGTAATAGTGCTCCGCCGGCTGTCATCACGTTACAGCAAGCCTCTGCCATTTTATTCCGAAAATTGTGTTTTGTGGTAGTGCCGATCTAAGGTAGGCCGTTTAAAATTTCCTTTATAATGTCTGAGTGCCGTGTGATAATGTTTTTTGATCAGATGCAGTCATTAAATTGGTTATCAAAGTGTTGTCTAAGCAGTAACAGGGAAGGTTGTAATAAAGTTAGGTTATGATTATCGAATCATTTCTTGATCATGTCGATTTAGGTAAAGCGGCCCACTTTTTAGGTAGGTAAAACGGCCTGAGGGGTCACTTTACCTTCCAGTCTATTATTTATATTGTATTTATTAAATATTTGTTTGTTTTTTGTTGCAGTCTTTCAATGCCGAATAAATACACGCGCAAAACAACTCAACAATCATGGGATGCAAATGCAATGCGAGAGGCTATCGAGGCCGCAGACTCGGAGATGGTGATCGCGATATCAAAGATAGCGAGATTGGGTTTCAGGAGAGGAAGAACTGGCACTCTGACAAGTTGTAATACTCAGAGACAGGAGGCAAAGGTCGACGGCTGCAGCATGTATATCCGCAGAAAAGCTACGGCAGCGGTCAAAAGAAGTCTGTTTTATAGCCTCGAGATTTTTTAATAAATTGAAAAGTTACCTAAGAACCAATGGTCATTTCTTTAAAATCAAAATTAATAAAAATCTGTAGCAATACATTTATGAGCCATTGCATATCCATGTCGTGCTTGACATAGTGTAATAAAATTAATTATATACTTTGTTTAAATTTCGTTATTGGCCTACACGTTCTTGAGTTGCAATGGCTTAAGAGCAATGTCCGATTTCGAAAATTCTTTCAACGATCTGTTTTATTCATCAATAGGAAGAACTAATTAGAGGGTTTACTTAACAACGGGAAGAATTGATTTAGCTTTGCCTACCGAAATAGATATGGGATCATTAATACAAACGTACGACTATGAAACCGCATTTTCGTCCGAAAAAATAACCGAAAGTTTTTTTTAAATTGAACTGTGCATTCTTAGGTTACAATATTTAAAGCTGATTAACTTAAGGGACTCTAACTTTTCAAAGAATTAGGCAATTACATTTTTTTTTCAATTAGTTTTATTCGTAGTATGGATGAGCTGATTAGATTAGATGTTACATCTCCGAATATTGGAACCCGAAGATTACGAAACAGAGGGCTACCATAAACAAACCAATCAGAGGCCAGCGCTTGCGTTTTGAAAGTACTTAAACATTTCTTATTACTATTAGTTTCTATATTAAAATTTGCTTAGAATATTATTACACTAACCTATTATTACCAATTATTGCTTATGCTTATTTATTTTATCATTGTTTATTATATCAATTAATTATTTTTAACATTGCTATTATATATTAGTTAATTATGTAGACGATTACTTTTATATTTTATTGCAATATTTTTTATATTGCATATATTCCATTTTGTTTTGTTTCTATGTTGTATGTATATTCCTTTCATCTATATATGCGTTATATATTTAGTAATATGGTTACCATTTTAATTTTTATGCTATTTTTGGAAATCTTGTAGAATAATAAAAAAAACCTTGCCCAAAAATGGGAACCTATCAGATGGACGGCACTAACTAGTGGATATTAAAGGGGTGATTCTCAAATTGTTTTTGAAAATACTATTAACATAAAAATTAAATGGAAAGCTCCTAATGAAATAAAAAGAAGAAAAGTAGCTGCGTCTAAGACTCGACGTTTAAACTCACTGTGATTCCGTCTTCGGCCAATTATAGGCTCTTCACAATACTTACGAAATTCCGTAGGACCTTAATGTAAGGCGTGTCTTTAACCTGTTTATACAAATGCCTAAAAGACTCAAAAAGCACCTTATTTCCTAAATCAAGACATATCTGAATTTGTCCTTTTAACTCCCAAATGCATATATGTTCCCCCTTTATAGCGACTTAAAGTAAAATCGATTAGGTAACACATTAACTACGCGACTAGCTAACACCTTAGCTATGTCGCCTAGGCCCAACATCCTTGTAAATATCCTTAGTCAGTTGGGTACGTTTCTTGCCTGTAGATAAAATACGGCGGTCCGTCCCGGGACGTGCGTTAGGGAATTCCGGCAAAAGCGTCTCAATGGGCCGGATGCTGTTGTTTTACAACCCTATTCAGGAGGTGGGCCGCAAAAAACGTGTCGCACCAACTCAGCGTTTTTCCCACGCACCCGTCATTAAGGACCGCTTTTTCCATGCCACCCAGCAAAACGCCGAATTTTCATTGGCTAGAAATCACCGTCAAGCAAGAACCAGTAACTGATTAGCCTTGATTTCACCCTGGAATGGGAGCGGAAGAATTCGAGTTTTCAAAAAAGACAGAACGTGCGCCCGAACAGAATGTATTATATTCAATAGTTATATTCAATACAAAAATACAATACAAAATTCTATTCACAAAGTTATCATCGATGAGCCTTCAATAGTCAATATATATGCAAATTCTAACAATTATACTTAGGGGGAACTCCAACTAATCTCTTCAAAAAAACACTTATCTACCAATCCACTATGATAAATCCAATATGAAGTATTGGACACTTCCTATGAGGATGATTTAAATTTCTTATAAATAATTATATCCCAATTAGCCAAAGATCAATCGTATGATTTAAAATCTTAAGATCGTATGATCTTATTGGAAAAATCGGAATCTGAAAATCATTACACTCATTTTATTTTGGATTTTTTATCGACATTTCTTTAGGTACTTAATTCTTATAATTTTTGCTATTCTGATATTGTGTATTCTCTACACACACACACACACACACAAACAAACAAGACTTATTCAAAGCTTATGAATTATCGTTTAAAACACTCAATCTGGTTACTTATTTTTTACTAATTTGATCATTTTACTAATTATATTGACAGAATAGAAGCAGTAGAAGATTTAGAAATAAATCTAACTAAAGTCACTTGTATTTTTATACTAATTATGGTTTAAAAAATGTATACGTAAGCCTATATGGTAATTACAAGGTACCGAAAGAAGAAACACCCAGGTAGATTTTTAGAGTTATCGCATCTTGATATTTAATTCCGTCATTGGGCACAAATAAAACAGCTTAGTGACCGTGGGAATTTAAAGAGATAAAGATCTGATTCACTCAGTATATATTTTTATTTGCTATTATCTTGGAAATAATGCGTTAAGCAAACTGAATATACTTTCGTGGTCGTGTTGACTTTTTGTCTAACATCGAGGCAGCCATCGCTTTTAATGAAATCACGCTTACTCAGTGAAAATTTCACTGGAATTCGTCTGACGGCGACTTTGATCCTTACTTTATAAATTAAACTTGAGATCGCTTGATATGTCTATCCGTTTAGTTTCGAAGTATATAAGGACGAGACGAGTCAAGGACGAGAACCGCTTTAAAAAACACAACGGTTTATTTGGTCTTGTATATCATATGCGAAATACGCAGATAAATATCAATAACAACGTGTGAAAATAACTAATAGTTTTCTGATTCCGATTTGAAAAATACTTCCTTGTAGCAATTGTTAAAATTTTAAGCGGGACTGGCAAAATGTCGACAGTCAATATATTGAGCAAGAAATAAGATGTAAAATATTAGTAAATTTCTAAAAGATTCCAATTTGTTTAGTGTCTTAAACTCTTTAACTCAATAGAGATTTTTCATTTTGTATATTTATAGCGAATCTAAAGATCCTCACAGGAAAACTATTTTTGTAATTTTTTACTGAAATTCTTTGATTATTTTCTTGGCACATACATAAAACATAATGCAGTATAAATGTCTATATGACCTAACTTGAGTATTAGGATACTTATTAATATATATATATATATATATATATATATATATATATATATATATATATATATATATATATATATATATATATATATATATATATATATATATATATATATATATATATATATATATATATATATATATATATATATATATATATATATATATATATATATATATATATATATATATATATATATATATATATATATATATATATATATATATATATATATATATATATATATATATATATATATATATATATATATATATATATATATATATATATATATATATATATATATATATATATATATATATATATATATATATATATATATATATATATATATATATATATATATATATATATATATATATATATATATATATATATATATATATATATATATATATATATATATATATATATATATATATATATATATAGTTTGTACTAGAACAATTTCAAAAAATATATATCATCCTAAAGGGAAATTCATTTTGCCTGTTGCTGTGCCCATATTTCAAACCTTATCAAGCCATATTTTAGGCGATACTTATAATTCTATTCCGAGATCCTTTTGTTGTGTTTACTTTGTCGAGGCATTTTTTTGCTAATAATTTTCTTCTCTTTAGGTCGTATTTTCGAAACAAAGGTTTATTATCCTCTTTGCTTTTTAACATTCCTTCGTCTTTTCCGCTTGTGCCAGCACCTTTCCCTGGCATTTGTTCTACGCACCTACCGATCTTCACATTATTATAACGTACTTGGCAGATTTATTGCATGCTCCATCAGAATCATTGATCATATTTATTCTACTCTGCGGTGGGTGCAGAAATTGATTTATGCTTGGTTCAAATGGGTCGAGTATTAGACGGATTAATCGACTCAACATCAGCTAGAAACATAAAAAAACGATCAGATTGGGGAATAGTTGTGTCAGAATAAAAAAGGACGAGTCGTTCGTCCGTTGATCGACGCTCGAAACATGGAAAAACGAGCAGGTTGGAGAAGAGGTATGTTAGGTCAAAACAAGTGGTTTTACACAGATTATTACTGGCAGCGTCACCACACTGGTCGCGCCACCATTAATTAGTATGGCGCTGTATATCGTATCAATCACTCGGATGCTAGTCGCGCTACGGGTGCTCCTCTTTCGTACGTGTATACTGTTGTTTTCAAGGCGTTTGTTATGTTATTTCACCTAATTGCGATAGTTGCTCGCCGGATTTTTGTAATAGAGATTTGACAACAAATGTCGCGATTCTGGTGTCTATCTGGTGTCTAATCTGGTGTCTCGACTTGGTAGCTCAAGGACACCACGGTGCTGGACTGGTTTCGCCACCATGGTGTCCAGGTGGAATAGGGCCCTTAATAGAAAGGGACTTCATTCGATTGACTTGAAATTGGAAAAGTAGACTCCTGAAGGGTATGTAAGTGGCGTTATTCATAGAAAGGAATCATAGCAATAGGGTGGCCAACGAGCTGTTTTAAGCGATGGTGACCTTAGACGATTAACTTCAAATTTGAAACGAAGTCTCTTGAGGGGTCAAGTGAGCGGTGTGATTTATAGAAAGGAATCATTGCAATGAGTGGCCAACGAGCCGTTTTTAAGGGAAGGTGACCTCAGCCGATCGACTTGAAATTTTAAACATTGACTCCTGATTCGAAAAAGCGAACTGATGCCAGTCCGAGATGGGGCGAGTCGTAAATGATATTCCGTTTGAAGAGTTTTATCGGATGCAAACGTCCACAATCGCGTTTGTCCGATCAAACCCCGACATATTACCTAATTACGTCGCACTGCTACAGTCGAAAATATACATATGTATGCTTAAGTGAAAACTGAGTTTCATTTGTGAAGTGTGTAAAAAAATATGTAATGTTACCGCGTAATAGTATACGACATCAGCATGAACGACGTACGAGTTACATTAGCATATTCACATTTCATATCTTGTAATAAGACCCAAAACTGCCTAAAAAGATAACTGTTGTTCAATTCGTTGTTTTACTGATACGATAATAATACCAATGGCACATTTACGAGAGACGTAGCTTCAGCCATCTCATAAGATTTTTAACTCCAAGGTGATCGTGTTTTCGGAGTGGTCCAAAGAATCAATAATCACTAAGGTAGGAATAACCAGCAACGTTCGATTATATTTATGCAATTAAAAGTGGCCAATGTTTAGAATTTTGAGTTTGACGTTTGACCTAAAAGGAATTTATTTTCTTAGAGCAACATTACTATCAAGTTACTTCTCAACCAAGTAGTATGATACTATTAAAACATCTATTGTAACGTATATTTTGGTGTTCTTTAGCCATTAATAGAAAACTCGGAAAAGTAGATTAAGTATTTTAATAAAACCTGTAAATGTGTACTGTATTATTTTGATTACTGGCAAAGGGTTCGTAAATTCGCCTTGATCTGGCAAGAGCCACCGCACTGACGTCACGGCTTCTCCTGCGCGTGCGCCGGCCGTCGGGCTGCGTTGGTTCGCGATTATTAATGCGGGCAACCCGTTTTGGCTGCGTTTATGCCAATCAGAAATACCAGACTGACTGTTGGATCCTTTTTCAAACGTCAACACAGCAATATCATCCCATCTGAAAGAAGAACTTATAGAACTGACAACGAACGAGGAAATAAAAATATGATCCAAAACAAAGCTACCAAGAAATTTGGCTACCAAAACAAATCCCGCAATTATACCCTGGATTGTGGTCGATCGTTCAACGATTTTTGATAGCATTCCCATCGTCATATTTATGTGAATGTGGATTTAGTGTTATGGCAACGCTGCTTACTAAAAAGAGAAATCGTTTGCATGTCATCGAACGCGGCGACTTGCGGCTGTTTTTGAGTAAATTTGAACCTGATATCAACAAACTTGTTAAAAATCATCAGATTCATCCTCCACATTATATTAGTTTTAAAATTAAGATTCGTATTCAACGACCCTATGTTCATGGTAGGTATGTCCGCCCAACGACGAGCTTTGCTAAGTTGGGCGACTAAAAAGGCACTGCCTAGTTATAAGTGACGCAAAATCTTTGTGTATAAATAATAATTATTTTATTTTTTTTGTAAATAAATATTAAAAATTTAAATTTTCTGCCTTTCTAGCATGTCATGGTCTCCTACCAAGGGCTTCTTTCTTTTAATAATTTTAAATGAATTTATACGTAATTTAATCTATCATCAGTGGAACAATTTGTCAGCTTGGTCGATTTCATGTTGGGTCTCAGCTATCTTTCCTTACAAAAAAAACCTTAATTTGAACATATAAATCTTTCAGTCTCGCAAATCACTTCTATTTGTCCCTCGCATCGGAGCCATTATTCTAATCCATCTCATTTATATAGATTACGGGTTCGTTCATCACCCATTTTCCACTGAAAGTAGATACCCAGAATTCAGGGAAGTTTTTCCTTGTTTTCCCCATTGATAAATTTACTACCGTTAATTATTTGTCTGACGAGGAAACCGGCAAAATGTATCGGTTGGGAAAGGTCTGGAAACGCTTTGTAATCCATTTCTTCTGTTTAATCATGCATAAAATTACATCCTTGTACGTACAAGAATGTTATTAGAACCTTCGTTTTACTTGGAATTTCTGTTATCGGGGATCGAAGATTAAATAGAAAATACTTAGACTCTATACAGATAGCACCTGGAAAAATTTCTTTTCTCATATGACGTCATCACATATTGGCTCTTCTGTAATGTTAATTAGTAATAAGTGAATAAACAAATAAATAAATATATAAAAACTCTTGCATTAATTTATTGAAAAATCTACCTTTGCTAAACCAATAAAAAGGAATTAGATCATCTTTTTATAACTGATAATAGAGTCTTTAAACGTGTAAGCCCCAAAAATCCACACCTGCAATACAACTCTTTCAATAAGACCATAACATTCCCGCTGTAGGTACGTGTAATTAGTATAGATCATAAATCACACGTGAAATATCTTGGTGTACAATTTGACATAACATTGACGATCACGACGCCGACTTTCCCTTGAATTTAAAACATGAAACGTAATGAAAAAAAGATGGGTATAAATATAAGTAAGCCAAGAAAAATCCATTTTAATGAAGTGAAGAATACAATATAAAGTATCCTTAAAAAAGGCAGGATTTAAAAACGTTTCCTTTTGCAGAGCTTATAATGTTTCAAAAATCACGCATGGTTCACTCACTGTTCTGGCGGATGGTCCTAAAGTCGATCTTACAGAACGTCTGAATATAGAACAGTCTAAACTAATAGGCATTTACTGCGAATATAATACAGTTGTTTTGTGAGGCAAATAAATATACACGAAATTATTGCTTTCTATTGACTAATAATTAGAGAAAATCTTTTGTGACCGTAATTTGAGCCTTAATCTACACACGCGTATAGCAAAGTGCTACGTATTCTCCGTCCTCCTATATGGAGCTGAGGCCTGAACTCTCACAAAAAGGATGGCCAAGCGCCTTGAAGCGTTTGAGATGTGGGTTTATCGGAGAATGCTTAAAGTATCGTGAGTCCAGAAGGTTCGAAATACAACAGTCCTTCAAAAACTGTATAAAAAAGGGACAGAGATACTCAAAACCATAAAGAGTCGCAATCTCAAATACTTCGGCCACATAATGTGCAACCCCAAATACGAACTCCGGTTAATTATTTAATATATTTTTTGTATTAAAAAAATAATAATAATTATAAATTTAAATAATTATTAATTATTTATAATTAAATATAAAAATATATTATAAAATTTATATAATGAATATTAATAAAAAATTTAAGGTATATATATATATATATATATATATATATATATATATATATATATATATATATATATATATATATATATATATATATATATATATATATATATATATATATATATATATATATATATATATATATATATATATATATATATATATATATATATATATATATATATATATATATATATATATATATATATATATATATATATATATATATATATATATATATATATATATATATATATATATATATATATATATATATATATATATATATATATATATATATATATATATATATATATATATATATATATATATATATATATATATATATATATATATATATATATATATATATATATATATATATATATATATATATATATATATATATATATATATATATATATATATATATATATATATATATATATATATATATATATATATATTGATATTTCATATATATATATATATATATTTATATATATATATATATATATTGATTTCTATGTCATAGAGAAATGTCATAGAGAAGAATACGACTAGTGTCGAAATATTCTCAGTCATATAATTTCTTCTAAAATAAGTTACTAACATCCATTTCTGTTACAGAAACCATCCTCCTATACTTATTACATCCAAGGGCATACAGTAATTCGGCTGCAATAACAAGAACATCATAAGTTATCAATTGCGGAAACAGGTGCCGCTGCCCTAAGTATTTAAAGAAGACATTAACTATCGTTTAAATGTTTCTGGTCCACCAGGACCCCAGATAAGTAACTTTTCATGAATCTAATTTTATATATTATTGAAAATAATTTAAAAATATATATATATATATATATATATATATATATATATATATATATATATATATATATATATATATATATATATATATATATATATATATATATATATATATATATATATATATATATATATATATATATATATATATATATATATATATATATATATATATATATATATATATATATATATATATATATATATATATATATATATATATATATATATATATATATATATATATATATATATATATATATATATATATATATATATATATATATATATATATATATATATATATATATATTGTGACATATATAGTTGGGGGATACCTTTGGTGACCTATAGAATCTATAGTAACCTGTAGAAACTAGAATCCCCTTAGTAAAAGTCACTTGTTTTTATTAGAATTCGATTTATTGGGATCTTAGTCCCCATTAGGAGAATATAAAGAAAGTAGAAACTAGAATCATCGAAAGAAGAGCAAAAGACGTGCGATCCTTATCCAGGGTCGGCTTGCAAAGTATTGGATTTTAGAACACTTATTGGATTGTAGCACGTGGGGACACGGGAATGTAGGATGTGACGATCTTCGACGGAGTCGCGTTTCTTTTCGGCTGGCCGATCCCCGTTCTTCCTCTTCCCGCTCTACGCCGTGCTTTCCCACGGGAGACGGCGGCTGATGTACATGCGACGGGCGGCACTCTCGTACGTGCGATGATGTTTACGTTGGTCGCGGTCGACCGTCTTGCGATTCGGTAGGTAGATCGGCAGGAATGGTCCAACGGAGAAGATTAATCCGATAGGAGAATCCCTGTAATTATACAGGAGCAATAAGTGGGAGAGAAGGAAAATGAGGAGTCAGTTTGCCCAATCCTAGGGAGTCGGCTCACTCTTCAATCCATCCCTTCCCAACCGAACGGATAAGGATTCATCTTGTATCTAAATATTGAACAACCGCTTCAAAACTCACCGGGTTAATTTATCTGATTACGTGCACCACGGGATTCTCAATTAATATCGACCGCACCAGCTGAATTGCGAATTCGAAAAAGAAAGGGCGGAAACATGGCCGTCTAATGATGGCTTCTTACTCGACTCGTTTAGGCTTCCGGTGCTTAATTTACATTTATTTTATTAATTTGAATAATTGTTACAGTATTTTTATAAAATACTAGATTTAATTTCTAGTTGAGCGGATCTGATTTAATGTGGCTAAGTGTCCGCGTTTTTACGTACGGAATTTAATTACCAATGTTAATCATGATTTTGTGTATTAAAAATTGTATAATACCCAAATAAATTATTGTATTAATTTTCCTAGCATCCTGGTTTATAATTTGATCTTTCTTTATTTTTACCGACTTAATTAAAATTATTCTTTTTCCTAAAATCCATTTTCATAACTGAATACAAGATTTAAATGTGGCAATCGACTAGCCGACAATAGATTCGTTGTCAATTGTACGCTTGTAGATACTACGATAGTCGTATGTCGTATCTGACAGTCCTAGCTTGCAAGGCTTGTGAATTGCATCAAGATGGCGCTGCATGCATCTCATGCGTGTGTGTATTGTTGTTTACTTAAAGTGCAATGCGAATTTATCGGGGAAAACAGCAATCGTGTCACAATCCCCCCGCCTCGAACCGAAAATTCACGGAAGCAGCGGAATTTTCGCCTAATTCACGTAAGTACCATAACATTCAACATTCCTACACGCTTCCCAAGTTTGACAGCTTTAAACACGCGCTGATTATAACCTGTGAACTCACCTGACTCTGGGTCAACGATGCGCCCCTCACGCGTCCGACCCGGGATACAATCCTTCCTTATTCTATTCAAGGATAAGCCCTTATTCGATTCAAGGAACCTACTTTTAAGGATTAGCCCAAGAAGAACGTTGAACAGCTCGGTAATTAATCTTTCATACAAGCTCTTACATTCTTTCAATCATAAATCTCTGCATTCATCACCATCTATAATACGGTAGCCAATCCAATAGGCATATCGATCCTTTCATTCGACACTGAAACCCTAAATAACATGTGCTACTGTGTCACACCAATATCGTTGACACCTCATCGAAGCCTCACTTTCCTGCCTAGAACGCTTTGCTGCACTGCTACTTAAATAAAACTTTACTTTTCAGAACGAACGCATTGTCGCATTGGTTCCACTGAAACTGCGGCAACCTGTTGTGTGCACTGGACCCATATTCGATAATGTTCCAGTCTAACAACACCAACCTAATAACAACCATCATATAATGTTTGTGGATATGATGAATAACATCACAACAGAAATTGCAACATGGATTACATTCGGAAAACAACACTATGACGTATAAAATAATCAAAACAAAACGCTCACTATACAAGTCGCTGAACAACCACCGAATGACAAGGTAAACCCAATTTTATTTAATATTTTAATGAATTATGAACATATTAGATGACAGTTGACAGTCTATTTTAAGGTTATTATTTTTTTATTTGATTTTAAATGATTACTGCGATGGATCGGGATCCTGAATCTGAATACCTGGAGACTTTTGGGGATCCAGAGTTAGATTTCCAGGGATTTTAAAATCTTTGGCATGATGTGTACCTGCCACTTCTTTCCCCGCCAACGTCTCCAATATATAGACGTTGTCGGATAACTTTTCCTTTACGCGGAACTCTTCGAAGTTTGGGGCGAGTTTAGCCGAGAAATTATTCCCTTTATTAGACAGGAAACGCGTCTTTTTCCAAATAACATCGCCCTTTTGCAGAACCGGAGTACGGCGACCCTTATTGTACGAGTGCTTATTCCTCTCATGTTGCTTCTGCAAATTGGCCTTAACCATTTGAAAAATCTTTTCCAGCTGACCCAATCTGTCAATTCGATCGTCTTCTTCCGGTGACATGAGGACAGCTTGCGTTTCCGCTGCCGTCATTGCGGAATAAACCTCGCCGGATGTTACCAGTTCCCGACCGAAAACTAAAAAGTTGGGACTGAAACGACTAGTTTCGGATTTGGCAGAATTCAACGCATACTGGAACTCAGGTAAATGTATGTCCCAGGATTTATGATATCTACCCACGTAAGCGCATAGCATGGTACTTAGAGTACGATTATATCTTTCTACGGGGTTGACCTGAGGGGTATAAAATGGGGTGTTAAATATTTGGGGAATTTTATGCTCCTCAAAAAATTTCTTCATTTCTTTAGAAATGAATGGTTTACCGTTATCGGTTAGGATTACCCTGGGGACACCGTGAATTAAAAACACCTTCTCTTTAATTAAAGGAATCATTTTGCTCGACGATGCCTCTTTCAATGGAATTATAATGGTATACTTGCTAAAACAACATGTTATTAGCAAAATATAACGGTTTCCTTTGCTTGATGACACCATGGGGCCATGAATATCCAAGGCAATATATTCGAACGGGCGACTACACTTTTTGGGTGAGTTCATAGTGCCCAATGGACTTGTTGTTACATGTTTAGTGGCCATGCAGGTATTGCAATTTGCTACATATTTGACGACCGTTTGATACAACCCTGGCCAATAGTAATGTTGCCTCAATCGGTTATATGTTTTGTAGACCCCGAGATGACCGGCAGTTGGATTATCATGGTACTCTTTAAACAACCGGGTTTGATCTTCTAACATGACGACCTCCTTCCACTGAAATTCTGGATCAACTTCCCCGTCTGCTTTACTATATCGGTAAAGTTTGCCATTTTTAATCGTCCAATTAGGATGAGCGATCGGATTATTTGCCACACCTAGGTATTGCTTCTTGAACCAGGTATCCTCTGTTTCAGAAACGCTGACACTTGCTACGAGTGGAGCTCGAGATAACGCGTCTGGGACCTTCTGCTCACTCCCTTTCCGATGGACTATACGGAAATTGTACGGAGAGAGACGAACCCCCCATCGAGCCAACCGACCTGTAGGCGAATCGATCGAAAGAAACCATTTTAAGGCTGCGCTGTCTGTATGAATTTCAAATAACGCTGTGCCTTCTAAATAGCACCTCCACTGTTCAACGGCGTGTAAAACTGCGAGGGCCTCTCGTTCCACCGCTGAGTAATGTCTCTCAGCCGCTGTTAGGGTCCGACTTGAAAATGCCACCGGCCTTTCCTCTTCGCCGTTGCCCTGCGTCAAAACAGCGCCTGTCCCGTAAGCCGAGGCGTCCGCGTATACTCTGAACGGCAGGTCGTAGTTAGGACACGCCAGGACCGGTGCTGATGATATTGCTGCTTTTAATTTATTAAAAGCGGCTTCAGCTACGGGATTCCAGGAAAATTTCGGTGAACCAGGTTTTGTGGACGTCAATTGATTTAACGGGGCAGCTGTTGTGGCGAATCCCTCAATGAATCGCCTATACCAGCTGGCCATTCCGAGAAATCTACGCAACTCCTTTTTAGATTTTGGAGTCGGAAACGCAGTAATTGCGGCAACTTTGTCTGGATTGACTCTCAATCCAAAACGATCAACGACATGGCCGAGATAACTGAGTTCTGACCTAAAGAATTTACATTTTTCAAAATTTATTGATAGATTAGCGTACTTTAACCGTTCTAGCACTCGAGTTAACAGCGATGCATGTTCGTCAAATGAGGTTCCTGTAATGATGATGTCGTCTAAATATACGAACACGCGTCTCTCAAATCCGGAACCAAACAGCGAGTCCATGAGGGATTGAAGAATCCCGCTGCCGTTGGAAACCCCGAACGCGGTTTTAGAAAATTGAAACGAGTTCCGGAATGGTACTGTGAACGCTGTCTTTGGCCTTGATTCTGGTGAAATTGGGATTTGCCAAAATGCAGAACTAAGGTCGATTGAGCTGAGGTACCTGGAATCTCCCAGGCTGTCCAATATATCTGTGATATATGGCAGACCGTACGCATATTTTTTTGTTACCGCGTTTAATTTTCGCGAGTCAAGACAGAAACGATAAGATCCATCAGATTTCGGAACCATTAGCACAGGATTATTCCAGGGGCTTATTGCTGGCTCAATGACGCCTAAACTCAGCATCCTATCCACTTCGTTATTTAATGCTTCCAATTTCGATGGTGAAAGCCGGTAATATCGTTGTTTAATTGGCAACGCGTCTCCGGTATCTATCACATGTTCAATCAGAGATGTCTTTCCTAACCCAATCTTCTCACTAGAAATATCCTGATATTGCTGAATGATATTATCGGCAATAAGCCGTTGTTCTACACTTAAATACTCATAATCGGTAATTATAGGTTCGATTAAACGACAAGTATTGATCTCCGAAGTATTACAAGTTCTTAAAAATTGCATATCATTAGGAATTAGGCCAAATTTTTCCCAGACATCTATACCTAAAATCAATGGTATATTTATGGCTGGAATAATGTAAAATATACACACTATCGTAACACCTTTAATTGTTACTGGTAGTCTTAGTGCACCGCTACAAAAAGATTTAACTCCATTTGCAGACGTCACAAAAAAGGGTTTACAAGGCTCTATTTTGAATCCTTGATTAATTATTTGAATATGGGCTTCCGATCCTATTATACTTAAAGTGGAACCAGAATCTAACAAACCTTTTAATGAAACTTTTCCAAAACATACTTCTAAATATAATAATTTTTCGGCGCTACTAACGGTTTGAGAGCAATTTATTTGAATTATCGATTTCTGGAGCTCCGTAGGAAGATCTATTGATCCGTCACTCTTATACGTCTTGCTATTGACGTTTCGTGACCAAATCTGCCTCCCGTGAACCTGATTGCTAGTAGTGCCTATGTCTAGTTTTTTTGATTTTGATCACTACGATAATTCGTAGGAGTTCCTGACCTATCCTGATTATGGCTATTTACTGCATCTTTATTCTTGCAGTTACTGCAGGTTGGAATTCTTTGTCCGGGCGCTTTACATCTAAAACAAAATATTAGCCCGGCTAGCTCAGTCGGTAGAGCATGAGACTCTTAATCTCAGGGTCGTGGGTTCGGGCCCCACGTTGGGCGCCAATTGTGACATATATAGTTGGGGGATACCTTTGGTGACCTATAGAATCTATAGTAACCTGTAGAAACTAGAATCCCCTTAGTAAAAGTCACTTGTTTTTATTAGAATTCGATTTATTGGGATCTTAGTCCCCATTAGGAGAATATAAAGAAAGTAGAAACTAGAATCATCGAAAGAAGAGCAAAAGACGTGCGATCCTTATCCAGGGTCGGCTTGCAAAGTATTGGATTTTAGAACACTTATTGGATTGTAGCACGTGGGGACACGGGAATGTAGGATGTGACGATCTTCGACGGAGTCGCGTTTCTTTTCGGCTGGCCGATCCCCGTTCTTCCTCTTCCCGCTCTACGCCGTGCTTTCCCACGGGAGACGGCGGCTGATGTACATGCGACGGGCGGCACTCTCGTACGTGCGATGATGTTTACGTTGGTCGCGGTCGACCGTCTTGCGATTCGGTAGGTAGATCGGCAGGAATGGTCCAACGGAGAAGATTAATCCGATAGGAGAATCCCTGTA